>OY992889.1:44867115-45467115 GCA_963921405.1 Cepaea hortensis | reverse complement strand
TATGAACTACTGAGTCAACTAAAAAAGACAAGTTAAATTCATACAAGAGACAACATTGCAGTTATAGACAAATTTCAAGCAAACAAAAGAAGAAGATATATAAACATGAACAGTTCATCTTACAAAACACAAAAACAAAATTAAAATTTCACTTCCCTAGTATGGGAGAATTTGTCTTACACAATCATTGCTTATACACACCAAGTCTGTTTGTAGTGATACTGACAACATGGGGATCTAAATGTTTATAGAATCTGACTGGTTAGTACAGTTCATTTAACTCATTGTACTTGAAAGAGACAAAAGGCTTACTTTGGTCATGTGATGAAAAGACAGACATTGGAGAACATCGTGATGACTGGAAAGATCTACTGGCCAAGACCTACTAGCATGTCCTAGCCGTGCGTCCTTGGCAACAGGTCCCTTCGGGTCCTGGCTAACGTAGTAGGATTGCTGATTCTTCTGAAGCTGGAGAGCATCTGCCTGCATGGCGAGCAGACATGGGACAACAGATACACAAACAGATTACGCAAACCTCAGGTCTGGTATGACATCACAATGATGTTGGACAACAGGATGTCTTCATCCGACACACAGGACCTTGCGGTGGGTGGAGTTCATAGCCAGCGAACACAAGCAAGCAAGCAAACTGGAAAGATCAAGGGGAAGAGAGGCAGACCAAGAGAAATGATGCTGGATGGACTGAGGCAGTGTCATAGAAGAATATCATCAGCAGTGTGGATACAGAACACCAAAGACTGCGATCTGTAGAAAGACATGTACACCTATCCCAGCTGACAAGCACGTGATGATGATGATATGTATTGTTGTAAATACTGCTGAAGCCCATAATCGGGCACTCTCACGATGTTTATACTTCACCTCGACACCACAAGGTACATGAGGAACATGATGAGATGAGATGAGACTGCTGAAGTTTTCACACAGTACTCTTCCTACTGTGTGAAAATTTCTGTTGAATGCTTCTGTTAATCCATGTCATGTGGCATTGGTGATCATGTCTGTGCACAGCCTTCTGTCTGATGCTGATGCATATCCTTTACAGGACGTAGCAGTCAACGCCAGCATTTCTTGGCTGTTTGTGATTCCTGGGCAAGTTTACGTTCAGTAGTTTGCCAATGCTTTCTTAAGGACCGGCACCCATACCATTTCATAAAAAACCAATGTACAGCAGTCTTGCTGCCAAATTGCCCACAGCTGTGTTTCGAACGCTGGTATGCGGGATTACAAACTGCGTCCGTAACCCCTTTGCCACATAGCCGACTTCTGTCTTATGAACTACCACTCATTTCTGACATTGATGTTTCTCTATGTCATGATGTCAAACTTCAGCATCTTCTCTCTCCATCTCCTCCCATTTCCAACCAATTTTCCCATTGTCATTACCTTTCTTCAGCTTTCTCATAACATGAGAGGGGAATTATTCAGTTTGTTTGGGGCTTTACTAACAAACTCTTAGTAACTCAACTTATCTAGAAGTCAGATACTAGTCTCTTGGCAAATACCATTGCAATATCCAGTGTACATTGCTGCAGTGAAACCAAACCAGCTATTCTAAAACATCATTCTATCACACAAAATAATTAGCCACAATTTAACTCAGCTAGTGGCTGCGATATTCATATCATAGCAAAAATAGCATGTGTGTAGGTATTCAAAATATAGATGACATATTTCAAGCAGTATGATGTACCAGCGTGAGAGATTTTGGGAAACCTCTGAAGCCAATAACCAATACATTAATATATTTATGAGGTGTTGAACAGAAAGAAAACAGATTTAAAATTCTGACAGAGTTGCCAGCATTTGTACTCGGCACAAGTAACTATATATGATCTATAAACACCTGAGACAGAAAGTTGCAGAGAGGCATCACTTACGGCAGACAGCCTATCACTCTTAATATCATCAATAGTATTTTCTTTAGATGCTGACGAAAAAGGTAAGCAAAGTTAATGAACCCGCATATTTGGTGTAGGGCTCTAGTCCCATATTTGTTAGAACCAATGCTCGGGTGATGTCAGTTTCTTACCAGCCACCTTTACTTTTCAGAATATTTCCTGGTAATAATTATAGCCTGGGCCAATAAAAGAAATTCACACCTTGATAAGGATTCAAACTCATGACCACACAGCCAGCAGATCAGTGTGCTAGCCAATGTGCCACCTTGGTTACCTATGAACATGGGTCATCTTTATTAGCAGAAAATCACTGCATTGCCACTGTCAGGTATACTGACATTTTCAGAATACACAATTTGATTTCCCACTTCCCACATGCTTGCTAACAGAAAGGAAGGTTATACTGTAATATTCCTGAATTATAATGGGGGGAAATAAAAACACTAAGGAAGAATGACTATTCTATGCAGGCACAATTTTACAGACAAAATCTATATGTAAATGGGCTCAGAACATGCTTAAAAACAATTAGAGCAAAAATAGATGTTATTTTTTCAGAAATGTGCTTTAGGTGCACAAAGTCACTATAACATATTTAAAAGACCAGTGTAATATAAAAGGCTTTAGCATTCAAAAGGTAAAGGACAAATAACAAGTGAAATGAGAAAAGATAATATACAGATAAATATAATCTCTGAACAACAGACAAGGCAAAGATTTAAAAAAAATAATTCTTAAGTGTACCGGTATTATTTTGTAAAGATAAAAACAAAGGGCCTTAGAAATCTTCATAATTTTGTAACAGTAGCCTTTGAGTGCAACTTATTTCTCACATGGAGGAAGACAAGTTGATCATAACAAAAACACCCCCTCCAATCTGCATTGGTCATATGGTACTAGACCCATATTTTGTATAGAACAATGGACACTTTGTGGGTGACGTGGGCAGTACCCAGGCGGCCACCTTTGCTTCCTTCCCAAGGGAGTTCCTGGTCGTATGCAATACAAACATTACAGTAAAGTCTGATTTGATCAATAATGAAATGTGACATGAAAGCTAATAAATGCGCTGCACTGACATCAAACACATAGTGATGCTGGCAGTCATTATCATTTAGTGCCATCTCCGCACTGGCAGTAATGGATCTCCAGCAGTTTATGTCTTGATCCTTGGTGATACATTCTGCCAGGCTTTATCCTGACGATATCTTAACATTAACTGTCCATTTGTATCTTTGTCACCTTCCAGCCTTCAATTCTTCCCTTCATTATCATATTTAGTAGAATGTCATGTGATCTGATGTGACCAAAGTTTCTTGTCTTTTTATTTCTTTCAGCAGTGCCCTTTTATATTGAGTGGTTTAAGGACTTCCTTGACTAAGCTTAGTCAGTTGTGACTAAGCTGTCATATAACTGATGGTAGTACCTGCATTCTGTTAGCCAAATGTTGGGCCTGACAATCCACATTATGCCAATGATCGCAATTGGAAGTGTACACGCTTTATCCTAGTGTGAGGATAATGTCATGGCAGGGCAAACTAGGCCCTAAGCCTTGGTTGGTCCCTGGTCTAGGATGGAAGTTCCGACAGGTGGACAGTCAGAGAATTGCTTTGCCAATCCGGCAGCTTCTGCAGCTTGCTTTGTTCCAGATGTATTAGTGTTACCTTTCCTCTGGAGTTAACTAGGCAGGCTGAGAGAGGGATCATAATGCATAGGCAACACATGGTCTCTGTTTTTAGGAATTCCTTATTTGTCTTTTTTTTTTCAAGTAAGCAAAGACTCACATTTTAAATGCTTCAGTTTTATACTCCACTGTTTTTAAGCCAAGGTCCGTGTTTGCATCTCATACAGTTACGTTGAATACACATACCATACTTTTTTGAGTTCACTCGCTTTGAGCTCAAGTGTAGTCCATACACATGCTACTACTTCTAGTGTGCTGGACTGATTTTTGCATGTTGATTAGCTTTTCCTATTACCAGTGTCCCTCGCCTTCAAGCTAACCCACTCCGACTTTAGAGATACTTATAATTTACATCCACAAACCAAGGATGACAAGTATTATTTTATGTGGTTTACTTCAGTTTCTATAATACTTGTATGGTAAGAAGTATTTGAAGTTAGCAGTACGTCCAACCAAACAATCAGACGCCTCTGAGAATGTTGACCCTTTGAAAGTCCAACAGTTGTTAATAAAAGGAACATAGTTCTTCCACTGCTACATGTACAGAACACCTTTTATGAAAGCAAACAGCAGCTTGTGGACATGAGCAAACACTTCTACCTGATACTGAGGTGATGGGCGGAAGCTCAAACATTGCTGGATCAACAACAACAATCGGACAATACATCCACAAAAGCCACTATGGCACAACACGCAGTGAAAATACAGCTAAGAGATATATTACACAGACTCTGTTCACCCATTTCCACACAAACATGGAACAACAGTATACATCTATGAAGACATGTTACAGCTGCTAACAGGTGTCTCAGCTATGTGTCTCTTACTTTCACACCGGACACTGTTACTTGTGACAGAGATCTTTGTTGTTCAAATTTAAACATCACGTTTCACAATGTCCTGATTTAGCAGACCCTAAGTTTCTAACAAGGCACTGTTGGTAGCAATGAGTGCATGCATTCAAAAATTGTATGTTTGTTAATATTGCTTTTGATATAAAGTAAATAAAATTAACAAATTTAAGTTACAAGTGGGACTTAAGGAAAAAATTACTGTACAATTTTGACTATAATGCACACTTTTTTGTACTCTACTTTCAATTATGGATGCACTTTATAGTTATAAAGTTATTTTTACAATTGTTTCCTTACGGGCCTATTTTGAGCCTTGATCAAACCACAAAGAGTAAACTAACAGATCATTACGTTCCAAAATCATGAACATATATTGTGTGGTATTCTGTACCAAGAAATTATAATGCATGTAATACTTGATGACTATAGTATATGTTCAGGCTTAATATGTCACACCACTGATAAATGTTCTTATACTTTACCCCCTTAGTAATACTTGATGACTAATGACTATAGTATAAGTGAAGGTTTAATATGTCACACCACTGATATATGTTCTTATACTTTACCCCCTTAGTAATACTTGATGACTAATGACTATAGTATATGTTCAGGCTTAATACGTCACACCACTGATATATGTTCTTATACTTTACCCCCTTAGTAATACTTGATGACTAATGACTATAGTATATGTGAAGGCTTAATACATCACACCCTTTGTAAATGTGAAAGCCAAATACTTGATGATGATAGTATATGTGAAGGTGTGATGTATTAAGCCTTCACATATACTATAGTCATTAAGTATTACTAAGGGGGTAAAGTATAAGACTTTTACATATATCAGTGGTGTGATGTATTATGTCTTCACATATACATACTAGGGATGTGTAATGTTAGGCTGTCACATCACATTTATAATGTCAAGACACAATAAAGTGGAGTGAAATTAGGTCAATCAGACAATGACATTAACAGGACACAAAAATAAAAGTGTAGTTTTAAAACCAAGGTTTATTCAAGAACTAATGTGCATGAAGATGAGATGCATTATTGTTGACTTGACAGATAGATATTGTTAATAATGCTATGCGATTTTCTATTAATGTATTGTGTTATGAATAAAGTCTCCCCACAGTAGCAAACTGAACACAAAATCACACACGCTCCACGTGCACAGACTAAATAGTTATTTCATTGTTATTGATAATAGTAATACTCAAATATATGTTTAAGATTCAGGTACACGGTTCAGTTTTCTGTAAAGAACAAAAGTAAAATATTGCACAAGATTGGAGACTACTTTAAGAATAATAGAGAGAAAAAGAAACAAGGTCTTACATTTTAGTCGGATAGAATATAGTTCAATATATGAATGTGAAAATGTTGTCAAAAACAATGTATAATATATGATTGCTATTAAAACAAAATACACACCACCAAACTGTATAATCAAACATGCGTGGAAAATGTAGTTAAGATTTATGGTTGAAAAATAAACAAACAAACAAAAGATGCACATTATCATAAATCATGGAGGAACAGAAGAACTAAAATTATGTACATCAAAATCATAGAGAAAAATCTGCAAGGTGGGTTTAGAATAGGTACATATGTTCTGACAAACAAACTAACATGCACAAGAAGCATAAACACAATGATTATTAACAGTATATGTATGTATGTGTCTGTATACATACATTCACAGTGAATTCCTGTTAATTATGGCAGCCATTTTTGTGGAACAAATTTAAAGAATTTAAACAAAACAAGTATGTAGCTTGAATTTAGTCTGCTTATCTGGGCCAACTTGCTGCTTAATTGGGGCAGTTAATGTTTGTATTGAACATCAAACAGTATGTAGATGGTACACAATGTAACACTATCTTCAAAATCAATAGAAGATGGTTTAAAAGTAGCTATACAATTTATCACCAATAAGTGGTGAAACAATTAAAGAATTTTCTTTAGCTAAATGTGGTTTCATAACTAACTGGTTCATATGCTTTGAATTAGAGACAATTAAATAGTTGTAGAACTGCAACATGTTCAAATGTTTTCAAGAACTTTAAAGGATGGATAATAACTTTTAGAGCCATGATGGTTATAATGAAGTGTTAAATGATCAACTTCACTGCACGCTTCACTGCACTGAGTTTTATCCCATCTGGCTTGATCTATTTATGCAGAACAGCAAGCCATCTGCTGAGAGCATGAACTCTGGCGATGACTCGTCAGGAGTCTCAGGAATTATGTGGTTCAAAAATAAAACCTTGACCTTCAGAGTGTGAGATGTACTGCTTGACCACCTGTCTACTGACCATGAATTGAATAAATTGTGATAAAACACTCAGAGACACAAGAAGGCCAAGAAAATGATGATGATGTTTTGGTACCTAAATAAGTGACTAACCAGAACATTAGCAAATATTTATCTGGACAGAGATGCTTTTTTGTGTGTAGGAAGGAGGTCCTTTATCACTTTACAAACTTATACAGGCTCTGCTTAATTGCAGCTGACGAAGAGAAGATGTTGATCATTCATTCATAAAGTCAATCAGTCTGAAGACTAGTCTTGCAGCCATTTGACAACATCCAACTACTGTTTCCTATTTTCAGTAACTCTCTTCAGCTGTGCATAAGTTTGTGCCCCAACATCCTTGCAAGATGTAATTTTTCCTAGGACATCCTCTTTTCCTGGATCTTGCCCTTTTGTATGTTCAGTAATCGCTTAAACTTTCTTTTCGGACTATGGCATAGCCTTCCACACACTAGTCAGTTGGACTTGCTTGCTTGTGTTCGTTGGCTTGAGCTCCAACGCGAAGTCCTGTATGTCGGATGAAGGCATCCTGTTGTCCAACATCAGTGTGATGTCATACAGGACCTGAGTTTTGCGTGAGTATCCGTTGTCCCATGTCTGGCTTATTGGTGTGCAGACTGGTGGTTCCTCGCCGTACAGGCAGACACTCTCCGACTTCGGAGGAATCGGCGATCCTACTGACTTTAGCCAGGACCCCGAAGGGACCTGTTGCCCAGGACGCTCGACGAGGACGCGTCAATAGGTCTTGGCCAGTATATAACCCGGCCCTGGTGCCTTGGAAACACCTCTGCGTCCCGTCAGTTGGACTTAAATGTTGACCTCTTGTCCTGGACTTGGAGATGTAAATTAGATAGAGAAGGGTTCACCTGATGGCATGGGGCACTGGTAATATGGAAAGCTAACCTTCATGCAAAATTTAGTCTAGTGTACTTCACGAGTAGTAGCAACTACTACCAGCAGTAGCACATGTGTGAACTATGCTCAAGTAACAACTACTACCAGCAGTAGCACATGTGTGTGAACTACGCTCAAGTTCAAAGAAAAATGCAAAAAGAAAAAAAAAAAAAAAAAAAAACGCGGCCAAGCCAAGTTAACCTTATTTGTGTGGTGTCGTCTATTTGTGTGGTGTCGTCTATTTGTGTGGTGTCGTCTATTTGTGTGGTGTTGTCTATTTGTGTGGTGTTGTCTATTTGTCTTCAATGTCTTTAAGAATTTGGTTCATTTGATCTCTTTTATTGCCAACTTATCCTTTAATGTGCTATAGGGGCCATATAGGAAGCAAAGAACAGTAACAGTGTAAGCTACTATACAAGTTATAAGAGGCAACTAAAGAGGTTTGGCTTGACAGTGGCTATCTCATCCTGTAGAAAACAACCCAACCAATCATGAACAAGTCTACAATGTTCTGGGGTGAGGCCTATGTTCCACTGGAAGTTGAAAGGCAGAAGAGAAGACACTTGATAATGATTAATTCAAAATAATAACCCTAAGTAATGTATAACATTTACTTGACACGTTTTTATGTATCTTCAGTTGTTCATGCTGAGTGTGTATGTGTACATTTGTTTGCTTTTGGCTTCAGTTATTTAAAAAAAAAAATATTGTTTTTTTGCAATGAGCAACATGAATTGTCTTTCTTTAGAAAGTAACATTTCTGTTATTTTATAAATACTCTTTACTGCCATTAGTAGGCTTTATTTAACTTAAATGGGGCAGCCAAAACAATTGGGCTAAAATATACATTCCTAATATGACCCAATAAACTGGAATCCACTGTTATGTATGTAAAATATATATATATTACGTAACATTTATTCACCCAATATGAATGTAATATGACCTAAAATATAAGTGTAACCATGAGAAACAAAGTACAAAAATGCAAAGTATGCATTAAGCTAATCAAACACGTTAAAGTTAATTCTGTTTTACTTCAATATAATGTTATCAGAGTAAGCTAGAGCTGGAAAACACCGTAGAGAATGGAGACTGACAAGATTAAGCTATATGAAGTAAAAATGAATATAGAGAAATACAAAAGTAAAAATACAAATGAAAAACTGCTCCTCATGCAGGCAGATGGAGACCAATAATTTACTTCTGCGTGATGTCACAAACTTTCGCTAGGTTTAGGATCAACATTGCAGAAAGATTAGAATAACAATAGAAGATTAACTTGAAATCTCAGAAATAATAACCTCATCGTATTTCTCTTTCGTTGTACCGCTGAATTCAACAAGTATAGTAGGAGGAAACAACACACACACAATATAGAAATATTCTTTGATCACACAAATCCAGTGGGCAAGATTTACTTGAAATAAGAGCAACAGGGAATTAATCATTGAAAATCTCTCTAATGAGAAAAATCACTTCAATAGATGTATTTAAAGAAAAAAAGGGACAGCTGAGAGCATACGGATTCTGCGTCAGGCTCAAAATATATGGGTGTAATCTCAGCACAAAGCTGGGAATTTGTTCCTAGAAGTTCCTTCTGGTGTTTAATGAAATAACTTATCGTCCTGTTCTCTTAGGTAGGAAGATCCAATCCAATCCAATATTTAAAATCCAATCAAATATATAAAAATGTGACCTCATTCAACCTGCTTCTGCAGCATCAGTTATAACTGAGGTCCATTTTTTTTGGTGAGTTTTGATATTCTTTCCTATCTTTGTTCTCTTTAGAGTTAGTTCTAAATAGGACTAGTAATATTGGACATCAAGCTTTCTTGTGTGAGGGTGGACAACTGGAGGTCCCTTGAGCAATCTGTGCACCTGAAAAATGTCATAGCCATTGGAAATCTCAAAGAGTAGACAATAAGGCCACAGCCCAGGCAAAACTGTTAGGAAATTAAACATATCCACAGGTAAATTAAGTCAGTTATATTTGCTGAAATTTGACTAGAGAATGCAAACCTTACACAAATGCATGCAGAAGTCACACATGACTGATCTTTGGTTTGTGTAACTAGGTGTGATGCACACCCTTGAAAGAGGAACGAAGAAGAAAAAAAACAAGAAAAAAAAATTAAAATAAAGAATGAATGAGAGAAATTCCTGCAACTAAAACAGTAATCATAAGAAAATACAGTTTCATAACATTAAATATGGCAATTTATACGAAAGACAATTTAAAATCCTACCTTGTAACAATCTAATAAGGGAATGTCTGGTGATAACTCTAAAGTGTCTTAAGTTCGGAACTGTCAGTGTTTATTAATACGTACAACCCATGCAACTGGCTGCATGAGTACAAAAGTATCTATCAAAAGGATAACAATGTGGCTAAACACCAATTTATGGAAAATCATTTTGGCATCTCTCAGGGCCAATTGGCAAAGAACCTGATCTTATAGAAGACATTTAGCTCAACTGTTACACAACAAATGAATAAACAGTTCAAGTAATTTCACAGCGACTAAACACTACAATGGAAGGATGAGAAAACCCGGACATTATTTAATAATGAACGTTAACTTTTTTTATTCACAAAGACACAACTCATTCTCTGACAAGAAATATGGAAAATGAGACACGGAACTACACAATAACTAGTAAATACACGGCATTGGGCAGAAAAGTGAGGGTACAAGAGTCAATAATGGATCAATAACAATAATCTACAAATAAAATGTGACTTCTGAAAGAGGAAATATATAGAACACTTTGTATGGAACACAGCAACACTCTACAGGCAGATAAAAATGATCGTTATTTTCATTCTTTATGTGTCTTACATTTTTTTCAAGTATCCTTTGCTGTGATTCAGTCACATTTTTAAACTTTCCACCCATACACCCCACTTCCTGTCAAGTCAAATTTGTTATTTAACATGTCATTACCATTATTTAAGGTATGTTCCTTGTAAAATGAGCTGCAACTATTAATTTTCATACAAGTTTATTCTGAACTATCCTCTTGAGCTACGCCATTGTCATTTTGATTGCCCCTCTAAGAGTTGTGCTCAGCTTCTTCCCACTTACGTTTCCATTCAGGATATGTCATTATTAAACTTCCCTGTCCTTTCCTTAGTTATATGTTTTATCATCCCTATTACTTTGATCTCCAAATGCATCAATTTTCAAATGTTCCTTTTTCATTGTTTTCTACTGATTATATGTGCAAGCTATATCTACTGAATAAACATTTTACACATAACTGCATCAACACACTGCACAACAGTAAGATCCAAATGAATGCATGAAGATTACATTCACAAACAATATCATTAAACAACTTATGATACACTTAAACAGGAGAACAACTACCAAAAATGCTGTACAAGAACACTACAAGCATTTGCTGTAGTTACTATCATTAACTACAATAAATTTAAAACAATGTTTCCCCGCAGTGAATTTGAATAATAAAAACACAGACTGATAAAGACATGGTTTAAAATTATATTAGCAGACAGTTTAAATCATAATGGGAATTTGGGTGTTGTATATTTCAACGTGAAGGATTCATTGTTTGCTTTGTTTTATACTGAGTGACTTCTGCAGTATGCACCTTATGAGATACAGCAAAATATGCCAGGCAAAAAAATTATGCAACCTTTTGTTTGTGCCTTCATTATTCAGACTACAATAAAGCTTACAATAATAATAATAATACAAACTATGAGCACTTTTTATGAAACCCCCATTAACATTTAATATAACTTGTTTCACACTTGCTTACCACCAGTCTATCTTTAAAAAGAAAACAAAAACAAGAACATGGTGACGTACATTTACAAAATATTTAATTATATATTTCTTATTTATAATTATTTTTTGAACGAATAAGGATGGCATATGAGTTAAATAAGCAGCAATGACTGATTATGTCTATTTGTTTTCTGGTAACAAATTAATTAAAATAAATATACAATGAGATGTTTAATAAATATGTTTGTTTCTTTCTTTTTCATCAGTTGTTCAGGAATTTTTGTCAGTCACAAGACACGTCAAAATATTTAGAGAATGAACTTGTTATAAAAACAATGAACAGTTCTCTTTTCACAGTAAACTTCATGAAGAAATAAATATAATCTGCCTAAGAGAAATTAGTGCTAAAATATAAACAGACTAGTTTAATCATCTTTCTTTTTGTCTTCATTTTTCTTCTTGATATTACCAGTGCGTACAGTCTGCCGCGTGAATTTTATTGTTGTCTCCGGACTGCGGTACAAGAAAATCAGTTTGGCATACAGGTCCTCCTCCATGCGGAACTCCTTCATCTCTCTGACCAGGTAGATGTCTAGGCAAAGCTGAAGAAACCCGTCAACATCAGGCAGTTCTCGGAACATGATGGTCAAGTACTGATTGGTTGTGCTCAGACGCATCAGGCGTCCAATCAAAAGGATGAAGGAGATGTATAGACCAATAATTCTGGTGGTAGATGGTTATGTGGATAGAAAGGAAACATGACAGAATGACTACCATATAAAATTATTAACAAATTGTATAGCTGTCATTGTAAGAAAATTGGTATAGTGGTTAGTGCAATCGTTTACCAGCAAATTGGTCTTCAGCTCAATAATTAACAGTGCAGGATTCTTTTCAAATATTACAGCTTTGAGGAGCCATGGTATCGAAGTATTAGCACCCTTGCTTGCCAGTCTGGTGGTTATGTGTTCGAACACCCATTGGGGCAGATTAATAAAAAATAATCTAGGCTTCCAGACTGATCCAGCTTAAAATGGATACTGAGAAATGTCTGGGGAAGTAAAGGTGGGCTGCATGATACTGACAACATCATTTCTCAAGTATCGATTGGTTTATGAGTTGAGTCAAGAATCAACATCACAGTGCTTGGGACATTCCCATACATGCTCTATCTTTATCAACCAGTAAAGAGTCCCAATACTCATAATGCCAGTTCAATTGGTCTATCCAGGAAGGTAACCCAGCCAACAAATGCCTGAATAAGTCAGATGTGTCAGCCAAAAGGTTCAAATATCGCAGCTCTGTTGTAAACAGGCACAATGCAGTTACATCTAAAACAACATTCTGGATGAACGTAGCAGAAGAAGAATTGGTGTATAAAAAATTGGAGCTAGCACCACCATTTGCTCAAAACACCTACAGGCAGTTCCTTACTGACTTACCACAGCTCTGGAATCAATTCATCTGATAAAAGTGCTGTGTCAGAAGCATAAATAATAAAGAACATTATTTACTGAAATGCAAGAAATACGAACACCAAAGACCACTACTAATATGGCCCACTGTAATGAGCCTATCACAATGGAAAACATGTTAAAATATAGCCTAGAGACGTGTAAGAATGATTACAGACGAATACATATATTTACATAAATAGCAAGAATGTGTACCTACACAATATGAAATAGCAAAAGTCTAACACTATTCATCCGTATGTTCGAATTTGTATTGAGGTGGATCTTAAAAATAGACCCTGGTCCTTAGGTTAACCCAGCCTAAAATGGGTTTTGGGGAAAATGTTGGCAGATGTGATGCTGACCATATCATTCCTGGAGTGCCTCAAAAGGGCCTCAGGTGCTAAAGATTTCATATACACTAATTCATTTCATGATGAAGTGGGATGATCATTTTTCTTCTCCGTCACATATTCTTTCCTTTTAACAAAACCAATTTCTTATTCTGTCAGATTCACAAGCCTGCAGCCTTTCACTACAAGTGTAGTCTGATTCCCTGTCTCTCTAATGGTGTTTTCCCAGTACATACTATTATTCAGTGGGTCTCTGTGGTGAAGTGGTCAGACCACCTGCTTCACAATATGAAGGTATTGGATTCAATTTCAGACTCTGTCATTCAGTACATAGTAGTTATTTTTTTGGAGATAGCTGGCGGTTGCCGCTGGAGCTACAGAGATTGTGCTCTGTGCAGTATTTTCAGCAGACTGCCCTGCAGAAAGAAGGCTGAGCCATATGGGAATAGACCCTGGACCAATGACATCCATTCCCTTTAGTATTCAGCTCCATCAGATCTAGTTCCACATTGTACTTCCATCTTTTATCTTCTTCTTCTGCAATCAACAATTGCTATGTGTGGAGCATAGAATCCATTGTAGTATGTAAATATCTGCTTTGTATCCTGTTCCACTCTGGTCAACATCTTCCAACTTCGACGGTTGAGGTTTCTTTTCTGGATTCTGCCTCCCAATGGCAGATTGCCTTCTTGGACTTGTGGGCTCTGCCTGCATTTTCTTTCAAGCTTTGTTGTCCTAGCCTTTGTTCTTACAAGAACTTCCACAAGGAAGTGCTGGTTTGAAATTCAGTGTGTCCATCATGTAGATAGATTTCCTTCCAGGCTTTTTGAGCTCCATCAGCCTAATATCATGTGAACTCCCCATCATTTTGTACCCTCAGTTTGCTAAGTTTATTTACGCTTTCACTGTTTATCAAAAATCATTGGTTAGCATGGTCAAGCCAGCTAAATCTATTCTGATATTTATAACTGATGCGTGTTCATATAATTGTGGAAAGTATGTTTTTAGTGGAGTGGGTACAACAGAAATGAGGTGAGGTTCCATGAACAGGCAGATAGATTGGCTGCAGCTGCTGCTGCCCCATTGGGCAAAGAGCTACTTTATGATGCGGGTGATATGGTGAAGGCTCTCTGGGACCAAGTGGAGAGTACAACTGAATAGACAGTGAGAGACTGGAGGTTCATAAAGAAGTGACTATGGGCCTAGATGGCACTCAACATAGAGAGGAAAAGCCAGATAGACTGTTAATCTAACCGCTATTGGAACTACCAGCATGAGATTCCTCAGTGACTTTTTAAGATTTTTACGCAGCATGTGTGACATTGTCCTGAGTGCAGTGATGTCGATTCTGTAACCAAGTGTTAGCCAAACATGAGTGGGTGCAGTTAGTTCTGTTTGTTTCAACCTGCATTTAATGGCTTTGTTATCTTTGACATGTTGAAGTATTCTTCTCAAATTATAGCAGTTGAGAAGGATTCCAGCTTATGTACTCCATGTGTCTCAGATCTTTAATGTATAATGTATCTTTTGCTAATTCTTCAGTCCTCTTTATAGGAGAGTGCGTCACACCTACTAATACACTTCAAATGTCAGTGTGTCAACTTTGGCATGCTTCTCTGTAAGGTTTGTCTTCTCTGTAAGGTTTGTCTTCTCTGTAAGGTTTGTCTTCTCTAGAAAGATTCCATCCTAGGCTAACGGGCTCTATCTATACATGGGTAGATTTTCTTTTCTAACAAATTTGCCATAGCACAGGTCATATGGCCTACTCTTTGCAATTTTCAACTGTCTTGGGATTTTAAATGTGTGCAACTTGTGCACAGGATCTTCTATTGCTTGCCCTTATCTGAGATGGCTAAGTATCTGATCTCACTATCCGAAAGACCATGTGGGACATATGCGATCACATGGGACATGACAGATCACATGGGACATGAGAGATCATGTGGGACATGTGAGATCACATGGGACATGACAGATCACGTGGAACATATGAGATCATCTGGGACATGTGAGATCATGTGGGACATGTGAGATCACATGGGACATGACAGATCATGTGGGACATGTGGGATCACATGGGACATGACAGATCATGTAGGACATGAGAGATCATGTGGGACATGAGAGATCATGTGGGACATGTGAGATCACATGGGACATGACAGATCACGTGGGACATATGATATCATCTGGGACATGTGAGATCATGTGGGACATGTGAGATCACATGGGACATGACAGATCATGTGGGACATGTGGGATCACATGGGACATGACAGATCATGTGGGACATGAGAGATCATGTGGGACATGTGAGATCATGTGGGACACGAGAGATCGTGTGGGACACGAGAGATCGTGTGGGACATGAGAGATCGTGTGGGACATGTGAGATCATGTGGGACATGAGAGATCATGTGGGACATGTGAGATCATGTGAGATCATGTGGGATCACATGGGACATGACAGATCATGTGGGACATATGAGATCATGTGGGACATGAGAGATCATGTGGGACATGTGAGATCATGTGGGACATGTGAGATCACGTGGGACATGAGAGATCACATGGGACATGAGAGATCATGTGGGACATGTGAGATCATGTGGGACATGTGAGATCATGTGGGACATGACAGATCATGTGGGACATGTGAGATCATGTGGGACATGAGAGATCATGTGGGACATGTGAGATCATGTGGGAAATGTGAGATCATGTGGGACATGTGAGATCATGTGGGACATGTGAGATCATGTGGGACATGAGAGATCATGTGGGACATGTGAGATCATGTGGGACATGAGAGATCATGTGGGACATGTGAGATCATGTGGGACATGAGAGATCATGTGGGACATGTGAGATTATATGTGGGACATGTGAGATTATATGTGGGACATGAGAGATCATTAGAAACCAGCTGTTCTTGGAAACATTCCCAACCCTATGCTGAGACTGACCCGGTAATTTGTCTGTCTGAGGCAGACACCATAGTCTCATAATCATGGCTTCCCTCTAAATGAGATATGATAATCATTATATCATAAACATCATTATATCATAAACAACATATATAAACAAGAACATGAAAGGAAAAAAGAAAAACAAATGAAAAATAAAAGTCCAAAACTCAATAATCCATACCACCAAAACTGAGTCAGTGTGCTGATACCGATTCTTCTATTTGATCATAACTCTAAAACGTGAAAACAAAACCAACATGACTTGTACATACATGCTAATAATAAAAAACACATTACTGTTATATTAGGATGCTCATAAATCTACTTAAAAACCATAATGGAGGGAGAAGTTGAAGGCAGAAAAGCTAGAGGATGTTAAAGAAATACATGGACAACATCTAGATATGGTCAAAAAACAGCCTAGTTGAATATACAATGAAGGCTCAGAATAGATGCTGATGGAGATCAAACAACCTTTGACAATTTGACAATGAAGATATACACATTTATCTATCTATATTTTCATTCTGTGAAAATTATGTGTATTTCTATCACAAGCATGTTTTATCATACAAAGGTTAAAAAAAATGCTGGTGTTGACTACGACGTCCTGTAAAGGATATGCAACTAACTTTATAACCCTCATAAATGGGAACCAGATAATTTTCAGAATTCACTTGAAATTATCTGGGAAGGAAAAGCAAGGGTGAAAGTTATGGTATTTCTATCATATTTTCTACTAACACCAGGCATGCTTACACAGAAGTTTTCTATATGTTCGCTATAATGAAAATGCTAGTCTCAGGGACAAACTGCTGAAGGATTCTGGGTGGCATGACTTCACATATACCAGGTCAAGATATGTGGTAACTGTGGTAACCATATTCTAGCTTTGCCGCCATTTTCTTCTCAGGAACATCTCTAGCACCTATATCCCTCCTTGACTGGAGGGACTGCTGTACACAAACACTAGTGCACATGTAAACTAGGTCACCACATCTCACATTTAACACCTCTGTATTCATAAATGTAAGAACGTGTTATAGTCACTAGTGCAGGGTTTCATCATACAGAGGTTAAAAAAAAATGCTGGTGTTGATTGTGACGTCCTGTAAAAGGATATGCAACTAACTTTTTAACTCACATAAATGGGAACCAGATAATTTTCAAAATTCACTTGAAATTATCTGGGAAGGAAAAGCAGAGATGAAGGGAAATGACCATGTCTTTGTATATGTGAAGAACACTTCAAGGCCGTGTGGCAGCATCTATTATATGTTAACTTTATATTTTTGCCTCTATGGGTGCATGTGGATTCTTAGATTAGTAAGCACGTACACAGAACTTACCCGTATCCTGACAGGAATGACAGAGATGCAGGTGCCTTTCTGTCATTGAAGGTGACGACATAAATCTTAGAAAATTGGACACCAATGTTGGGATTGTAGTCAAAGATGCTAGCACCTGCCACAGTTTCATTCACGTTCCACCACTCACTGAGTCCTGCAGTTGCGTCAGACTGCAACTGCACGGAGATGTTGCTTTTGCCTATTCCATAACTTCCTGCATTGATTAAAAATAGGACAGTTATAAAGAAAAACTCTTGTTTTTTTTTTTTTTTTAATGCCTCATGATTGAAAGGTCAAGTGTACATTTCTGGACATTAATTTGAGACCCCTGGGGATCGTCGCTAGAGCTATGGAGTTCACACTCTGTATCTGCTTTCGACAGGCTGCTCTTTGGAAAAAGACCAAGCTATTTGGTATAAAACCCAGGGCAATGAAGTCAATCCATTTGTTTTTAACCTAACCCTCTTTAGCTTTCTTTCTTTTTATTTGATGTTATGACTAGCCAAGAAAACCTCAAATGTTTCGCGAACACCTTATATGAATATCCAGAAAGATTCTAAAAGATGTGAAACAATTTAAGTGTGATATTTTGTTGCATTTCCATATACTGACAGGTTTCCAATAGACAAGGTAGTATATTTTCAGTCCTGGAAATATAATTGAGTAATCTAATGTTTCTTTTGTTTCCCTCCACAACTAATGGTTCCTTATAATATGTTGTCAAGCAAGGTCAGCATGGTCGATAAGAGTGCTCATTTTTAAACTACCGGTGTGCTGATGCTAAGGTAACGGGTACAACCCTTACACCAGTCAGTTGCACTAAAATGTTGACTTCGGGACGTAAATTACAAGTACCTCAGTCAGAATGGGTTCGTCTGATGGCGAGGGACACTAGTAACAGGGAAAGCTAATTTACACGCAAAAATCAGTATAATGCACTAAAGTAATAGCGTGTGTAACATGCAAAAAATCAGTATAATGCACTAAAGTAATAGCGTGTGTACTGACTACACTTGAGTTCAAAGCTAGCAAACACAAGCAAACATATGTTGTCATTCATCCCATTGATGCCCTGACCAGTGAGATGAGATGTTTAGTCATCTATAATCTATTCATCCCATTGATCCCCTGACCAATGGGATCAGATGTTTAGTCATCTATAATCTATTCATCCCATTGATCCCCTGACCAGTGAGATCAGATGTTTAGTCATCTATAATCTATTCATCCCATTGATCCCCTGACCAGTGAGATCAGATGTTTAGTCATCTATAATCTATTCATCCCATTGATCCCCTGACCAGTGAGATCAGATGTTTAGTCATCTATAATCTATTCATCCCATTGATCCCCTGACCAGTGAGATCAGATGTTTAGTCATCTATAATAAGGGAGACAAATAGGAGATCTTGTGTGCTCATTGCCCGGGAAGGGTAACTCGGTCAACAAATGCCCGCAAAAGTCGGATGTGTCGGCCTAACGGTGCAAGAATGCAGCTCTGCTGTAAACAGGCACAACGCAATCACGTCTGAAAAAACTCTTTGGATGAACGCAGAAGAAGTGTGCTCATAGACACTCAAACTCAAACACAGGGAGGTGTGCTGATAATGTCATGAGTGAAGTCGGACGAGGGGGGAAGGGGTGTGTGTGTATGTGTCGACGTCTGTGCTCACTGTCTTGCTAAGCGAGCAAGAGACTGGCCTTATATTCCTCCATGTATTCAGGCCTATAAAACACACAGAACCATAGCTGCAAACTGCTTCGCAACACATTTTTCTTTTTCTTTTTTAACTCAACAAACAAAACATAGAACGTGTGAATTCTATATGTATCCACCACGTTTGTAGTTATGGAGTTAGTACACTGTGCCGACAACCTCCTTATAGATAAACATTGTTTGCATTTTCTGATCTCTACTTCTTTCCTTCACTTCTGTGAATGCTAATCAATAGCTGTCTGTTTATTTCTCAAAATCTCCTTGTGTGATTGATGCACTAATGAACTAAAACATGCTGTGAATTTCGATCAATAGTTGTCATGTTTATTTCCCATATCCTCCTTGTGTGATTGATGCACTAATGGATTTATCCATGTGCTGTGAATGCTGATCAATAGTTATCAAGTTTATTTCTCATATCCTCCTTGTGTGATTGATGCATTAATGGATTTATCCATGTGCTGTGAAGACTGCTTTAGGTTGGTTGTGAATCCTCTTGAAGACTCAGTTTTCACTCCTAAGTTTGATACATTAAGGTTCAGGTTGGTAGTCCTGAAAAAGGCTTGCACCTATCTGAGATTATCTTCCTGACCTAGCATCCAAGTTGTAGAGCTCTCCTTCCCCTCTTCAAGTTCAGAAAACTGTGGGATGTGCAAGACTGGCACGGAAATTACATATCTGCAGATAGACATATTAGGATGTAACCAGGTAGTGATTCAGTACAGACTGACCCCGATAATGTTTCCTCCACGGGTTTTCAGTATTTCACTGTCAATAGACACCAACCAAATACTCAGTGGGGAAAGATTGTTATAAAAATGAAACCAAATAAAATAAAGATTGTGTGTGCAAATAACTGCATTGCTGAATTATTCCATTTCTTACCTGTCATAAAATGAAAGCTTACCTTTAATTAACTGGTCTAATTCCAATGCTTTCGACTGACTAGCAAGACGAACGAATCGTGGAAAGACATTGTTAATTGAACTGTAGAGAAAAAAAAAATATACAGTAAAATGGCAAACAATGATAGCCATAAAAAAAGAATATTCTCTATCTCACACACACACATTCCAATGGCAAATAATCTGTTGCACATTGTAACCATTTAACACTTACAACTGATGTCTGTTAGTACTTCTGCCGTAATGTTTATTTAATAATTTTGTAACTATTTCATAACAACTGATGACTGACTGGGTGTTAATACAATCTTGTCTCAAATATAGTTGGCATTACACCATTATCATCAGATTGTGATTCCAATTCTTTGATACTATTTGAAAAATATCCACTTCTGAAGTAAAGTCTGCTTCTAACATGAGGTAATCTAGAACGATTCATGGTATGGATTGTTACAAATTAAGAGAAGGATGGTATACTTCTACCTGATCCTGGGTATGATACGGGATAGTGGGTCATATGTTGAGACTACTTGGATAAGGGATAAAAACAAGGATGACATGTGCACATACAAAATATCTTGGCAGTTAAAACTAAAATAGACAATAAACCACTACCCAGACTAAAGTTAAAATTAGAAAAAGAATATTCACAAGATGTATGAGGATGTATGATTCTGCTATACACACATTTGGATCCTTGCCAGGACTACAGTCCATGCACTGTGCTGAGAACGTCCTTGCGTGATGTAAAGGAGGAGTCTGCAGCACTTATGGAGGTTTATGTGCGTGATCTATAGGAGGCCTGAGTGGTCTTGAGGTATGGTGTCCGCCTCGAGTGCTGGAGGTCTCGGATTCAAGCCCCGGTGAGGGCCAGGATTTTTTCACATAGACTTCCAGTAACAAGTGAGTTGTGGTAGTGAGATCGGGACGCACGTGTGTATTGTTGCATACGTAAAAAAATCCCTTGGCAGCTGGAAATCGAAAAAGAGTAGCCTAGCGGTGCTGCCCGGACAAAATTTCGAGTTAAAAATCTACCCAAAGTATTTCAGGATCCTTGCTGGTGCTATGGACTTTGTGCATTGAGCTGAGATTCTCCAGACTCAGGCTTGATTTAGGAGTAGAAGGCGCACTTATGGGTTACACCGTGTGCCGTGATGTTGATCTGCTGACTAAACTAAACTATAAGAGGAGTCTGCAGCAATTATGGAGGTTTCTGTGTGTGGTCTATGGGAGGAGTCTGCAGCACTTATGGAGGTTTCTGTGTGCGATCTATGGGAGGAGTCGGCAGCACTTATGGAGGTTTCTGTGTGTGATGTATGGGAGGAGTCTGCAGCACTTATGGAGGTTTCTGTGTGTGGTCTATGGGAGGAGTCTGCAGCACTTATGGAGGTTTCTGTGTGCGATCTATGGGAGGAGTCGGCAGCACTTATGGAGGTTTCTGTGTGTGATCTATGGGAGGAGTCTGCAGCACTTATGGAGGTTTCTGTGTGGATGTATGGGAGGAGTCTGCAGCACTTATGGAGGTTTCTGTGTGCGATCTATGGGAGGAGTCGGCAGCACTTATGGAGGTTTCTGTGTGGATGTATGGGAGGAGTCTGCAGCACTTATGGAGGTTTCTGTGTGCGGTCTATGGGAGGAGTCTGCAGCACTTATGGAGGTTTCTGTGTGCGATCTATGGGAGGAGTCTGCAGCACTTATGGAGGTTTCTGTGTGTGATGTATGGGAGGAGTCTGCAGCACTTATGGAGGTTTCTGTGTGTGGTCTATGGGAGGAGACTGCAGCACTTATGGAGGTTTCTGTGTGTGATCTATGGGAGGAGTCTGCAGCACTTATGGAGGTTTCTGTGTGTGATCTATGGGAGGAGTCTGCAGCACTTATGGAGGTTTCTGTGTGTGGTCTATGGGAGGAGACTGCAGCACTTATGGAGGTTTCTGTGTGTGATCTATGGGAGGAGTCTGCAGCACTTATGGAGGTTTCTGTGTGTGATGTATGGGAGGAGTCTGCAGCACTTATGGAGGTTTCTGTGTGTGGTCTATGGGAGGAGACTGCAGCACTTATGGAGGTTTCTGTGTGTGATCTATGGGAGGAGTCTGCAGCAGTTATGGAGGTTTCTGTGTGTGATGTATGAGAGGAGACTGCAGCACTTATGGAGGTTTCTGTGTGCAGTCTATGGGAGGAGTCTGCAGCGCTTATGGAGGTTTCTATGTGTGATGTATGGGAGGAGTCTGCAGCACTTATGGAGGTTTCTATATGTGATCTATGGGAGGAGTCTGCAGCAATTATGGAGGTTTCTGTTTGTGGTCTAAGGGAGGAGTCTGCAGCACTTATGGAGGTCTCTGTGTGTGGTATATGGGAGGAGTCTGCAGCACTTATGGAGGTTTCTGTGTGCAGTCTATGGGAGGAGTCTGCAGCACTTATGGAGGTTTCTGTGTGCGGTCTATGGGAGGAGTCTGCAGCACTTATGGAGGTTTCTGTGTGCGGTCTATGGGAGGAGTCTGCAGCACTTATGGAGGTTTCTGTGTGCGGTCTATGGGAGGAGTCTGCAGCACTTATGGAGGTTTCTGTGTGCGGTCTATGGGAGGAGTCTGCAGCACTTATGGAGGTTTCTGTGTGCGGTCTATGGGAGGAGTCTGCAGCACTTATGGAGGTTTCTGTGTGCGGTCTATGGGAGGAGTCTGCAGCACTTATGGAGGTTTCTGTGTGCGGTCTATGGGAGGAGTCTGCAGCACTTATGGAGGTTTCTGTGTGCGGTCTATGGGAGGAGTCTGCAGCACTTATGGAGGTCTCTGTGTGCGGTCTATGGGAGGAGTCTGCAGCACTTATGGAGGTTTCTGTGTGCGGTCTATGGGAGGAGTCTGCAGCACTTATGGAGGTCTCTGTGTGTGGTATATGGGAGGAGTCTGCAGCACTTATGGAGGTTTCTGTGTGCGGTCTATGGGAGGAGTCTGCAGCACTTATGGAGGTCTCTGTGTGCGGTCTATGGGAGGAGTCTGCAGCACTTATGGAGGTTTCTGTGTGCGGTCTATGGGAGGAGTCTGCAGCACTTATGGAGGTTTCTGTGTGCGGTCTATGGGAGGAGTCTGCAGCACTTATGGAGGTTTCTGTGTGCGGTCTATGGGAGGAGTCTGCAGCACTTATGGAGGTCTCTGTGTGTGGCCTATGGGAGGAGTCTGCAGCACTTATGGAGGTTTCTGTGTGTGATGTATGGGAGGAGTCTGCAGCACTTATGGAGGTTTCTGTGTGTGGTCTATGGGAGGAGACTGCAGCACTTATGGGGGTTTCTGTGTGTGATCTATGGGAGGAGTCTGCAGCACTTATGGAGGTTTCTGTGTGTGATCTATGGGAGGAGTCTGCAGCACTTATGGAGGTTTCTGTATGTGGTCTATGGGAGGAGACTGCAGCACTTATGGAGGTTTCTGTGTGTGATCTATGGGAGGAGACTGCAGCACTTATGGAGGTTTCTGTGTGTGATCTATGGGAGGAGTCTGCAGCACTTATGGAGGTTTCTGTGTGTGGTCTATGGGAGGAGACTGCAGCACTTATGGAGGTTTCTGTGTGTGATCTATGGGAGGAGTCTGCAGCACTTATGGAGGTTTCTGTGTGTGATGTATGAGAGGAGACTGCAGCACTTATGGAGGTTTCTGTGTGCAGTCTATGGGAGGAGTCTGCAGCACTTATGGAGGTTTCTATGTGTGATGTATGGGAGGAGTCTGCAGCACTTATGGAGGTTTCTATATGTGATCTATGGGAGGAGTCTGCAGCACTTATGGTGGTTTCTGTGTGTGGCCTATGGGAAGAGACTGCAGCACTTATGGAGGTTTCTGTGTGTGGTCTATGGGAGGAGTCTGCAGCACTTATGGAGGTTTCTGTGTGCGGTCTATGGGAGGAGTCTGCAGCACTTATGGAGGTTTCTGTGTGCGGTCTATGGGAGGAGTCTGCAGCACTTATGGAGGTTTCTGTGTGCGGTCTATGGGAGGAGTCTGCAGCACTTATGGAGGTTTCTGTGTGCGGTCTATGGGAGGAGTCTGCAGCACTTATGGAGGTTTCTGTGTGTGGCCTATGGGAAGAGACTGCAGCACTTATGGAGGTCTCTGTGTGTGGTATATGGGAGGAGTCTGCAGCACTTATGGAGGTTTCTGTGTGTGGTATATGGGAGGAGACTGCAGCACTTATGGAGGTCTCTGTGTGTGGTATATGGGAAGAGACTGCAGCACTTATGGAGGTTTCTGTGTGTGGTATATGGGAGGAGTCTGCAGCACTTATGGAGGTTTCTGTGTGCGGTCTATGGGAGTAGTCTGCAGCACTTATGGAGGTTTCTGTGTGTGGCCTATGGGAAGAGACTGCAGCACTTATGGAGGTCTCTGTGTGTGGTATATGGGAGGAGTCTGCAGCACTTATGGAGGTTTCTGTGTGTGGCCTATGGGAAGAGACTGCAGCACTTATGGAGGTTTCTGTGTGTGATCTATGGGAGGAGTCTGCAGCACTTATGGAGGTTTCTGTGTGTGGTCTAAGGGAGGAGTCTGCAGCACTTATGGAGGTCTCTGTGTGTGATCTATGGGAGGAGTCTGCAGCACTTATGGAGGTTTCTGTGTGTGGTATATGGGAGGAGTCTGCAGCACTTATGGAGGTCTCTGTGTGTGATCTATGGGAGGAGTCTGCAGCACTTATGGAGGTTTCTGTGTGTGGTATATGGCAGGAGTCTGCAGCACTTATGGAGGTCTCTGTGTGCAGTCTATGGGAGGGGTCTGCAGCACTTATGGAGGTTTCTGTGTGTGATCTATGGGAGGAGTCTGCAGCACTTATGGAGATTTCTGTGTGTGGTATATGGGAGGAGTCTGCAGCACTTATGGAGGTCTCTGTGTGTGATCTATGGGAGGAGTCTGCAGCACTTATGGAGGTTTCTGTGTGTGGTATATGGGAGGAGTCTGCAGCACTTATGGAGGTCTCTGTGTGCGGTCTATGGGAGGGGTCTGCAGCACTTATGGAGGTTTCTGTGTGTGATCTATGGGAGGAGTCTGCAGCACTTATGGAGGTTTCTGTGTGTGATCTATGGGAGGAGTCTGCAGCACTTATGGAGGTTTCTGTGTGTGATCTATGGGAGGAGTCTGCAGCACTTATGGAGGTTTCTGTGTGTGATATATGGGAGGAGTCTGCAGCACTTATGGAGGTCTCTGTGTGTGATCTATGGGAGGAGTCTGCAGCACTTATGGAGGTTTCTGTGTGTGGTATATGGCAGGAGTCTGCAGCACTTATGGAGGTCTCTGTGTGCAGTCTATGGGAGGGGTCTGCAGCACTTATGGAGGTTTCTGTGTGTGATCTATGGGAGGAGTCTGCAGCACTTATGGAGGTTTCTGTGTGTGGTATATGGGAGGAGTCTGCAGCACTTATGGAGGTCTCTGTGTGTGATCTATGGGAGGAGTCTGCAGCACTTATGGAGGTTTCTGTGTGTGGTATATGGGAGGAGTCTGCAGCACTTATGGAGGTCTCTGTGTGCGGTCTATGGGAGGGGTCTGCAGCACTTATGGAGGTTTCTGTGTGTGATAAATGGGAGGAGTCTGCAGCACTTATGGAGGTTTCTGTGTGTGGTCTATGGGAGGAGTCTGCAGCACTTATGGAGGTTTCTGTGTGTGATAAATGGGAGGAGTCTGCAGCACTTATGGAGGTTTCTGTGTGTGGTCTATGGGAGGAGTCTGCAGCACTTATGGAGGTTTCTGTGTGTGATAAATGGGAGGAGTCTGCAGCACTTATGGAGGTTTCTGTGTGTGATAAATGGGAGGAGTCTGCAGCACTTATGGAGGTTTCTGTGTGTGATAAATGGGAGGAGTCTGCAGCACTTATGGAGGTTTCTGTTGTGGTCTATGGGAAGAGACTGCAGCACTTATGGAGGTTTCTGTGTGTGATGTATGGGAGGAGTCTGCAGCACTTATGGAGGTTTCTGTGTGTGGTCTATGGGAGGAGTCTGCAGCACTTATGGAGGTTTCTGTGTGTGATCTATGGGAGGAGTCTGCAGCACTTATGGAGGTTTCTGTGTATAATGAAAGTGATCCTTTACAAATCAAACCAGTGCCATCAAACTTTCCCCACCTTAAGCTTGGACCCAATAGGAAAGTATTGGCACAGCTTTGATGCCGAAATCTGGGCAATTAAGATACCAACAAAAATAATAAATACCAACAAAACCTGTGGTACTACTGACAGATGTAAAATCAGTACTTGGGGTGCTCCTGTCTGGGAAATGGCTAGTACTACAGACACTACTTTCTGAACCAGGTAGTCAGCATAAGAACACCATACGGTGAATATCATTTCACTGTGGAGTACCTGGAAATGGAAGAGCTGATCGACTAGCTAGAAAAAGAGTGCTGAAATGTTATACACAACCTGTTTTGCTGTATGGCAGCGTATCATGGAAGGTTAATGAACAAATTAACAAGAACTTGAAAGCAACAGAGATGTGGTTCCTGAGACAAATGGCGTGAATACCTTGGATTATAAGGGTAGCTAATGATTGCCTGGAAGAGGCTAAGAAGAACATTATATATAACAATAAGAAAGAGATAAACAGCATTCTTTAGTCATGTGATGAGAAGAAAGGCATTGAAAAACATTGTGACAACTGTAAAGGTCAGTAGGAAAAGAGGCAGAGGCAGACCAATAGAAATGATGCTGGATGGACTGAAATAGTGGCATGGAGGAATATCACCAGCAGAGTTGATCCAGGACACCAAGGACCAAGATCTGTGGAGAGACATGAACACTTGCGCCAGCTGGCAGTGTACAGGACAATGATGAATGAATAGTACCACTAGGAACCTCCTCCTTACTCTTCTCCTCCTGCTGGCTCTTGCCTTTTAATTTCCCAATGGAGCTTAAGCCCTCAAACAACTCATGCCAAGTATAAGGTGTATTTTTAATGACTGTGCAGTGTTTGAAAATATTGCCAATCAAAGTTTTGTATTCACCCTCTGTAAAGTTGATGCAACATAATAGGTAAATACAAAACTTGGACCGACAATATTTTCAAACACTGCACAGTCATAAAAAATACACCCAGTGCTATGTAAACCATGGTAGGTTACAGTGTAACTATTCTTTGCTTCACTTACTTTATAAATCTCTTATGGGCCCTAGTAAAATATGGGAACGCCATTTTCTTACTCACCCAAAAACAATGTTGATTGTTTTTTTTTGTATAGTGAAGCAGTGATATTTGCACATTTCTGTCAATAGATTCTTCTTCTTCTTTTATTTGCTTGAAATTTGTCTATAACTGCAATGTTGTCTCTTGTATAAATTTAACTGTCTTTTTTAGAAGGTTTGCCTAGATATGTTGTGTTTCGGGCAGTCATGGAGTATGTGATCTGTTGTCTGCGGTGCCAGTCCACATGCAGACATGGCTGATTCACCATTGCCAATAGAATCAACTTCAGCACAGTAATTTGTTTAGAACCAGTTTTGGCTTGTCTCTTCAACACATACTAAAATATTCTGTCTTAGAGTACTACCTTATACCTGAAAACATAATATCTGATAGTTAAAACATATTTCAGCAGTGAGTTTCACTTCTCTGCTGCATTTCAATCCTTGATAGAACCGTAACGCTACCAGGTTATAGCAGCCATCTTATATCTGAAAGCCACACTACTTATTTCAGCACCACTAGGATGATTTAATGCACTATTAATTGGTGCCTTCACAAAATACAACTAAAATAGTATCATATAATCATCAACGTGGAACTCATGGAAAAAAACTAAACAAATACCAGTGAACCAAGAGGCGAAGAACAGACGCTGGTCCTGGATAGGACAAACAATGAGAAAAGCTGAGAATAGCATAACTAACAAGATCTTTGTCTGGAAGCAATAGGGCAAATGAAATACAGCAAGACCTAAAAACACATGAAAGAAGTGAAGTAGAAACAGAAATCAATAGAATGGGATGGAAATGGACAGAGATGCAGAAGACAGTAAAGGATAGGACAGCTGCAGTGAGTTGGTTGAGAGTCTAATACCCAACTGGTGAATAAGGGTGAAAAAACAGAAGAGAAAGAATTTAATAAAACATTTTAAATCAGTATGAATTAACAGCTTTAATAGTGGTTGTATGTTAGATAGCTTTTGAGATAAAAGGTAAATTTATAGCAATTTGTATTAGAAATAAATGCAGCTAGTGGAACTGATCCAAAATGGCTGCCCGAACCTCAGAGAGAACCAAAAAAAATAAAAAATCAGTCAAACTGAAAGACTGTAGAACTTCAAACATCAAGGAAACAGAATGAAAAGCAAAAAAGAAAAACCTAAAATGTACCTACCATGGGTTTTTACTTGTGCGATTGACTATCTGTGACAGCTCACTAGTAACTCCCTTGTTTTCAGGTTTCAGCAGGTCTAATTCAAATGTGTTGGTCACTTCTCCTGGAAGTGATTTGTCTGGCTCTCTGAAATGTTTACAATTTCATGTATTGAAAATGTAGATTGAAAACAAAAATTTTTTTTTCTCATCAACAGATGATTGGATGATCTGACAATGTAAACTCAGTGAAAGTGTAAATATAAAATATTTTAACAATGAAAACACATACAAGAGGCTGCATAATGTATTGCCTGGCATATTTCACTGCATCTCATCATGTGCATCTGGTTTGTCCCTTCATTATTCAAATTCATTACAGGAAAACATAAATTAGAAATATCCCTTTCATCTGCTGACTGAAAATATAAACTTAAAATTTATTTTACCTGTAAACTTTGTCATTTGGAGATTGTATATTCAAATCCCCTATGTGGCCACTATAGTTTTCAATTTGTATAATGTCTAGTGCATCCTCTAATACCTACTTCTTTAATCTACTTCAGTGAGAGCCAAATAATACTTGTGAATTTATTTCTCATGTTTTTAATGGCCCTTAGGGTTCTCCAACAATTAATTCTTCTTCTTAGTTCATATTTACATACACATACCCATCACTTTTAACATGTCTGCTACCATATTAACTTTTAAATCATATCTGTGACACATTCCTACTTCCCATGTTTTGCCATCCATTTATCTTTGGTTCAAATCTACTTTTGTTTGCCACTGAATCTGTTAATGGAATGTAAATGGGGCCAACAGTTCACTTGCTACACTTCTCTTACTTGATTCCACCTGCTACTGAGAGGTTTTTGACTACATGCTGCTGCTGCTGCTAAAATCTTATCTTACTGAGCTTACCTACAGATTGTCCTTAGTTTAATGATGCCCGACGTCTTTTCTTTAACCATTAAACTTATCATTATAAGTCAGGTCTTAGTCAGATATGACTGAGCTACCGTATGACAGTAGACAGTACAACCTGCTTTCTGGTAGCGCCAAATGTTGGGAGGTGCTCACCAAACCCGACACACCACACTGTGCCAATGGTTTCCGGTGGAGGAGTGCAATTGGGTGGATACAAGCCTTACCCTAGTGCGAGGAAATGCAACATAAAGACTAACTGTCATGACAGGGCAGACCAGGCCTTGGCCGGCAACTGGTCTAGGATGGAAATCCGACATGTGGACAGTTAAAGTATTGCATTGCTGATCTGGCAGCTTCTGCAGCTTGTCTTGTTCCAGATGTATTGGTGTTACCTTTCCTCTGGAGTAAACTTGACAAGCCGCGAGAGGGATCATGCTGCATGGGCAACACATGGTCTCAAAATTCATCCCAGGCTTTGTGTTATGGAGAGGTATAACTCTATTTTACAAACTGTCATCTGTCAAGACGGTAAGGTGCCACTCATCCATCACTTTTATAAAATTGTTCATGACTGGTTGGATCTTGCAGCTACTCTTTTATGGGATGAGATAACCAGTTTCTTGCCAACCCTCCTCAATTGCCTCTTACAACATGCATGGTAGGTTACAGTGTAAATATCCTTTGCTTCCCTTACTTTATAAATCTCTTATGGGCCTTGGGAAAATATGGGCACCCTATTTCTTTACTCACGCCAAAAAAGAATGTAGACAGTTTTCAAGTAAAGTGTAGCGGTGATGTTTGCACATTTCTGCCAACAGATTCAACTTCAGAATAGTAATTTGTCTCAGATTTCTGTCACCACTGTACTATTCTTGCCTCTGTGGAACTAGATAAGGCTATTTTGACATTCTACTACTCTTGTTAGTTGCATATATTTTAAGGAATGTCCCAGTAAACCCCAACATTTTTTGGCTGTGATTTCTTGGCAAGTTTACATTTATTAGTTTGCCATTGCTTTCTGAATGACAGGCACTTATACCATTGTATAGAAACCAATACAAAGCAGCATTCATGGCTCTCCACAGTCTCGGTCATTTGTATTCTGGATCAATGCTGCTGAAGATGTTCATTCTCCCATGAACTGTCTCAGTCCACCCAGCATCATTTCTCTTGGACTGCCTCTGCCTCTTCTCCCACGGATCTTTCCAGTTGTCACAATGTTTAAAATTTCCCCACTTAAACTGCTGAAGTTATGACTGTGCGAGCAGCAGTGCATGGCCGCGCATTGTCATGCAGGATAATGATGCCACTGGTGAGCATTCCCCGCCTTTTGTTTTGGATCGACTGACAAAGTTTCTTCAGTGTTTTCACAATAAACTTCTGATGTTATTGTGGTCCCTAGTGTCATGAATTCCGTCAATAGAATGCTTTTGCGGTTCCAGAACACTGTGATTATAATTTTTCATTGTGAAAATGTTTGCTTGAATTTTATGGGCTTGTTTAGAGAATGAGTATGCATCCAATGTTTTAACTGTTCCTTTGTCTCTGCATTCATGAAGTGAACCCATGTCTCATCCGCAGTCACTATTCTGAGAGAAATTCATCTCCCTCTTCCCAGTAGCACAGACGGAACGTCAAAACTGAGCTCATTCTTTGAGGTTTGTGAATGTCAGTCAGTTGCTTGGGTACCCACCGTGAAAAAAATTTGTGGTGGTAATCTAACAGAATTTGTGGTGGTAATCTAACAGAATTTGTGGTAATCTAACAGAATTTGTGGTAATCTAACCTCTCTGTAACGATTCGAAACAGACCAGTCCTAGAAATGTGTGGAAATTCTGTAGAAAGATCTGAAATTGTGAAACAGCACTTTTGCACTATGACTTGGTCGACTTTTTTAATGAGTTCATCTGTCATACATGAATGTCGTCCTTGTCCACCCACATCATGCACATCTTTACGACCATCTCTAAATTTCCTGCACCAATCCCTCTCAGAACTGTCACTCATAACGTTATCACCGTACAAACGACACAGTCGGCGATGAATCTCAGCAACATTTTGACCTTCTACTGGAAGAAAACGAATCACACCACGAATTTCACAGCTTACGGGAAAGGTAATAACAGTGTCCATGTATATTTGTTCGCGATTTGTGAACCACTGAACAAATGCAACTGTAGGTTGATGTGTAGTGAGTAAAAGACTACTGAATGATGCAAGTAATGAACAATGTCGATATGGCAACTGGTTTACGTTTAACCAGCCAATAAGAGGTTGATTTTGGAATAGCCCATGAACATGAAAAATTATTATAAGAAACCAACATCAACACACACACAAATGCTGTTTGATATAAACTTCACCTTCTTCAGGTGCTTGATCTGCAGAAGAATCGTGACTCTCCAATTCTCTTTATATTTGAGATTACACTATTATTTGTTTCCCAGCTGATTAAACTTTTAACATACATTTTCTATTTTCCTCTGTTCCTCTTGCCCAGTACTTTCCAACATAAAGCTAATTTGTCTATTCTATCTCTTGGGTTTTCCCATTTGTCTTTTCTTTATGATTTTCATGGGTGACCTAGTGACGCCTGCAGCTGTTAATAGTTCAGGGTTTCTTTTCTTCATTTTCAAAAATATTCTCATCATTCTTCTTAAAAACCACAGTTCCACTGCCTCGAGCTTTCCCACAATTTCATGACTCATTGTTCAGCATTCACAAGCATACAGAAGAACAGATCACAAAACACTATAGGATATTTTTGTGTTTGTTTGCGCTCGCTCACATTGAACTCAAGTGTAGTTCATACACACTACTTCTTGTAGCACTGGACTGAATTCTGAGTGTGGATTAGCTTTCCTTATCACCAGTGTCACTCGACCTTAGGCAAATCTACTCTGACTTCAGAGGTGCTTGTAATTTATGCCCCAAAGTCAAGGATGAAAAGTCAACATTTTATTTTAGTCCAACGACTGGTGTGGTGGTTGACCCCCCCCCCCCCCACAACATCAGCACACCGGAGTTTTAAAAATGAGCACTCTTATCCATTCAGCCATGCTGACCTCCCTATCTGATATTATATCACACATAAAACAGACCATAGCAAGTCCGATACTTCTACATAGGTATGTGCTAGGTCTTTAATGTTCTAGATTTCACAATATGCTGTAAACATAAAACAGACCACAATGCCATACACCTGGATCAGGTTATGGAATATTAAGTACAGGTGGCTTAGAGTCTTGCACAAGACGTGAACAGCTGTCTTTGGTTTTCGCTCAATGGTCATTAGGAGTCGAAACAGAGATGTCGGTGACAATCAAGGACCAGACCATCTACCACGTCTACTCCTTGGCACACAACAAGTCTTCTTCGTCTACATTCTTCCGGAATGTTGTTTTAGATACAATTGTGTCGTGCCTATTAATAACAGAGTTGCAATATATTTGCACCTTTTGGCAGTCACATCTGAATTCTTGTGATGTAAACATAAACAGTGACATCTGAGTCTAGGTCATGGCAGTGAGTACGTATATGTGCTATCCATGATGCCACTGCAATTCCAGTAGACAAGATATATGTGCTGTCCATGATGCCACTGCAATTCCAGTAGACAAGATATATGTGCTGTCCATGATGTCACTGCAATTCCAGTAGACAAGATATATGTGCTGTCCATGATGAAACTGCAATTCCAGTAGACAAGATATATGTGCTGTCCATGATGCCACTGCAATTCCAGTAGACAAGATATATGTGCTGTCCATGATGCCACTGCAATTCCAGTAGACAAGATATATGTGCTATCCATGATGCCACTGCAATTCCAGTAGACAAGATATACGTGCTATCCATGATGCCACTGCAATTCCAGTAGACAAGATATACGTGCTATCCATGATGCCACTGCAATTCCAGTAGACAAGATATATGTGCTATCCATGATGCCACTGCATTTCCAGTAGACAAGATATATGTGCTGTCCATGATGCCACTGCAATTCCAGTAGACAAGATATATGTGCTGTCCATGATGCCACTGCAATTCCAGTAGACAAGATATATGTGCTGTCCATGATGTCACTGCAATTCCAGTAGACAAGATATATGTGCTGTCCATGATGTCACTGCAATTCCAGTAGACAAGTTATATGTGCTATCCATGATGTCACTGCAATTCCAGTAGACAAGATATATGTGCTATCCATGATGTCACTGCAATTCCAGTAGACAAGATGTATGTGCTATCCATGATGTCACTGCAATTCCAGTAGACAAGATATATGTGCTATCCATGATGCCACTGCAATTCCAGTAGACAAGATATATGTGCTGTCCATGATGCCACTGCAATTCCAGTAGACAAGATATATGTGCTGTCCATGATGCCACTGCAATTCCAGTAGACAAGATATATGTGCTGTCCATGATGCCACTGCAATTCCAGTAGACAAGATATATGTGCTGTCCATGATGTCACTGCAATTCCAGTAGACAAGATATATGTGCTGTCCATGATGTCACTGCAATTCCAGTAGACAAGATATATGTGCTGTCCATGATGCCACTGCAATTCCTGTAGACAAGATATATGTGCTGTCCATGATGCCACTGCAATTCCTGTAGACAAGATATATGTGCTATCCATGATGCCACTGCAATTCCTGTAGACAAGATATATGTGCTATCCATGATGCCACTGCAATTCCAGTAGACAAGATATATGTGCTATCCATGATGCCACTGCAATTCCAGTAGACAAGATATATGTGCTATCCATGATGCCACTGCAATTCCAGTAGACAAGATATATGTGCTATCCATGATGCCACTGCAATTCCAGTAGACAAGATATATGTGCTATCCATGATGCCACTGCATTTCCAGTAGACAAGATATATGTGCTGTCCATGATGCCACTGCAATTCCAGTAGACAAGATATATGTGCTGTCCATGATGCCACTGCAATTCCAGTAGACAAGATATATGTGCTGTCCATGATGCCACTGCAATTCCAGTAGACAAGATATATGTGCTGTCCATGATGCCACTGCAATTCCAGTAGACAAGATATATGTGCTGTCCATGATGTCACTGCAATTCCAGTAGACAAGATATATGTGCTGTCCATGATGTCACTGCAATTCCAGTAGACAAGTTATATGTGCTATCCATGATGTCACTGCAATTCCAGTAGACAAGATATATGTGCTATCCATGATGTCACTGCAATTCCAGTAGACAAGTTGTATGTGCTATCCATGATGTCACTGCAATTCCAGTAGACAAGATGTATGTGCTATCCATGATGTCACTGCAATTCCAGTAGACAAGATATATGTGCTGTCCATGATGTCACTGCAATTCCAGTAGACAAGATATATGTGCTGTCCATGATGCCACTGCAATTCCAGTAGACAAGATATATGTGCTGTCCATGATGCCACTGCAATTCCAGTAGACAAGATATATGTGCTGTCCATGATGCCACTGCAATTCCAGTAGACAAGATATATGTGCTGTCCATGATGCCACTGCAATTCCAGTAGACAAGATATATGTGCTGTCCATGATGCCACTGCAATTCCAGTAGACAAGATATATGTGCTATCCATGATGCCACTGCAATTCCAGTAGACAAGATATATGTGCTGTCCATGATGCCACTGCAATTCCAGTAGACAAGATATATGTGCTGTCCATGATGCCACTGCAATTCCAGTAGACAAGATATATGTGCTGTCCATGATGCCACTGCAATTCCAGTAGACAAGATATATGTGCTGTCCATGATGTCACTGCAATTCCAGTAGACAAGTTATATGTGCTGTCCATGATGTCACTGCAATTCCAGTAGACAAGTTATATGTGCTATCCATGATGTCACTGCAATTCCAGTAGACAAGTTATATGTGCTATCCATGATGTCACTGCAATTCCAGTAGACAAGTTATATGTGCTATCCATGATGTCACTGCAATTCCAGTAGACAAGATATATGTGCTGTCCATGATGTCACTGCAATTCCAGTAGACAAGATATATGTGCTGTCCATGATGCCACTGCAATTCCAGTAGACAAGATATATGTGCTGTCCATGATGTCACTGCAATTCCAGTAGACAAGATATATGTGCTGTCCATGATGTCACTGCAATTCCAGTAGACAAGATATATGTGCTGTCCATGATGTCACTGCAATTCCAGTAGACAAGATATATGTGCTGTCCATGATGCCACTGCAATTCCTGTAGACAAGATATATGTGCTGTCCATGATGCCACTGCAATTCCTGTAGACAAGATATATGTGCTGTCCATGATGCCACTGCAATTCCAGTAGACAAGATATATGTGCTATCCATGATGCCACTGCAATTCCAGTAGACAAGATATATGTGCTATCCATGATGCCACTGCAATTCCAGTAGACAAGATATATGTGCTATCCATGATGCCACTGCAATTCCAGTAGACAAGATATATGTGCTATCCATGATGCCACTGCAAATTCCAGTAGACAAGATATATGTGCTATCCATGATGCCACTGCAATTCCAGTGGACAAGATATATGTGCTATCCATGATGCCACTGCAATTCCAGTAGACAAGATATATGTGCTGTCCATGATGCCACTGCAATTCCAGTAGACAAGATATATGTGCTATCCATGATGTCACTGCAATTCCAGTAGACAAGATATATGTGCTATCCATGATGTCACTGCAATTCCAGTAGACAAGATATATGTGCTATCCATGATGTCACTGCAATTCCATTATACAAGATATATGTGCTATCCATGATGCCACTGCAATTCCAGTAGACAAGATATATGTGCTATCCATGATGCCACTGCAATTCCAGTAGACAAGATATATGTGCTATCCATGATGTCACTGCAATTCCAGTAGACAAGATATATGTCAAGTATAGCCATGATATGTTGAAGACAGTATGGCATTTTGTTTGAAAAGTGAAAATAATAACACATTATGTGTTAAAAAAAAAGATGAATGATAAGTGTGAGGAATTATGTGGAAGCTGCAGAGATTGATGAGAATACAAAGGACAGAAAAAATGAGTAATGAGGATATCATTAAAAAAGTTCACTCACAAAGAGAAATGGCTTCTTGCAACAGAAACAACACAATTTACATTCTGTGAGCATATAATGAGAAGGGAAAAATCTAAAGTATATCATGATAACAGGCAAGCTGGAGGGGAAAAGAGGCAGGGTAGAACATAGAAGAAGCTTGACAGTTTAGTATCATGGCATCGAGGAACATCTGTACCATAAATGTTTGGCAGCACATGAGACAGAAGTCTGTGGAAAGACATGATGACCAACGTCACATGGCATGGACTGTATGAAGTGAAGAAGATAATCAGCATTGAGTACAAACCTGGAAAATTTCATCTCAACAGTGAGGGACAGTTTTGAGCTTGAGGGGTTGATGAGTTCATTGGCTAGGGCCTTCTGGCTGACTGGACTGATACCCCAGATAGACAATGACCTTCCATCAAATGCAACCATTGTTACATCTTCCTTGTCGTAGCCATTGAGAAAACTGTTGGCATTCTGTAAACAGATTTACAAAACAGATGTAAAATATAACATGTATTTACATTTCTACCTTGCTCACCCTGTCCTACTTACATCTAGTTTCTACAGGAAATATAGGGCTGCGGAGGATCATGATTTGCTGCACCACCCAGCTGCCAAGATTGGATCTACCAAGAGTAGATAACTCTGAAGCATTGGGACACCTCAATAACCACACCCAGTATGGCATATGATGTTTGGCGCTCATAGAATTACAGGAAAGATTTAGAGACTAGAGGATGCACTGGACAACATAACAATTGAAAGCTATAGTTAATGATCAGAATTTGAACTGGTCATCCCCAAATGACGAAAGTGTCTCGCTGCAGTAACATATGTACATCGACAAATGGCCAACTAGATACCCCTAAAATGGTGCCTTTACTAGCCAGGTTATCATCCACATGAACCCACAACTATAGAATATGGACAGAATTCATTTCTATCTAACCACTGAAAAAGCACCACAGATCTCAGAATGTTTGATGCACACTGAGAATAGCATGCAGGGACACACTGAGACAAAATAATGATTATCATCATGTGCCATGCCGATAAGCATGGCGGTCATGTTTCACCATCTCACTCGATCACCAGAGTCATGGATCAGCTCAGTGTTCTTGTCTCGGCCATACCACATGGCCAAGCCATCCAGGTATTTACTTCTCTGCCATTCCCTTGTTTTCTTCCCCCTCAATCTTGTCAGTTGTCACCAAATTCTCCAATTTATTTCTTCTCACAACGTTGACAAAACATTATGACTGTCTATGTCTAATTTCTCTAATCAGTTTACGATTTTCATTTGTTTCTTGTAGGACTTGGTCATTGGTTTTTCTGTCTGTCCTTGGTATTCTTTGCATTTTCGTCAGAAACAACATTTCCACAGCATTTCAGATGTTATTCAGCTTGTCTGCTCATTATCCATGCTTCACATCCATGCAAAAGTACAGGTAGCACCTCAACACTCTTTTTCTCATTGCAAATGACATCTTTTTATTGATCAGACATAATCATGTCATATCAAATGTCATGCTGTCAAACTTGGGAGATCATGGTTCGCTATCTCACATGATCACCAGTTTGCCCGATCAGGTCTGTATTCTTGTCTTGATTATGCCGTGTGACTAGGTCATTCAGGTATTTATCTCTTTGTTTTCCGCTTGCTCTTTTCCCATCAGTTTAGCCATTTGTCACTAAGTTGTCATATTCATTTTTCCTCAGAACATGATTTATTGCCCAACGATTTAAGCTTTCAATATACATCTTTCTATGTCTTCTCCTTGCTCTGCATCTCTTGCCTAATATTTTCCTACATATGGCTTATTTGTCTATTCCATCTTTTGTGTTGATTTGTCCTATAAATTTCATGTCTTTTCTTTGTGGTTTGGATGAATGATTGTGTAACACCTATAGCATTTGTTTTCTTCTGTCTATGATATTATCAACAACCACATTCCAACTGTCTTCAGCTTCTTCACCATTTCTTTATTTGTTGCTCAGCATTCATCATATCAATACAGAAGAACATGACACCCACAACTGTTCAGTAAACACCATTTTGAACTTGTGACATTTCTGTTTTTCATGATGTTGCTAATTCAGGTATGTCATTATGTTGCCTACGTACGAAAAATGACTAACCTGTTTAAATGTTATACCATTACTATACATTAAGCATTTTGGAATTTGTGCTCTCTTGGAAACTACCATGAATTCAGTTTTGCTAACATTTAATAATCCCTTTTTCTCACTCTCCCAACTACCTTATTGTTGTTGTTCTGCTCTTTATCCCCTATTGAAGTACAGTCTTTCAAACAACTCACACCAAGCTGTCCCATCTTGTGCTTTCTCCTGAAGCTTGCGATATGTACTTCCCATATTATTCAACTGTCTCTAATTCCTTTCTCCGTGTGTTTGAGGTATCCCTCTATTTCATTTACCATCATGTTACCTTAAGAAAATAATAAGAGGAACTTACTCTGTCTTTTGAATAATGTTTCCTCAGCATGCCAAACTCTGCATCAGTCAAGGAGGCTATGCTGCTTCCCTGGGCCGTGGTGGTGAACAAAGGCTGGTATCCTGTGATGCCTATAGTAATGGATGCCTCAAATGGAGGGTTGCTAATGAACACCGAGTTGAAGAATGAAAAGAACACAAGTGGGAACCAGATGATGAAAATGACAACAACAAGAAGAATGCCTCCAACAACATACTTGACGATGGCACCTTTCTTGATTGCTCTCTCTTGAGGATAGGTCTGAAGATATATAACAATAAAAGCTAAATATTGAGCACAAAACAGCATGTACAAAATATTACTACACAATATATATATATATTATCAAGGTTCCTAGTTTTTATACTGATTGGACTAATTCTCAATGCCAAGACTAATTTTTAATGCAGAGACAAGAACTCTTTAGTTTTATCTAATTTTAAAATATTGTTTTATTTTTCTTGTGCATTGATAAAGGCTCCAGTTGAAATGTTCTCTTTTGTGTGTTTTTCCATTCGTCAAGTTCCTACTGATATTATATGTTTTTTATTCAGACTCCCACAGTCATACATCAATTCACACACTACTGAGACAGGTATGTGGGGGTGTGTGTGCATGTGTGTTATTTTAATAAAGTCAAGTACATCCATTTACACACAGCTGAGACACAATGGGTATGTGGTAATGGGCATGCATGTGTTATATTTAAAAAGACAAGTATACCCAAGTACATATTTCTGAGACATATTGGGTACATGAGGGTGTGCATTTTCAAAGACCTTTAACCATCCATTTACACACTACTGAGACATTAGATATGTGGGGGTGTGCAGGTATGCGTGAAGTAAAGTCAATCCATTTACCCTCTAAAATTAAAAAGTTAGTTGCATATCCTTTACATGACGTCACAGTCAACCCCAGCATTTTTTGGCTGTTTGTGATCTCTTGGCAAGTTTACGTTCAGTATTTTGCAATTTATAAACTACTGAGGCATATTAGGTATGAGGGGGGTATGCATGCACATGTGTTTTATTAGTAAGCCTAATACCAATGTACCATATCCATGTGGATCTGTGTTTATAGTAAGCCTAATACCAATGTACCATATCCATGGGGTCTGTGTTTATAGTAAGCCTAATACCAATGTACCATATCCATGTGGATCTGTGTTTATAGTAAGCCTAATACCAATGTACCATATCCATGGGGTCTGTGTTTATAGTAAGCCTAATACCAATGTACCATATCCATGAGGATCTGTGTTTATAGTAAGCCTAATACCAATGTACCATATCCATGGGGATCTGTGTTGCAAAGCTCTCCTTCCCCTATCCAAGCCCAGAAACCAGAAAGGTGTGCAAGACCAGTACTGGAGCTTCAAATCTACGGAGAGGCATATTAGGATGTAACTAGGTCGTGATTCTACGCGGCACACAAGAAATACTGAGATGAGTCCTAGGATGGCAATAATTCCTTCGCAGGTTTGAGAAATTTCATTGCCAACAGACTCCAACTCAATGCTCAGAGGAATAACTTGATGGCTGATATCATCAGTATCACTCTGACAACCTTGCCTTCTAGAACATTTCTCACTTCCTGTTTCTTAAGGCCATCCAACTCTAGAACAGGTGCATTATTCCCTGTTAATACCAAGTCGATGGGTCAAAATCAGCTGCAGGAAATTCGGAAGCAGATCGCATTTGCATGGATTTCCATAGAATGAGGTGTCGGCTGTTTAGAAAATAATGGCAAACTACTTAACTTACACTGCCTAGTAAATCACAAACAGCCAATAAATGCTGGGGTTGACTACAATGTCCTGTAAAGGACATGCAACTAACTAACTTTAAACCAACCCCGCAGCCATAAAATCATTAAAAGAAATCCCACCTCAAGATGGACTCAATACTTCATCTAATTCTAAGAATATATTTAATGCTCCAAACCTTCTCTATCTCTCGAGAGCACTTTAGAACGAAAATGTTGGCATAAATATCCTCCATCTGTAACCAGTTGCCGATTGCCAGAGTTGAGTCTGTCCAGATCCAGTCCATAAGAGCTCGTAACTCCAGCAAAAATGGAATGGCCAAGAACCTGAACATTAATTTTAAAACAGAAAGTAAGAAAAATGAATAACAGTGTCACTGTATTTGAGAATGAACATTGTCTATTCTAGAATACAATCACAAATCATGCAGTTATAGTTGTATAAAGCCAATAATATCCTGTTCAGCCCCCCTGGCTTGTAATTATAATTCATAGTGTCAATCATATTTATTAATTTTCCATATTTATACCTAAGAGTAAATTTACAGACACCGTAATAACTGCACTTGATTACTGACCTATGTAGAACATTTGTTTTCTTGTAAATATTGAGAAAATTTCACTTATATTTCACTGCAAATCCTGGACAATTAGGAAGCCTTGAAGATGTGGCTTTATAGAAAAATGCTGACAATTAATTGGACAGCCAAAATGAGCAATATGGACATTGTGAGAGAAGCTAAGTTGCAAAGAAAACTTATCACAAACATCATAAAGAGACAGTCATCGTTTTTTGGCCCCGTTATGAGAAGACAAAAACTGGAACACATCATGACAACCGGAAATATTTGTGGAAAGAGAGATAGAGGAAGACAGCTGGAAAAGATTCTTGATAGTCTTGTGTCATGACAAGGAAGGGAGTCAACACATGAATTGATCCATGCCGCCGGAGATCAGAATTTGTGGAGAGGCATAGTCGCACACGCCAGCCAGCAAGGTACTGGATGATGATTATAGTTCACTAGGCCATTTTAGTAGTAGCAGCAATAGTATTATTATTTGCAGTAGTAGCAGCAGTAGTAACAGTAGTAGTAGTAGCAATAGTATTAGCAATAGTAGCTGTAGTAGTAGCAACAGTTGTTGTTTTGCAATATTAGGCTGCGGTAGTCTTTCACCTTTTTTTTGCTAATCAGTTTTCGTCTTCATTTTCAGGTATTCTGGACAATATCTTTTAATTTGCTTGAATAATTTCAACTTCCACAGTGTTTAGAAGCCAGCTATCTTCAAGATCTAGTATTCAATTATTAGACCTTCAGGTATACAAGGCCGTGGCATTATGATAATCGTGGCATTATGAACTAAAATGACCAGCTCGCTTCACCACTGTCTCTGGTGCCCATTTTACAAGGTGGACTGACCTTGCATTATGTAATAAGCTGCTGGTATAATGTAATAAAGTAATTCAGTCAACAGGATTCAGATACAATCTGTCAAATTAGAAAAGGTCAAAAATTTCCAAACAATGATAAAAAAAAAAACAGAATATAAAGAAAAATTAAGTCAGGAAAAGAAAATGAAGGGAAAACGAAAGAAGCAGATGGACAGAATTGCAAAACAGTAGAAAGTTAGATGACGGGGAAGAGCTGGAAAAAGAAATGAGGAAATCATAATGAGCAAGAGGAAGAGAGTGGATAAGAAGAATAAGAGAGTAATAAGAATTATAGTAGCCTTTTAGTAGTGTTATGCTGAAGAATAAAACATAAACACGCTTTCACTATTTGAATATGAGTAGTCATTGATTATTATTGATCTGAGTCATTATCCAATTAATTACACTTCTCCTTGCCTTCCTTTGATTAAGTGTTCAATATTAGATGTGCATGCGGTCACTTTCCGTTTCACACAGGCTTATCAATATAACAGGTGTTAGACAACTTCTCTGTGATAATTAAAACAACTTTCATGTGTGAGAATATACATTTGTCTAAAATGAGTTTCTACACTGAATTTAAATTTCCTCAGTGCGCCACTGAAAATGGTTCCGTGTGTCCAGTTTGGCATGTGTGCTGCAGGTTGCCAATGTCTGGTTTAGAGGACACGAGGACAGAAACAGATAAAGGTGGATGAGTAGGATATGAATCATGAACAGGATGTGGAAAAGGAAGAAAAATACAGTAGGAGAATTAAAAATAAGAGGACCAGGGAACAGAAGGAATATTAAGGAAAGGAGGTAAAGTAAGCAGGGAAAGAGAGATGAATTTCTTACCCTTTAAATAAGATCAGATTGGTGTAACCATATTTTTTGGTCAGGAAGTTGCCAAGGATGCGGTTTGGATAGCCACATCTGATCTGGTAGGCAGACAGGCCAAAGTAGATGCATTTGATGAGATACCAAATCTGAGCAGGTTTGTTTTCAAAAAAGCTCCTGAAAGGAATATTACAGGCTATTAACTCTTTCTTAATAAAGCAATACACTCATGTATTTCTAACGACATACATAACAATTCTTACATTTTTCTGTCCATATTAGTTGTTAGTTTAAAGTAATAGTTGTCTGAGATGGGAGGTTAAGTAATTATTTCAGGGGTGCAAGGAATTAAATGTGTAACTATCTTATTTTTTTTTTCCGCTTTGAATCAGCCTATGTCTGCAACTTTGTTTCCTACATGAACTGTGCTGTCTTCTGTAATTCTTGCAGGCTGCCATAGAGTTTGATATCTAGGGTGGATTCATCCGGCCATAGAACAGACCTTTCTGATATGTACAAGGTACAATGTTGTAGTATGGCCATAGAACAGACCTTTCTGATATGTACATGGTACAATGTTGTAGTATAGCCATAGAACAGACCTTTCTGATATGTACATGGTACAATGTTGTAGTATGGCCATAGAACAGACCTTTCTGATATGTACATGGTACAATGTTGTAGTATGGCCACAGAACAGACCTTTCTGATATGTACATGTTGTAGTATAGCCATAGAGCAGACCTTTCTGATATGTACAAGGGGAAGTCAATAAGTAAGTCAACAAATGGCTGTAGAAAAATAACTGAATATGATAACAACTTGAAACCAGTTTATTTTTATACATACATTGCCCCTTTATTTCTCAACATAAAATTTCCACCAACATTGATGCACTAATCCCACCGTTTTATCAGTTCTCTCAAATCGGCTGCACAGAACTGCGGGCTCTGTTTTCTAAACCACGTTTTCACATCACATTCAACTTCGGCGTCATTCGCGAAATGTCTCCCGCCAAGGTGGGTTTTCAGTGGATCAAAAAGGTGGAAATCGCTAGGGGCTAAGTCAGGGCTGTAAGGTGGATGTTCCAGAACTTCCCACCTTAGTTGGTTAATTTTCTCCTGAGTTAATCGAGCCGTATGTGGTCTGGCATTGTCATGAAGAAGCAACACTCCTCTAGTCAGCAGTCCTGGACGTTTTCTTTGAATTGCATCATGAAGCATCGACAGAACTTCACAGTTTGATTCAGAATTCACATTGTCACCTTTCTTCTTCAAATTGGTTAAAAGCACTCCTTGACAATCCCAGAACACTATCAGCATAACCTTCCCTTCTGATGGCGTAACCTTGAATTTTTGGACACAAGGCGAAGAAGGATGTTTCCATTGCATTGAAGCACGCTTTGATTCGGGCAAGTAGTGATGCACCCATGATTCGTCCCCAGTAACAGTCCTGTTCAGTATGTCTTCTCCTTCATCTTCGTATTGACAGAGATGATGCAAGGACAGGCCAAATTGGTTCATTTTGTGTTCCTTCTACAATTGTCTGGGTACCCACCTTGAGCACACTTTGTTAAAGTTCAATTGATCATGCATTATGCTGAACCATGTGAGCACCCTAATGCAGATGCAACAGAGTCTATCGTTGCTCGCCTGTCACCTCTAATCATCTCCTCGACCCATTGCTTCTGTTGCAATAGAGAAGACCTTTCTGATATGTACATGGTACATTATAGTATGGCCATAGAGCAGATCTTTCTGATATGTACATGGTACAATGTTGTAATATGGCCATAGAGAAGACCTTTCTGATATGTTAGTTAGTTAGTTAGTTAGTCAACAGATCATCCTCATTGCACATCGAACCATTCAATCCATAAGTGCTCGGATCCCCTCCTCAGCAAATCCTGCAGCGTGTAGCGGATCACGACACCAGTTCTGTGTTGGTTTATCAATCTTCTTTGGCTTCCTGCATAGTGTTCTTGTTTGGCCACACCTCTTTTAATTTGCATTTTTGATATGTACATGGTACAATGTAGTAGTATGGCCATAAAACAAACCTTTCTGATATGTACATGGTACAATATTGGAGTATATGTTCTGAAGTTTGAGGTGCTAGCCCAGATGTGCACAATGCTGTAGAACCTATCTTTAGCTTTGTGTACATGTGGCTATTGAGTCTCTCAGTTCCTGTTCTGAGTCTAAGAACAGTAACATGTCCAATCCTATCCAGCCGATACTAGTCATGCTGTGGTTGAAGAAGTAACTTTCTGAGAGCTTTTATTAGATTTTCTTTTTATAATATGTAACTAGAATATCTGGTGGTTATGTCTTAGCATCCTCTATGATCAGTTTGTCAACCCTTTCATTCTCTGGTATACTTCCAGATCCCAACATGGAGAATAGGTGGTTAAGCTGTTAATGCCTCTGGAGTGTTTATGCTTGTGGCTAGTTTGCTTATGCATTTTCCTCATGCTGGACTGGTAGTGTATGGGTATAGTTTCATCGCCCTGCTACTGAGTTGAGTGCGTGGCGCGATACTGTGAGCTGTGAATTTCATGTGGAGTGCTTTTACATCGTCCGCTGTTGTTGGCAGTGTGAACTACATGTTTAGAAAGATGGTGGTCAGCCAGTCGCTGAACTAACTGGGCTGCCTTATGCAGTAATGTGTGGCTGTTGGTTTTCTAGTAACAATGAAGTGTATTTTTCATGGCGGACTTTTGTGCTGGCATTCTGGCAGCGGCATTGTGTATAGTATACCTGTGCGGGCTATTGGTTTATCAAGATTCCTGTCTGTTTCACTTTTGACATAGGGCAGTGAGGAGCATTTTGTGTGATATTCATTGGCACAGGAGCGGAGCATAAAGGGGCGACCCTTTACCGTGAAATTGGAACCGCGACTAACTGACTGACTGCAATAAGAATAGTCTTTATCACTGACATATTTAGGAAAGTAGATCTTGTAGTTCCAAGTGCTTGTTGGATTTAAGTGTTTGAAGAACAGTTCCAAGTGCTTGATGGATTTAAGTGTTTGAAGAACAGACAGTGCATCAGTAAGAATTACTCCATTTATTGTAGCATTCTAAGCTGATCTGTCTGTGTGTATTTAATATTTGCAGGGGTGTGTATTATCAAAAAAGGGTAACAGGGGTATGTATTATCAAAAAAGGGTAACAGGGGTATGTGTTATCAAAAAAGGGTTAACAGTTGCTGTTCTGAGTTCTATGCTATTGCGTAGATCTTAACTGTATACATCCTTTACTTCTATTTTAATCAATCATGGGTTTTAGATATTTGTCTTCTTTCCAAGGTTTCTGTTTTGATAGTGACATTAATGGGGCAACCTTATCTGGTAATTCTCAGATCTATCTGTATAGTCATTTGGCCTAATGTATGAAGTTATTTCTTTTCAGCAATCCCTCTTCCAAATCTTTCCTTCACTGGATGACGATTGAACAAATAATTTTTCTCCTTGAATTGTAACATTAGTACCTCTTTGTAAGTTTAGTGTTTGCACTATTCCAATCTCTTCCCCCATTCCCCTCATCAATTCTATAGTGTGATTTCACTGCTCTTGTGGTAATTCTGAGTGTCTTGATTTTGCCCCTTGTCTAAGTTGTGTTGTGTGCTAGCTCACAAACCTAAGAGTAAGTTCAAACAACAAAGACATGCAAGAAGTACACTTCATGAAGGTCATTGTGGACAACAGTTAACTTCAAAGTGAAAAGGCTGGCATCTAGTAAGACCGCCCTTGCTGCATCTAAGAAACCTTGTACAAAACATCTGCCCATATCCACGACATACACCTTGGATGTATGGCCTCTCAAGGGGTCTGAACTAATGTGGCAGAGGATCTCCAGGCAGGCAGAGCCCCAGAGATGAAGTTTCAGAACCCATAAGTATATGCTATGACATTCATCAATTCCCACCCACATTATGGGTTCAATAATCAAGCAAGATCTCAGTCTGGGCTCTCAGGTTGATTCACCCTAAAATGGGTACCAGGAAATTTTCTGGGAACTAAAGGTGGCCAGTGAGATATTGATCAACATCATCACTGAGTGACGATTGGTCTGAAGATATGGAGTTAGCACCATAAGACAATATGCCTTATGGCATGAAAAGGGTCCTTTAATTCTACAGAATTGCCTACATAACAAACAAAACCTGCATATTATTCACGATACTGTCGACATTAGACACATGTAAAAACAACTAATCTTCTGTACACATACAATCTACATAACTGTTTACAACAAGCAAAATATCCAACAGTCTACATTACAAAACTAATTTAACAAAATGTATACCTTCCACACTATTTAACAAAAAATCTACAGTACCTATATTATCTACAGACTGTCTACAACATACTTATTATCTATAAAGATAAAATATGACACACACAGTATTTACAAAGTATCATACAGTATCTCAACATGAACTTGTGGCACGAAATAATAAAATGAGAACTGGCAATATACAAGAAACTGAAACATACTTCTTAGTGATGGCTGGAAGAACGAAGAACATCCAGATGTGAATAAGAATCACCAGCAGAATCTGAAAGATAAATTTGCCGAGGACAAATTTTCGGAGGAAGATGGCCCTGTCGATGATGATGAAAATAAACTGCGTGATCAGCATGATGAGGAACGGGACGGGAATTTTATTGTCCTGAAGGTAACTGGTGACATTTTCATCTCCTGTAGTGTCCTGAAATATAAACAAAACATGTTGACCAAACAATAACATGGTTTTCCAAATTTAGTAATTCATGCACTGATTTTAAAATCTCAGTGTAGGTTTATGAATGCGAGTTCAGATGTAGTAATCTGAATGGAGATTTATTAATGTGAGTGAATTTTGTAACCCAAGTGCAGATTGAGTAATCTGAATGTGAATTTAGTAATCTATTTCATATTCTGAGTGTACATTTAGAGAAGTGAGTTCATATCTAGTACTCTAAGTGCAGATTTAATAATGTGAATGTAAATTTAAGAAAGTGAATCCAGATATAGTAATATGGTGTTACTTGGTGAGGGCCTTAGCTGCATTGGGAGAAGGAAGGTAACAGTAGAAGACTGGTGACATTCACTTGTATTTTGGTTTAAAAGTAGCACTGGAGAATCTTCTCCTGTACTATATGTTGTGTTTCGTGCATGTATTTGTTTACTGATGAAGGCTAGTCGCCGCAACATCCTGTATGTGTCGCAATTCTGTTATGTAAAGATGCATTACTTTGTGTTATTTTATATTTCCACAGCTTTACCGCAGTTCCACCAAATTTTATTCAAAATTTTACTATGTTTACAATTGCAACTAAGCGTACTATCTTCTTCTGTTAATCGTTATGTTGTTGTTGTAGTCACCGGAGGATCTTCTCCTGTCCTATATGTTGTATTTCATGCATGTATTTGTTTGCTGATGAAGGCTAGTCACTGCAATGTCCTGTATGTGTCGTAATTCTGTTATGTAAAGCTGCAATACTTTGTGTTGTTTAATATTGTTTACTTAGTACTGTGGATGTTTGAGGGCTTTGTCATTAAACAGATATCCCACTGACCTTGTCCAGGTAATCTCAGAAATTGTCATCCAAAACTGATGACACAGGCCTCAGTACTAGCTCATGTGTACCCCACATCATTTAGAAGATATTGAACAGTTTTGATACTTATAGTTACATTGAACAGTTGGTTAGGCCACATCTACTCCATTTCCTTCTACCCTGTTCCTTCCTGGTGGTGCCAAACTAGAATCCATATTCCATCAGTTATAACTGCACGTTATGATCAATTTGTGTTTCCTCGTGCAACAGGTGATCCTTTACAGACAGTATCATGACTCCTTTGCTCAGCCTGAATATTCTTTCTGGAGAAGGTAATTTGGAGGCCAACCACTTGACACTTTCATTTCTATGACAACCTACATGGCCTGGGCATTGAGCCCATTCAGCTCTTGTAAGTGTGATAACTGGGTGTGTGCCAACCACTCATGCCAGATAGATCTAGACTGAACATTCTGGAGCATTGACTAAGAGTCATTTATGATGACTGCCTTACAAAAGGGAATCTCATAAAGTCATCCCAGATATGCAGTGACCGCATCCATTTTCATTCTCTTGCTGTATGTTGCATTTGAGTATACTCTGCTCTGTGGTGTTAGTGCCAATCAGTTAATCTGTGAAACCCCATCTTGATCTCGAACCTGACCACAATGATCAGCCTGTATATAAATTAAGTCCAGTTTACAGGCTTGCTTGGATACTTCTGACTTGTCTTGAGAATGTCTTTGGAAGTAAAGGCAACCTGCATGATACTGACTACATTTCTCACCAAGTGCTGATTGGTCTATACAAATATGGATCAAGCATCATATGCCAATGCACCTAAAGGCATGTAAATGGCCCTTCACTTTACTTAAACAAAAAAAAACCAAAAAAAAACCTAAGTGGAGGAGTATAGGAGAAACAGCATTAAAAGCTTGTGGAATTACTACTGTGTGCTTTTGAGACTTGGAAAATAAGCAGACATCATTGGCACCTTGCACCTTGCCGTCTTGACAGACGATAGTTTGTAAGGGATGGAGTTATTGCCTCTCCATAGCACAAAGCCTGGGCTAAAATATAGAGATCATGTGTTGCCCATGCAGCATGATCCCTCTCTCGGCCTGCCTAGTTCACTCCAGAGGAAAGGTAACACCTCTATATCTGGAACAAGACAAGCTGCAGAAGCTGCCAGATCAGCAAAGCAATGCTCTAACTGTCCACCTGTCGGAGCTTCAATCCTAGACCAGCCGCCAACCAAGGCTTAGGGCCTGGTCCGCCCTGCCATGACACTTTGTCTTTAGGTTGCATTTCCTCGCACAAGGGTAAAAAGGGAATCTCATAAAGTCATCCCAGATATGCAGTGACCGCATCCATTTTCATTCTCTTGCTGTATGTTGCATTTGAGTATATACTCTGATATATATATATATATATATATATATATATATATATATATATATATATATATATATATATATATATATATATATATATATATCTGATATATCTGATATATATATAAGCAGACATATGAAATAATAGAGGTAGCGGACGGGTGGTGTCTGAGAAAATGTAAAGAATACAATGAACTGATAAAATAAATGAACGAGGCAGCCTTTTGAGAAACAGAAATGTCCTAACCGTTACACCAACATATCCACTAAGCAGATAAAAACTGTAAACTAATTAGATAACTTAGATGTTCACAGTTAAAGTTTTTAGAATGTTATGAGGAAAGACACAATTGAAAACACAGTGACAACTGTCAAACATGAAGAAACTGCAAAAAGGAATACAAAGATATTAACACCTGGATGGCTTAACTAAATATATATTAAAGTATCATTTCTGTGGACAAACCATGTACTTACTGCAGGACTAAATGGGCTGTGAAATATTACAGTATCATTTTTCTGGACAAATCATGTACTTACCGCAGGGCCAAATGAGCTGAAACCAAATACAAGAACCAGGAAGAGGATGAAGTCACAGAAGAACATTTGAGCATACACGTCTGCTGTGGCATTGTACGATGACTCCGTGACTTGCTTGAAGAACTTCGTAAATGGCCTCACAATGTAAGACAACCTAGCAAGAGATATTTTATGGATGGTTAGTCAATGGCCACAGGCTTCCAAGCTGTGACATACATCTTGTTTTGTCAATTACTGTCTTAATTCTTTCTGTCCCTGGCAATTGGCACTTTAACTTTTTCTTTCCCAAGCAGTTGTTATATAATGTAATAAATGTTTGGGCCTGAAGGATTTAAAATAATAATACTATGGGACAGAAAGGGTTAAAGTAATCATTCGTATAGAGTACGTTAAAATAATAACTGGATGAGACAAAATAAATTAAGAAAAAGCATATCATGAATGGTGCTTGCCTGGCGACCCAGGGGTTATCAGTTCAAATTTGCACCAAGACAGATTTAAAAATAAAAAAAGGGATAACAACCACATAAGAAGGAAGCAGAAGATCAGAGTGGTTCAATAGCTCTAGATGTCAGTCCACGAATTTTAATTCTATGAAAGTTAACAAAGATCACTAAATGTCTAACCGCACTGGTTTATCAGACGAGGAAAGCTGCATGATTTTTGCCAGATGGCTGGCAAAATATGTTGCATTGTTATTTTTTGGAGATTGTGAACTTTACTTCGATTGTCCAACATACTTGTCCAACATACGTTTGTCTTTCAATCAGGATTTCATTCAAAAGGTCAGAATGAAATTCTTCACAATGGAGTATAATTGATCTTTGTTAATATCGATTGAGTTTTGTTGCCCTGCTTGTCAAGGTTGAAGGGGTTGTCAGTAGGTGATTATTTACCAGTGATGATTACACCATTTGTTAAACTTGTTGACCACCAAGTTTCAATCCCCAGAGTATAGATGTCACCAGCAGGCGAATATTAGTCTTTAGATGAGAAGTCTATTCATTGGAACACATGAAGTACTAAAGGCATTAACTATGGCCCCCTATTTTGATCAACACGGTCTAAGCCATCGGGGATAGGGCAGGTGGTCGGTTACGGACTCTTCCCACATTCACTTCAACTGCGTGCTGATCTTGCCACTACCCAATGGGGACTACCGTCCTGTTATGGGAGGTGCTTACTTGGTTTCTGTGATCAGGAGTTTGAACTGAGTCCAGCCCTGCTACAGAGATGGTTTGATGGGTGTCATGAACTGGATTGCCCTGGTCCTGTTACATATTACTGTGAGTGTAGCAGTGTTTGATAAAAAACTACTGCCAAAGGGTTAAAGTGTTTCAGCCATAGAAAGAGACATGGCTACTTGTTAAAGGATGCGCTGGAGGGAAAAGTGGAGGAGAAAGTGGGCAAGAGGAAGATAATGTTACATATGAGTGAAAACATCAAGAGGAAATCAATGTTACATATGGGTGAAAACATCAAGAGTAAGACAATGTTACATATGGGTGAAAACAATGTTACATATGGGTGAAAACATCAAGAGGAAGTCAATGTTACATATGGGTGAAAACAATGTTACATATGGGTGAAAACATCAAGAGGAAGTCAATGTTACATATGGGTGAAAACAATGTTACATATGGGTGAAAACATCAAGAGGAAGTCAATGTTACATATGGGTGAAAACAATGTTACATATGGGTGAAAACATCAAGAGGAAGTCAATGTTACATATGGGTGAAAACAATGTTATATATGGGTGAAAACATCAAGAGGAAGTCAATGTTACATATGGGTGAAAACAATGTTACATATGGGTGAAAACATCAAGACGAAGTCAATGTTACATATGGGTGAAAATATCAAGAGGAAGTCAATGTTACATATGGGTGAAAACATCAAGAGGAAGTCAATGTTACATATGGGTGAAAACAATGTTACATATGGGTGAAAAAAAAATGTTACATATGGGTGAAAACATCAAGAGGAGGTCAATGTTACAACATATGGGTGAAAACAATGTTACATATAGGTGAAATTTTTTTTACATATGGGTGAAAACAATGTTACATATGGGTGACAACATCAAGAGGAAGTCAATGTTACATATGGGTGAAAACATCAAGAGGAAGTCAATGTTACATATGGGTGAAAAAATCAAGAGGAGGTCAATGTTACATATGGGTGAAAACAATGTTACATATGGGTGAAAACATCAAGAGGAAGTCAATGTTACATATGGGTGAAAACATCAAGAGGAGGTCAATGTTACATATGGGTGAAAACAATGTTACATATGGGTGAAAACATCAAGAGGAAGTCAATGTTACATATGGGTGAAAACATCAAGAGGAAGTCAATGTTACATATGGGTGAAAACAATGTTACATATGGGTGAAATTTTTTTTTACATATGGGTGAAAACAATGTTACATATGGGTGAAAACATCAAGGGAAGACAATGTTACATATGGGTGAAAACATCAAGAGGAATACAATGTTATAAGGGTGAAAACATCAAGAGATGGACTGGAAGAAGCCTGTGTGAGTGCAGTATGAAGACACACCGACAGAGAGCACTGGAGACTCATTACAGCCGATCCTCAATGAGAATATGATACTTGATGATGGTGGTGAATACCTTAGGGGTGCAAAGTAATCTATTGTTACTTGATTGATTGATTGATTTAAGAAACAACATTATAACACACCATAGAAAACCATATATGCTCCATCTCCTGAAGAAAATGTCATATGATATAGGTGCTTATGTTTTCAATAGCAAGCTGGTTGTAAACACATCGTAGTCTTCCACTCATACGTCCCTCCTTGCCAGATGAAGTCTCATGGAGAAGTCCAAATTCATACTTCCTTAAAAAAGTTGTTTCATCAGTCATTGTATCTTCCACTAGCAATTGTTCTTAGGTAGTTTCTAGAATGTCTGCCTTATGTTTGTCACTGAAGCTCTGACATTTGTCAATTTTACTTATACGCAGTCACCGCATTATTTGATGAAGCGACCAGATACACTGACTTGCTTTTACTTTACTGAAAATTCTCTGGTGCCTATTTTTTTTTTTTTTTTTTAAAAGCCTTCTCAACTAATCCACTCTCTGTCTGCTTTATGCTCTGAAGGTCAGAGGTTACTTTTTATCTGCATCGTTCAGACCACAAGTGCAACTTTCACAGAGACCCCTGGAGGGGGATGGAATGTGTGTCAGTTAGAGCTAAAGAATTCGTGCCCTGTGATGCTCCTGAAAGAATGATTGAACCAGATGTGGTGAAACCCAGTGCAATGAAATAGATTTGTTCACCTTTAAACTTTAACCTTTTTAACTATCCACTCTGCTCTAATGACTAGACAACAGTGTAGCAAATCTACAATAAACAATTTGGTTATCTTCATACCCCTGGCTTAACTTTGAGCGTGGTGCTGCAGAGTCAGTGGCTGGAGACTGCTCACTCTCTGGTTCTTTGAAATAGGTGTCCTCTTCTTCTGGTATCTGTGTTTTTGAAGGAAAAATTTCAGACAATTAATATTCGTGCAATTCAAGTGAATCACCCTAGAAAGCCAATAAATGTCACCAATGAATGAGCTTTCAGGCCATTGCCAGCTCTGTGGCGGAGGGGTTATAAATGAAACTCGTAATCCTGCATACAACATTCGAAACAAAGTTGCAGACGATCTGAAAGCTGACCACCTTGTGGTGATTTCCCATACAAAGGTATGAGTGCTGGTTGTTCAGAAAGCAATGGCAAAATTATGAACAGAAACTTGACAAGAAATCATGAACAGCCGAAAAATGCTTGGGTTGATTGTCATATGTAAAGTATATAGAACTAACTTTTAACAGACTGTTATGTACAAAATAGAAACACACATGCAACAATAACATTCATGGATGAAAAGCATTGATATGTTAGGTAATTACCATAAATAAGCCAAAATGTAACATACAATTTGAAAGGAAATTTAAACAAATATTAATCTTCAAAATCATACCTTTATGATCCCAGTGGAATATATGACTGTCTTTTAAAATTATACACATATCATTTCATTCCAACCACCCTAGATTCTTCTTCAGCTGTTCTTCTTCATTTGTCCCGAACAGTAGCGGTTGAGTCATGTCTGTTTTTCCCTGAAGCTGTGATATTTACGCCTTTTAGGCAACACATCTGACTTCAGCCAATTGTTTAAGGACAAGGTTTGTCTCATCTTTTGAACGCATGCATTTTCTGTTGCAGAGAGGTTTTCTAAATTAAAACTTTTGCCAGTGCAGTAGTCTATATAGCCTACTCTTTACATTTTCCAACTTTCCATTTATAATGTAAGCAATATGCACATGGGACCTGCTATTTTCCACTCAAGGTTAGTTAGTTGCGGTTCCAACTTCACAGCAAAGGGTCGCCCCATAATGTTTTGTTCCTGTGCCGGTGAATATTACACTCAAGTTTGAGAAGGTTAGATATCCCATACTCCACCTAGAGGTCAGGAGCAATGATGACATCACCATCATCTTGTGCCACACCAAGCCAATAAGTGTGGATGGTCATGTGGATGGTCATGTGGATGGTCATGTGGATGGTGATGGTTTTCCATCTCACATAATCATGAGTCTTGGGTCAGATTGGTGTTCTCGTCCCCATTATGCCATATGGCAAAGTCATTCATGTATTTATTTCTTTGCCTACACCATGCCCTTCCCCAATCAATTGTGCCAGTTGTTTCTATGTTTTCCAGTTTATTTCTCCTCAAAATGTGCTCAAAGAATCGTGAACAATATAAAATGACACAAAGTAGTGCAGCTTTACATAACAGAATTACGACACATACAGGACGTTGCGGCGATTAGCCTTCATCAGCAAACAAACACATTCACAAAAAACAACATACAGTCAAGGAGATCTCCTGTGACTACATCAAAACGTGACAACAGGACGAGAAGAACAAAAAGATGAAACAAATGAAAGCAATGAAGAGAAAATGAAAACTGGAAAAACATGTTCATATTTACCTCAGAATTCTGAGCTGTGGAAGCTGAATTCCGACGCCCGGAATATACACAGCTTGGATATATAACGCTCGGAAAAATACACAGCTCGGAATTGTGAGGTAAGTATGAAAATTTTTTCCAATTTTCATTTTCTCTTCATTGCTTTCATGTTTTTCATCTTTTTGTTCTTCTCGTACTGTCATCATGTTTTGATGTAGTCACAGGAGATCTCCTTGACTATATGTTGTGTTTTGTGAATGTGTTTGTTTGCTGATGAAGGCTAATCACCGCAATGTCCTGTATGTGTCATAATTCTGTTATGTAAAGCTGCACTACTTTGTGTCATTTTATTGTTTACATTTTCACAGCTTTACCGCAGTTCCACCCAATTTTATTCAAAGAATCTTGACTATGTTTAATTTTTCTAACCAATTTATGGTTTTCAGTTGCTTTTTGAAGAACTGTCTCATCTGTTTTTCTGACCATCCCTGATATTCTATGCATATTCCCCAGAAATCACATTTCCACTGCCATTATATGTTTCTCAGCTTGTCTGCTTATCATCCATGTTTCATATGCAAACACCAGTATAGGAGCTATAGAGTACTCCAAAACTATTTTTCTCACTGCAATTAACTGCATTTTATTAGACAGTACGTTTTCCATCCTGCAGAAGGCTATCTTTGTCATGGAAATACTTCTAATCTCCACTAGGCCATTTCCATCAGACTGTACCATGACAGTTGTACCAATTCAAATGTTTAAGAGATGCTCAATTTACTTGGATGTTACACTGTTGTATTTCTTTCTTCTTGGAAATGACGATAATCTATGTTTTCTTACAATTTAATCCTAACCTTAGTTGCTCACCGTGTACAATAACCAAATTCACTAATTGCTGCACATCCTGTTCATTGTTTGCAATCAATACTGTATCATCTGTATATCTTATATTGTTGATGTTATATCCTTCGATGAGGATCTCTCTCATATCTTCTTAATTTCTCATAATATGGTCAATATTAAGGAGAAAAGGTCTGGAGACAGTACACATTATGACATAGGCTTGACTTTAAAAGTTAAAGCAATATGTATCAGTGGCATGGTTTCTCTCAAATAAAAAATTCATTCACGGAAAACTTGGAGTGTCCACTTTGCAAACATCCTTATGAGACTGTCAAACATTACATCTTTGAGTGTCCTGTTCTTGCAAGTAACAGGAACCATTATTTTCACTAAAGCTGGATAAATGGTACACTTTATATAGAACAAAATAAGCAATTATTAACATTACATATATCACTACATGGTGTGGGGCCACCCAAAGGGTGATAATGAAAACATGGCTGAATCATCATCTTAGAATAGAATTAGCAGGAGAACTGGTTTCAAAAGCCACTATGACAATCACAGATCATTTTATAACTTCTAAGATTGTCGACAGAGGGTGAGAACAAAAACAAGGTTGGATCATCATCTTAGTAAAAAATTAGCCAGAGGACTGGTTTCAAAAGCCACTATGACTGATCACAGAGCATTTTATAACTTCTAAGAGTGTTGATAAAGGCTAAGTCTTGAATTAGATTGTTCTTGTCAGCTGGATCTATAACTCTGAAATTATCATCATCTCCGATGCCAGTATGGATTGTCTTACCCTTTCAGGAGAGTTTGGAACAGACTGCTCCTTAATCTCAGCAGCTTCCATATCTGCTGTTATATCAGCTGCATCTCTCCACAGTCCATATCTCTGGAAAATATAAGATATATACACATGGTAACAGAGTCAAATCAATCAGTAACTTATGCAATTAGTATAAATAGACATTTTTATCAAATTTTTCTTGTACACCTTCAGTGTCGGCTCTGGGGTGAAGGGGTTACCAATGCAATTCATAATCCTGCATTCCCCGTTTGAAACAAGACTGCAAGCAATTTGGAAGCAGACTGTCTTGCATTGGTTTCCACACAATGGCATGAGTGCTGATCATGCTGGGTTGACTGCTATGGCCTGTAAAGGATATGCAACTAACTTACTTAAAACCTTCAGACATTAATCTAAATATATTTACAGAAAGCAACATTAAACCTGAGGAATAGACATCCCTAAAGAGTTTGTCCTTCTGTTTTTCTTCTTCAAATCATTGTTTTTAATAATCAAACTGTTACACAAGTTCTCATTTTTTTTAAGTTCTTGTTTAGTTCCATACAAGGAGTCTCCATGGTGAAGTGATCAAGCCGTCTGACTCGGGCTCCTAAGGTTGTGGGTTCAATTCCGGGCTGCGCCCTTTGGTTCACAGTTGCATTTTTTTGTGTGGAGACTCCTGGGAGTCATCGCAGGAGCTACGGAATTTGTGCATTGTGCAACGCTTTCAGCAGCCCACGCAGTGGAAAGAGACTGAGCCATATAGAATAAAAACCCGGTGCAATGAAGTCAACCCTATTGACTTTTAAGTGACTTTTTAAGTTCCATACAGCTTGCAGTTTAATGTTGATTCAGTGGGCCAGTATATCTTTCTTAGCTCACTGTACACAGGAAAATGCTGCAGAATATATTCAGCAGTTTGTTTAGTCCACATGTGTATAGTGTAAGCACAGAAATGACGTTTACTATGTGTTTTTTCATTCTGCTATACTTTGCCCCAGGTGAAATATGGTGATCTGCCTCTGCTTGTGAAGAGTGTAGTTGCTGACACTGAGTTGATTCTGTACCTTTTTGAAAGCTTAAATAACTCTTTTTTTCTCAAAGTATCTGCCTTCAATATCATATCGTTCACATCTTTCTCCCTTTTTTTTGCAAGAGTTTGTTCTCAAATGGAGCTGGTGAAAGCCAAAAACATTTTCTGTTCAAACCTCTTAAGGCAAATCTTTAGCTGTCATTTTATCAATTCTATTTTCATTTATTCAACGCAATCTTATTTATAGAGAATGCTAGAATCCTGAAATTGGTTAAATACAAAGGTATAGATATTGACTTCCACTCTTATATGTATAGAAAAGAGGTCAGTGTGGCAAAGAGCTTTAATGATCTCACATTTAAACTTCCTGTGTGATGATGACAGGGCAGAGGGTTCATTCTACACATAGGTCAGTGTGATCAAAAGGTTAATGACATCACATTTAAACATCCTGTGTGATAATGACAGGTCAGTGGGTTCATTCTACAGATGGGTCAGTGTGATCAAGAGGTTTAATGATCTCACATTTAAACTTCCTGTGTGATAATGACAGGGCAGTGGGTTAATTCTACAGATGGGTCAATGTGATCAAGAGGTTTAATGACCTCACATTTAAACTTCCTGTGTGATAATGACAGGACAGAGGGTTCATTCTACAGATGGGTCAGTGTGATCAAGAGGTTTAATGACCTCACATTTAAACTTCCTGTGTGATAATGACAGGGCACTGGGTTCATTCTACAGATGGGTCAGTGTGATCAAGAGGTTTAATGATCTCACATTTAAACTTCCTGTGTGATGATGACAGGGCAGTGGGTTCATTCTACACATGGGTCAGTGTGATCAAGAGGTTTAATGACCTCACATTTAAACTTCCTGTGTGATAATGACAGGGCAGTGGGTTCATTCTACACGTGGGTCAGTGTGATCAAGAGGTTTAATGACCTCACATTTAAACTTCCTGTGTGATAATGACAGGGCAGTGGGTTCATTCTACAGATGGGTCAGTGTGATCAAGAGGTTTAATAATCTCACATTTAAACTTCCTGTGTGATAATGACAGGGCAGTGGGTTCATTCTACAGATGGGTCAGTGTGATCAAGAGGTTTAATGACCTCACATTTAAACTTCCTGTGTGATGATGACAGGGCAGAGGGTTCATTCTACACATGGGTAAGTGTGATCAAGAGGTTTAATGATCTCACATTTAAACTTCCTGTGTGATAATGACAGGGCAGTGGGTTCATTCTACAGATGTGTCAGTGTGATCAAGAGGTTTAATAATCTCACATTTAAACTTCCTGTGTGATAATGACAGGGCAGTGGGTTCATTCTACACATGGGTCAGTGTGATCAAGAGGTTTAATGATCTCACATTTAAACTTCCTGTGTGATAATGACAAGGCAGAGGGTTCATTCTATACATGGGTCAGTGTGATCAAGAGGTTTAATGACCTCACATTTAAACTTCCTGTGTGATAATGACAGGGCAGAGGGTTCATTCTACAGATGTGTCAGTGTGATCAAGAGGTTTAATGACCTCACATTTAAACTTCCTGTGTGATAATGACAGGGCAGAGGGTTCATTCTACACATGTGTCAGTGTGATCAAGAGGTTAATGACCTGACATTTAAACTTCCTGTGTGATAATGACAGGGCAGAGGGTTCATTCTACACATGTGTCAGTGTGATCAAGAGGTTAATGACCTCACATTTAAACTTCCTGTGTGATAATGACAGGGCAGAGGGTTCATTCTACAGATGTGTCAGTGTGATCAAGAGGTTTAATAATCTCACATTTAAACTTCCTGTGTGATAATGACAGGGCAGAGGGTTCATTCTATACATGAGTCAGTGTGATCAAGAGGTTTAATGACCTTACATTTAAACTTCCTGTGTGATAATGACAGGGCAGAGGGTTCATTCTACAGATGTGTCAGTGTGATCAAGAGGTTTAATGACCTCACATTTAAACTTCCTGTGTGATAATAACAGGGCAGTGGGTTCATTCTACAGATGGGTCAGTGTGATCAAGAGGTTTAATGATCTCACATTTAAACTTCCTGTGTGATAATGACAGGGCAGTGGGTTCATTCTACAGATGGGTCAGTGTGATCAAGAGGTTTAATAATCTCACATTTAAACTTCCTGTGTGATAATGACAGGGCAGTGGGTTCATTCTACAGATGGGTCAGTGTGATCAAGAGGTTTAATGACCTCACATTTAAACTTCCTGTGTGATAATGACAGGGCAGAGGGTTCATTCTATATAAATGGTCAGTTGAACTCCAATGTTGACTTCTTGTTCAGGAAGCAATGGCAAACTACTGAACATAAAATTACCAAGAAAATCAACCTGGGGTGGATTGCAATGTCCTGCAAAGGACTTGCAACATGCAACAAACAGAGCAGACTCTAATTCTGTGAATGCCAAGCAATCCTGGTTAATTTACTCTAATTCTGTGAATGCCAAGCAATCCTGGTTAATTTACTCAAAGCTAGTAAAGATATAGCTAGATAACTAATTGGCTTCAGAAACCACCAAGACTGAAAGCAGTCATAGCCACTATGACTGACAACAATCACAGCCACTATGACTGACCACAATCATAGCCACTATAAGTGACCACAATCACAGCCACTATAAGTGACCACAATCACAGCCACTATAAGTGACCACAATCACAGCCACTATGACTGACCACAATCATAGCCACTATGACTGATAACAATCATAGCCAATATGACTGACAATAACAGCCAATATGACTGACCACAATCACAGATAAGTAATTGAAATGTGGCACTTCAGTTTTACAGCTATGTATTCTTGACTTTTATGTTTGTTGATAGAGACTTTAGTTGAAATGTTCACATATATCTGTGTGTGTCTTTCCTTTTGTCGAGCTTCCAATTTATATTTTATTATTATTAAGATTTTAAGTCCCAGGAGGTCATAACAGTTGCCAAACGGGAGAGAATAATGATATGAATAATATCACAAGTGTATTACTTTCACAGGGGGCCAAATATAACTTGGCAAATAATAAATATGTTGCCAGATTTCTTTACTATCCTCAGACTAAAAGTTAGATGTACAATCATAAATGATGCGATGGCTGGTAGACATTTGCTAATCATACATGGTGTGTTTTTGGACATAAAGAGTTAATGTAATATTCCAACAATAACATATAACAAGTTCAAAGAAGTTAATAATTATAAAAAAAAAGTATAATGTTTTTAATAAATGAAAAAAAAAAGTTCAGAAGCAGGAACCTGCAATGTGTCTGTGAAGAGCTAGAACTATCACATTTTGTAGGCCTGAATGCATGGAGGAATAGGAAGCCAGTCTTGCCCTCACTTAGATGTCAAACCCTAGTCCGACCATGATCATAACATTATAAGCATAACCTCCTAGCGATAACACTAATGTGCCTACTGTTCTTGATATACTGCAGTTTAGTCACCTCAACTGGACACTCTATCTTATAACATCTAATATTCATATTAAGAAATAAAATTACATTCCCCTGGGTGATATCTCCTATAAGATTACCCTTACATTTAAGAGCTATGATAGCACTGTGATTAGTGCACTCATCTGAGATGTACTACTAGTAGTGACAAGATAACTTTTTATAACTAGTTTAGTTGTGAAGCCAACTCATATGTCATTGAATAGGAACCAGAGATGTGGGCAAACAAAGCTGGCCATAATACTCCACATAGGCCATTTTGGTCACTGAAAATAATGGCACAAAACAACTATTGACTTTTAATCAGGGTAACCTTCAAAGGCTTTTCCTAAACTGTTTCCAAGATCCCCTGGTCCTGGGGATCGCTTCTGAGTTGGCCTCCTCCCAGCATGACTTTGCTTCCAGATCTATAGCTATTTTTTGTTAGTATTGTCATGATATTTCCATCACATCATACATCACCATCACCTACCATGTTCAATCTACATGCATGCTGGCAGTCAGAAATACCCATCTATATTTATAACATGTTTGGGCAGCAATCAACAATATGCCTTTTTAGTCACTTAAAAATGGCCTAAAACTCAATTCCAAATAAGCCTTATAATGGCATAATAACAAAATTTTAATTTACATTTTATTATTCTCCTGCCAAATATTTAACTCACCTCTTTGTTAGTACTCTCATTAATTTGACTATCTACATTCTATAGCTGCAATTTGGTATGATGAATCGACTTGAGGGATAATACACCTAATTGCCAATTATGCCAGCTTCTAACAAATGGCCATGCTATACACACAAACATGATAAAACAACTCACCATTAAAATGGAACGATGAAGGAAAAGTGCGAGGAGCAGTGCAATGTCTACATTGGCGTAGTCATTTTTCTTCTCAATTCCAATGATGCGTGGTGGGAAGAAAGGACCTTCATAAATTGTGCCATCATTCCAAGGGAAAAATCCAAACTGAAACAGATACTTGCAGACAACCACCGCCTGTGTAGGAGAAATCATAGCACAAAATATAGAGCTAGCATCAAATAAAAGGAAATCTTCTTCTTCTGCGTTCAACCGGATTTTTTTTTTTTTCGGATGTGACTGCGTTGTGCCCGTTTACAGCAGAGCTGCGTTCTTGCGCCGTTAGGCCGACACATCCGACTTCTGCGGGCATTTGTTGACCGGGTTAACGTTCCCGGGGAAATAAAAGGAAATGATAACAGTAATATGCATACTTCCCTCAATCAAATTGTGGGGGCGGGGGGGGGGGGGGGGGGGGGGGGGAACATTGAAATGCAAGGCACCATGGATCCCCTCTTGGTATTAGATTGGACATTCTGTTGACATTCCTAAAATTCCTAAAGCCTGTGGAAGAAACATGATTAAACCAGGTCTAATCAAAGCCAGTCTGCGGGTGCTGTGCTAAATCGTGACCTATTTACATCTTAATTTAACTCTGCAGGCATGCACAGAACATAACATGAAAATTGGCATCAGGAAAACAAAGGTAATGACCATAACCAAAGAAGAAAAACAAAAAAGATCCATCTAACAGAACACCCCTTGAGTATAGAAGTATAGAACTTAAAATATTTAGGAATTATAATATCATAAAATGGCAAATCAGATGATGAGTTTGTGAATAGATGTAATAAGGCAAAACCAACTATTTGGACACATGACACCAATAATAAAGAACAAATATGTGTCAACAGATACTAAAGAAGCACTCTACAACACAATTTTTCTACCAACTCTATGCTACCAATGCCAAACATGGACAATGACTAAAAAAAATTACAGTAATGGAGTTGACATTTCTGAAAAGAATACTCAACATATCATGAGTGAGAAAATCAGAAATTATGACATAAGGACTAAAATGCGGGTATAAGCAGTGCTGGATTTCATGAGAAAACAGCAGGTGAAATGGCTAGGCCACATAACTCGGCTACAAGCATACTGCATACCACAGCAAGCAATGATGTACAGACCAAAAGGAAACCGAAGAAGCCGACCATGTAAATGATAAAGGAATAACAAGGGAATCTGGATATATGAAGCACAAAATAGGCACTCTCACGCTGTTTATGCTTCACCTCAACACCGCAAGGTACAAGAGGAACAAGATGAGATGAGATGATGTGAGGTTCTGGTACCTGTCTTGCACTGGACTTCAGAGTTAAAACACTAGTCTTCCAGAGGATTCACCAACCAAAACTAGCCAACCAGCCAAAACCAACCAGCCAGCCAACAAACAAACCAACCACCCAAGGCAGCATTTGCCCATTATTTTTGAGGTGGGCTGTTGAATAACCAGTAATTTAAAAGTTTAGCTAGCTGGTAAAATATTTAAATACCACAGTGAGAGATTAAATCAGGACTAAAATGGGGGTTAATTATAGTGCTAGATTTAAGTTGAAAATAGCAGGTGAAATTGTTCGGCCACATAACTCAGCTACCAGCAAACAGTATAACACACAGCAAGCAATAATGCGCAGACCAAAAGGAAACAGAAGAAGAGGCTGTAAATGATGGGCAGAAGGAATAACAGAGTCCAAGGACATCTCGAAGGTCTAATGTGCTATGGTTGGGGTTTATGGTTTATACTGACCAAGACCTCACTTCACCTCCATGTGGGGCATTCTGGGAAGACATTAAAATGTTACTTAAGTTGGGGCTTGGCTGCTGCCAAGCTGTTACTCGAGTCCAAATAAAAACACAACTTATGACCAAGAATCTGGACAAATAAAAAAAAACCACACATACAAATACAAAGAAAACGCATTTCATATACAGTATTCAATGAACAATAAACGATTGCTCAAATATAGTGAAGCATTAGCAATTTGGCAGTTCCAGCCAGTGTTGTGCAATCAGAAAGAGTTCATTGTAAATTTGAAATTACCATGGGGATAACAAATGTTTCACATTCGAACAATACCTGTGACTGTATTTTAATCGTTTTAGCTTACGTATTATTAATTTACTTACTTCACATGATATATAACTCTGCAGTATGCGACTGACGAGATGCAGCAAAATATGCCAGGTAATAAATTGTGCAACATATTGTTTGTCGCTTCTGTGTTTAAATTCACAAATACAGGCACCATTTTGACCATTCATTATCAACAGGACAACAAAGACAAAACATTAACACATAGATAACACAGAGAATACTTATTTATTCATAAATGGAACAGTCAACTAAATTTCATAGTCAACTACACACATATATGTTATTTACCTCAGTATATGTGATAATAGTGACCCAGAAAGTCTTGGAAGGACGAGGCACTGATAACATCCCCCACAAGAACACCATAAGAGGCAGAGGGAGGGACAGCAGGCTGCCATACACCATCTGGTCTAAGATCATCAGGAAATAGCACAACAACTCAGAGCGAGACACCAGCAACAGAACAAATGCTGTGAACAGTCGTTTGGTTCGCTGGTTGCTGTCCTTGAATTGCTGATTGATTTCTTCTTCATCTTGCTTCTCTAGTTCATTCAGACTGAAAATTGCAATGAATACAATTCAATTACACATTTTATGCAATCAGTCAGACAAATATAGGAAATATTAGTGCAAGAATAAAAAAGAATGGAAATGGCAACAATGAAGTCTTAATTTCAATATAGTTTCTCCAAAAAAAAAAGTTTCATATATTCTCTTACATTTCATACATTCAAAAAGACAATGAAATGGGTACTGACACATGAATAAAAGGACATTTTCTTAAATGACTTAAAAAGTAAAGGATGTTTCATTAACAAGTAATGAGTAAAATAAGTGAGAATGGATGGGAGCATTTTGAGTAGAACCCAGTCAATAACATATCTTGGCGTGAGGCTTGATCGTAGCCTGTCTTTCAGAGATCATGTCGATTATGTCATAATGAAAGCTCAAAAAGGTTTGTCAGCAATGAGAGTCATGGCGACTACCAATATTGAGCAAAGACTGCTAATACTTCTGTTCCAAGGACTGGTGCTTTCACCAATCGAGTATGTCCTGGCCATCCTTACTGTCAGCCCTACACAGATTGGAAGACTTGAAAAGGTACAAAACGAGACCATGTGCATCATTTTGGGCTGCACGAGAGACACCAGCTGTGTAGCGATGAGATACTCCTTGACTTCCTGACAATGAACCAAAGGATCAAGATCTGGAGAGCTCGTGCATACTTGAAAATAAATGCGGATGAGCATTTGCATGAAGATATGTTCATAGAAAAGGGCAACAGGCTAAAGAGGGGCAAATCATGGATGGGTCGGGCGGAGATTATCATCAGATAGGTCTGCAGTCCTACCAGTATCAACCCCGGCAAGGAATGGGTGCCTGTGCCTCCAGCTTTTAAGTGTACCTTCTCCTGCATTATCACACTTGACAGACGGTGCAGAGAACAGAATCCTGTCACTGTCAATGCAGAGGTCAATGCGCTCATCAATGAACACGCAGACAACCCACAAGTGCTCATCTATACAGATGGATCTGTTATAAAGAAGCAGAGAAGTGCATGGGCATTTACAGCCCGTTCAGCGGGCCGAACCATCCAAGAATCCAGTGGTGCCCACACTATGCCCACGAGCAGCATGACGATGGAGGTAATGGCAGTTACACAGGTTTTCATATGGCTGGAATCACAGCATTATACCAATGTGTGTATACTAAGTGATTCAATGAGCATGATTTGGAAGGTCAAAGCTGGATCTGTACGTAGACAGTGGACTGAGTCGCTGAAGAAGTCTGTTGTCCATAAAGCTACCTTCATCTTTGTCCCGGGACATGCGGGAGTCGAGGGAAATGAACGAGCTGATAAACTGGCTGGCTCTGCACCTCCTGCAGATGGCCAGCCCATGGATTGTGCTGATGTTATTAACGTTCTTAAAGACATGTCGAGAACAGAAGACTTTGATGTCAGTGAATCCACATCGCTGTCCAGGATGAAAGACTTGGGAATAAGAATTGGCATGGCCAGACACGAGAGGTACATTGAGAAAACGAGGTGCCTCGTCAACCAACACAGAACTGGCACTATTAGCCACCGAACGCTGATGCTTATGCTGGGGGGAGGATCTGAGCACCTATGGACCTGTCCGCAGCGCAATGAAGATACCCCAACTGATAACTGATAATTGAAGTAAAATGCATCATAATTTTTTCTATTCTTATGCCGCTTCTTCCTCTCCTTCTTCATTTTATTATTTTTCCATTAACTGAATATAGTACAAGAAAGCAGCAATAAACTTGAGGCTGCTGACATTTCCATAGTTTGTCCTCAAATGAAAATGATATAGGCCAGAATAATTTTATATTCTGCATATTTTGGACACTTGCAGCAAACATTTGGATGTTATATTTCCAATTTCACAGTCACATATCTCAGTCTGAAGATTGCTGTTCATTCACTTTGGTAAAGATGGTAAGATCCATTGTGTCTGCTGACTTTAGAGGGCATTTCATTACATGAGTAAAAATAAGGGACATTTTCATTATTAGAGTAAAAAGTATGGGGCATTTTCATTATTAGAGTAAAAAGTATGGGGCATTTTCATTATTAGAGTAAAAAGTATGGGGCATTTTCATTATTAGAGTAAAAAGTATGGGGCATTTTCATTATTAGAGTAAAAAGTATGGGACATTTTCATTATTAGAGTAAAAAGTAAGAGACATTTTCATTATTAGAGTAAAAAGTATGGGACATTTTCATTATTAGAGTAAAAAGTAAGAGGCATTTTCATTATTAGAGTAAAAAGTATGGGACATTTTCATTATTAGAGTAAAAAGATTGGGACATTTTCATTATTAGAGTAAAAAGTATGGGACATTTTCATTATTAGAGTAAAAAGTATGGGACATTTTCATTATTAGAGTAAAAAGTAAGAGACATTTTCATTCATCATCATCTCATTTTGTTCCTCTTGTACCTTGTGGTGTTGAGGTGAAGTATAAACAGCGGGACAGTGCCTATTTATGGGCTGCATGTATCGATATTCCCGTGGACTCTACTATTCCTTCTGTCAATCGTTTACATGGTCAGCCTCTTCCTCTGCTTCCATCTGGTCTGTACATCATTGCTTGTTGTGGTATATTGGTTGTTGGTAACCTACTTGCATGGCCAAACCATTTCACTTGTTACCTTCTAATAAAATCTAGTGCAGATATAACCCCCACTTTAGTTCTGATTTCTTATTTCTGATGTTCTCTCTTCTTGATAAATTGAGTATTCTTCTCAGGAATCTTATTTCTGTTGTTGTGATTTTTCTGTCCTCTTTTTCTGTCATTGTCCAGGTTTGGCATTGGTAACATAGAGTTGGTAGGAAGATTGTGTTGTATAGTGCTTTCTTAGAGGCTAGTGATACATGTTTATTATTGAGTACTGGTGCCATTTGTGCAATGAGTTGGTTTGCCTTATTGCACCTATCTTCGATCTTGTCTTCTGATTTGCCATTTGATAATATTATACTTCTTAGGTACTTGAAGCTCTTTACTTGTTTCAGAGTGTGTTCTTGTAGGTCAAATGTTGTTGTTTTCTTCTTCTTTGGTTATAGTCATTACTTCTGTTTTACTTGTGCTAATTTTCATGTTATGTTCCCTACACACTTTGTTTAGCCAATTCATGTGGTCTTGTAATTCTGCTTCTGATTTTGCTATTAATGCTTGATGCGTCTGCAAATAGTTCTTTAATAGTGTAATTTGCCGATGGTTCTTCTTTTGTGTTCTATTTTTCATTATTAGAGTAAAAAGCAAGGGGCATTTCATTATACAACTAAAAAGAAAGGGACATTTCATTATATGAGTGAAAAGTATGAAATATTTCATTATATGAGTGAAAAAAATAACGGATATTATAAAAAGTATGGAGCATTTCATTGCATGAGTAAAAAGGACTTTCATTACAACACCGAAAGCATAAGTTTCATCTTGTATTTCTAGCTAATTCAAGATCACAATAAAAATAATATTCACATTTTCTTATCCCACGTAATAGTACAAAGTACAGACCATTTCTACATGACTGAAAAGTAGGGAAATTTCAGTACATGAATGAAAAGTTAGGATATTTAATTCTTTGAGTGAAAAATAAGAAATGTTTCAATATAAAAAGTATGGAACATTTTACTACATGAGTAAAAAAGGCATTTCTTTACAACACCGAAAGCTTAAGCTTCATCTTGTACGCCTTGTTAATTCAAGATCTCAATACAAATAATATTCACATTTTCTTATACGTTTATCCCACGCAATAGTATGAAGTACAGAACATTTTACATGACTGAAAAGTAGGGATATTTCAATATTTAATTGAAAGTTTACGTATTAAACATCATTCTCTAGTAATTAATTTAAGAGTAATAGCAAATGCATTAGCATTCACATTCACTCACACACTTAATACATGTAAGCAGATAATAGCAGAAGAGCATCAGGAATGAAAAGCAAAGTACTAGACAAAGCAAAGTTCTACAAATACAATATTTTCTGCACACAAGAGACAATACCCTACTGAGCATCATGCTAGAGGGAAATGTACAAGTCACCTATGTGTTTCCATGGCCCTACAGGAAGCAAAGAATAGTAACACTGCATATCGTAAGAAGTGACTATGGTGGGTTGAAGTTGGTTGAAGACCTATACTCCATTGGGAGATGAAATGCATGCAAGAGAAAATAGAAATGTGCAAAAGAAAGACAATATTATAAATGGGAATATAACATCAAAAGAAGAACTGAAAAGAGGATGTTGGACTGCATCATGAAGGTTAATGAGAGAAAAGACTCGAGATCCATTGCAGCCGACCTTCATTGTGAAGATGGCAACTGATTTGATTTGAATTAGACAATGCATGGCAGCAGGTGGCAAATTCAGCTTTGGAGCAGCTGATAGATAGTTGTTGCTTATGGTCTCAGGTTTGGGATGGTAGATAGGTCTCTTAGTCAAGACCTGGCTATGGTCATCGACTAGTATGGTCACTGCCAAGAAGGAAGGCAGAGGCAAACAATGTATTTACAGATACCTAGAGAACTATAGCAAGCAAAAAGATTATGGAAAAAGACTGTTATGGAAGAAAAGTTATGCACAGGGCAAGCCGCTGGATGATGATGGGTAATTTAATAATACACAACTGTGATACAATATACTACAAAACATTACATGAAACGTGAAGATGCTGCAGGATCTAAAATAAATACCCAGTGAAGGGCAAGTCTTAATATTAAGTAAAAAACAATGGACCCTCCATTTTACATGTCCCAAGGTGCATTGGTGTTATGGTGCTAGCTCCATATTTTATAGACCAATCAGTACTTGATGGGGATGTGGTCAGTATCATGCCGGCCGTCTTTTCTTCCCAGGACAGTCCCTGCTACCCATTTTAAGCTGGGCTGACCTGAGAACCAAGGTCAATTAAAAAATCTGCTTCGATGGAGAATCAAATGCATGACTACCTGGCCAACTGAGATAAATGTGCTGGGCAGTCCATTAGTGCCCCAGTCTCTTCCAACAGATCAGACAAGAGGGTTCACAACACAGTGCACAAACTCCATAGAATCATCAATGATCCAAATGACCAGAACCACACATGCTATATTCTAATTTGTTGGTCCGTTTATCTGGTGGCTTCTTCTTTTGCAGAACTTCGCTTGTATTCAAAGACTAAAACATAAGGTTCTCCTAGTTTTCACTCATATTCATGAAGGCTAGAAAATAAGGTTCTCCTAGTTTTCGCTCGTATTTGAGAAGACTAGAACATAAGGTTCTCCTAGTTTTCACTCATATTCGAGAAGACTAGAACATAACGTTCTCCTAGTTTTCACTCGTTTTCAAGAATGCTAGAACATAAGATTCTCTTAGTTTTCGCTCGTATTTTAGAAGACAAGAACATAAAGTTCTCCTAGTTTTCACTCGTATTTGAGAAGACTAGAACATAAGGTTCTCCTAGTTTTCACTTGTATTCGAGAATGCTAGAACATAAGGTTTTCCTATTTTTCAATAATATCCAGTCCACTAAACCAGTGGTGGAGTAAGAAGGATAACATCCTGGAATTTCTGATTCTGTAAAACTGCTGTACACACTACGAATTGTACTGAATCTGCTCATGTTAGAGGTTGGACATCATATCTCTTGAGTTTGCTTGGTTGGTTTGGCTTGTAAAGCATCACTTTCACTGAATATGCAGAGCTCCATAAGTGCTCTAATCTCCTCCTACCGATCACACAATGAGAATCTCAGCACATCCCACACACTTCATAACAGTGGCAAGGGTCCAAATGCGTCTTGGGCAGAATTATACATGCCACACATTATTTGTGGGTAACTCTTCTAGTTTGAAAATAATAACTGGGCAGTGGCCTATTCAGTCAGGTTTGTCTCAGGGTATTGGCTGCTGGAACTTTTACAAAATAAGAAAAAAGGAGGGTATACACCTCAACTAATCCTTGGGTAGTGGATCAGATGTCTAGCCTTATCGGAGAAGCGTGAACAACTCAGAGGACCCATGTGCACATTGTGCTGTTAAAAAGCCCTTGGCAGTTGGAAACTGTACCTCTAAGTCACTCTGCTAACTATTTTAAACAAGTTAGTTGCATATCCTTTACAGGATGTCGCAGTAAACCCCAGCATTTTTTGACTTTGTGATTTCTTGGCAAGTTTACATTCAGTAGTTTGCCTTTGTTTTCTGAATGACCAGCACTCATACCATTTAATAAAAACCAACGCAAAGCAGTCTGTTGCCAAATCGTCAGCAGCTGTGTTTCAAACGCGATATGCAGGATTACGAATTGTGTACAATAACCCCTTTGCCACAGAGGCGGGCAACTATTTAAGTCCTATTTAAAAACACCTACAGCAGAGTCTTCAAAAGCAGATAGTGAAAAGAAAATAAAATAAAAAGAAGGTCCCAAAAATAAACAAACACACAAGCACATGCATAGCTACAGAGACCCACACTGAAACACATGAAACTCTGAAACACTGCATGGCTTCACTAGCAACAAACGTCTTTAAGGTCAGTAACACCTGAAAAACCCAGTACCAGAGAAGAATGCCAAAATACAACATGTCAAAATACAACAACCTTATCGTACCTGAGTTGGGTCCAAGATCTTCTTGAAAGCATAAAAGAATTATGGAGGTTAAAAGACCATAGCTTAAAATTAGCATGCCACAGCTTAAAATTAGCATGACGTAATATACGTATGCAAAGGCAGCAGCTATTAATGTAGATCATTGCAGTCATTAAATATAATTGTGTAATCAATAACTGTTAAAATAAAATGTGTCTAGGTCTGTATAGAGAAAGGAAAGGACACAAACAATAATGACAGTTTTGACCAGACCTTTAACAACAAAGCAATACAGGGTCGGAGTGTATTTGTGTCTGTTGTGGGTGGGGGAAATATTTTGCTGTATATCACATTATAGAACTAAAGTGACAAATAATACAGAAACTCAATGAATCCTCATAGCTGAAACACAGCAAAAAGTTCAATGTTTCAATTTAAGCTCATTACCATGGTAGTTTTAAACTGACTGTCATGTCATTTTGTTTACATCAGTGGTTCTCAACCTTTTTTGGCCCATGCCCCCCTTCACCATATTTTCAGAACGTCATTCCCCTCCTTTCATATTTCCTATCTAAAACTCCCCCCACCCCTACACAGTATACATAAAAATGGAAGGTAAATTTAATAGCACATACTAAAACAAGTCTAGACATCCACATAAAACATGATTTGTGGGTCTACTTACTTTATAAAATGAATTTTAGAAGGATGAGACATTCTTAACTGTAAAGTATGAAGGGAAAAACAATATCAAATAATCAGTTCTTGTATTAACACGATCTTGAAATGGTCTTCATTCCCCCCCCCCCCCTGGAAACCCTAAAATTCCCCCTGGGGGGGGGGGGGATTCCCCACCGGTTGAGAACCACTGGTTTACATAGTTCAGGGTTACACATGAGTATCACCATAGCCTTCATTAGAAGGCGCTACTATTTGTTGAATGATTACTGTAGTATGCACCTGATGAAATAGCGTGAAGCATGCCAAGAAATAAGTTATTTTGCAATCTATTGTTTGTGTCTTCGCTAATTAAATTCACAATGTGATAACACTGCTTTGAAAGAAAATGTGGAGCACTAATAAAAACTTATAAAAAGAAAATTCAGTTTTGTTGCTTATGTGAAGTATTATTCTTGTCTATGCAGTTGAAATAAAACAAGTAAATGTAGCAATGTGTCAGAAACAATCGTCTCCATTTTAAGACTGTCTCATAGAAATTAGCAAACAACTCTTCAAATCCCATTGTATTCTGGCATTTAGGTCACCCATCCAAATTTTGATATTTTAATTTCTTTTATCTTATTTACATGTTCAGGCTGTGTCTCTATCACTAAAGAACCTTAAAATGGAAAGAGAAAAGTTTCAGTCTTCAGACTGTCTCATTCTAATACTGAAGAGACTGAAGATGGAAAGAGAGAATAACCCATCTTCAGGCTATCTCTTTCTCTTACTAAAGAGCCTGAAGACTGACAGAGACTAGTTGAGGAAATATTACTGCATTTACTTGTCTCATTGTGACTGAATAGGACAACACTGTAATGGTGTTTGCATATGTAATGGAACCGTCACAGAGCTTTTGTTAACAATCAGTTTTATTTATGTTTCACATTCTCTTCTTCATCTGTCAATATGTTTTGTTTTGGACATTAGTGTGTTGTGCCTGTTTACAGCAGAGCTGCAATATTTGCATCTTTCGGCCGATACATCTGACTTCATTGAGCACTTGTTGAACATCCCTGATGTTTCATAGGACATTCCATCATCTCAATGCCGTTATCTCATCATCATCCCTTCATATGCAGGTGATGATCCCAAATGGCCTGTTGAGTGCAGTCACATGCATGCTGGTCGGCCCTCAATGGAAGGCAGGGGCTGAACATGGGCATTCCCTGTCATCCAAGCAAGCTTCCATTAGTGCAGAGCTGACAAATGAGGCTATGGTACTGGGCTCACCCAAAGAACCAACATTTCCTTCACGTGGCTTAATTGACTTCTGTCTGGTTTCTCAATTTGTAATCCTGCATACCACATTTGAAACACAGCTGGGGCGATTTGGAAGCAGACCGGCTTGCGTTGGTTTCCTTATAATAGTATGAGTGCCGGTCGTTCAGAAAACAATGGCAAACTACTTTACGTAAAACATGCCCAAAAAAATCACAAGCAGCCAAAACATGCTGGAGTTGACTGCTATGTCCTGTAAGGAAATATATAACTAACTTTTTTAACAGGTTCCTCATGGTGGCATAGTAGTTAGTGCTCTTGCCTGCCAAGAAAGTGGTCAGAGTTCAATCTCCAGCAGTGGCAGGATTATTTTTCTGACCAGTACAGATCAGGGGTTGACCCAACATGATAAAAATGGGCACCAGACAATTTTGTTGGAAGGAAAGGTAATGAAGATGGGAACTGTCACTCCACCTCATATGCTGAGGCCAAAAATATGTAAAGACCTAACAATTCACATCCCAATAGCAGTTCCTGCTTATGGAACTGCCTTTACAACGACCTAGTTCTTCAATCAGGTTGTATGTTCGTTTTTATTTGCTCTCACATTTTTGCTGTGACTGAATGGCACACGGTCAGTATTATTGGCACTGACACAACTTGCCCACGTAAATCTCTGCTGCCCACCCATTGTATGAGGATCAGCTGGAAACAACTTCAATTGTACCACTTGTGGGAATCAAAAACTGGACTATTGTATTGGCAGGTAGATACATTAATCACAACACCTTAAATAATGTATAATGTAGCTTGTTTCAGTAAGTTAGTGAGTCAAGATTGTAATAATGCAGCTAATTAGTCAGTAAATAAGGTGAGCTCTATGTACTTTACTGTATTCCAGTCAGTTAGATAAACTTGTAATAATAATGTTATTAGTTACAGTTAGTAAATGAAGTCAAAACTATACCAATAAAATTTTTAAAAAACTCAAAGACAAGAGAACAATACACAAAACATGCAGTGACTCTTATGACCTTCACCTTTTACAAGAGTTATAAAGCAATTGTGCTCTAAGTTATAAATGGAGCACAACAATGTTCCTCATCAATAAAACAGCAAAGCTGATGAACCTTCTGACAATTTTCATTTCAATATTTTTCAAGTGAAAACAATTTGATAGTGTGACTCAAGGGAAAACATTTTAATAGTGTTGGCTCAAGGGAAAACAAACTGGGAATCATTTTCCTAACTACATCTTCTAACAATCTGAACCCATTGAACCCTGCTCCTCCTGACCTTCATATACCCTGTACTAGATCTCTTGTGGGGTAATCTCAAATTTCACTTCTTCTGCTCTTTACACCCTATTGGGGCGGGTAGAGAGCACTGAACCAACACAAGTCGAGCTTTTGCTACCTCCTGCAGCTCACTTCATGTTCTCCTAATATTATTCATCTCTGTTTCTAGTTCTCTTCTCCATGTATTGTTAGGTCTCCCTCTATTTAATTTGTCCTGTAGGTTCCAGTTCTTCTTCTCTTTTTGCGTTCATCTGAAGAATTTTTTCGGACATGACTGCGTTGTGCCTGTTTACAGCAGAGCTGCGTCCTTGCGCCGTTAGGCCGACACATCTGACTTCTGTGGGCATTAGTTGACCGGGTTAACCTTCTCGGGGGTTCCAGTTCAGTATTTATTATTTAAAAAAATTCAGCCTTCTTCAACCGGTTTCGTCAGCGTCGGTTATAATTAAGGTCTGTTTTTGTGTGCTAGTTAATCCTAATCAGGACTGGTTATATTTCCCCCTCTTTTTAAAGCCTTTATAGTTATACTACTCAAAGGTTTTCTCAGTGTGTGTCCTATCATGTGATATCACCTTGTTACCTCTATATTCATCACCTCATTCATCTGTGATCTCTTCTATTTCTTCTTCTTCTGCGTTCATCCAGAGTTTTTTTTTCGGACGTGATTGCGTTGTGCCTGTTTACAGCAGAGCTGCCTTCTTGCGCTGTTAGGCCGACACATCCAACTTCTGCGGGCATTTATTGACCGGGTTAACCTTCCTGGATCCCTTCTATTTAATAATCCTGATTAAAAGCCTTCACTATGACTATCTTCCACTTCCTGTAACATTTCTCGTCAAGTAAACAAATAAGATTACTACATTTTTCACAGGTAGTGCTGTTAATAAATTTGTTTGACTTTTCCACTGCAAAATTCACAGAGAATGTTGAATTGAAAGTTATTTCATTTTCGCTACTAAGTGCAGACATCCTTATTTATAGCTATATCAGCACTCCATTAAAATATAAACTGTTATTGGTTAGTATTTTAAGCCTTCTATTATTCTGTATAGGACAATCCCCTTATGGCTCTTAGCATATCTAGTGTTTCATGCTCAGAGCCATTTGAGATGGTGAACTGCATAGCACATGATGATAATGGAAGAATTAAAATTTCTAAGAGATGATGATGTTTATGAGCCCATTTTCTTTGATGTTCAGATCTTGCATGGCATATTGGGCATACAGTGTTAAGCTTGTAATAGTTTACCTACTGTATCTAAAGATATCACGCTGAGACAGAAATACCAAGCTCTCAGGGTAAAAGGTTTAAACTAAACAAGACAATAATTTACAACTTTAAGCACAACACCTACAAAAGGCAAATAAGCTTTTATAGCACTAGGAAATTTGTGGACATAAAAAAGAAATTAAACTTAGCACCAAGCTTAGAATATTCAAATGTAACATTAAATCAGTTCTGCTGTACGGATCAGAAACATGGAGAATGATGAAAACGATTACAAATAGACTACAAACATAAATTAATTGGTGCCTGCACAAAATGGGCTAAAATGGTATGACAGTATAACAAATGAGGGGCTCTTGGAGAGAACCAGACAAATATTAGTGAATCAAGTGGTGAAGAAAAAGACACTGGCACTGGATATACACTGAGAAATCCTGAGAAAAATAGAACTAGAAAGGCCTTTTTTGTCTGGAATCCACAAGGCAAAATAAATAGTGGAGGACTTAAAGCCACACGAAGAAGAGAAATAAAGACAGCAATGAAAAATATGGGGAAGACATGGATAGAGCTACATGGGATAGCTAAGCACAGGATGACTTGGAGTGAGTTGGTTTTTTGTTGGTGCTCGCTCGCTTTCAACTCAAGCACAGTCCATACACACTATTTTTTATAGTAGTGATGGACTGAATTTAGCGTGTGGATTAGCTTTTCCTATTAACCCTTTACAGGTCACAGCGGCCAATTCCGGCCGATGCCATAAAACGATCGTAGCGTCCGATTCCGGCCGATACTATTATGCATTGTAAAAACGCGATCTCTCGGCTTTCCGACACTTCCGATGGCTACTTTCGCTTTCGTCGACAGCTTGACAACGTGGCCGCTATTTGTAAACGCGATAGTATGAATTTGAACGGACTTTTACGGACAATTTTTGATAGTTTTCGGGATTTTTACGCTGTTTTTCAAAATGGATTTTGGCGATTCTTCAAGTGATAGCCGAGATTTCGCTAGGTTCAATTAAAATGACATTAAAGGGCACGAAGTTGACTATTAATCGGCGCTAGATATCAGTGCAAAGCGTTACTTTGCATTAGCAGTCTGAGTCGGACTTTAAAGAAAGTGATTATGATTCTGAAAATGTGTTTGTAAATTGCCGCATAGATGACGGAAAATCACAAACAACATGCCGTATTTCATAAATATTTGTGTTCATATATGGATTACCGACAACAATCACGTGAGTAACATATTCTGCATGCTTTTCCCTTCATTGTGTTGTTTATTTAAATAAAATCAGTTGACTAACATCTTATTTGTAATGTTTTTACTAACGCGACCCAAAATTTGACCAAACCTGAAAAAAAATCTTGCCCGTTCAGGGCTAGAAAACGGACAAGCGTCTGCCCAGTAAAGGGTTAACAGTGTCCCTCACCATCAGGTGAACCCACTCCGACTTCAGAGGTACTTGTAATGTATGTCCTCAAGTCAAGGTCGACTGGTCAATATTTAAGTCCAGCTATCCGGTGTAGGGGTTGAACCGCTTACCTCGGCATCAGCACAACGGATGTTTAAGAACACATATTCTTACCCATTTGACCATGCTGACCTGCAGTGAGTTGGTTGAGAGCATGTGTCCCAATGTGGAATAAAGGGTCAAAGAAGAAGTGTAACACTACTGCTGATGTATGTTAGAAGGATGATGACAAAGCTAACCATGCCTGGCCTTGTCAGGAATTAGAACCTGGGAATCTATCATCCTAAACCTCTACCACGTTTATAAATGAATCTGTAAGTACCTGAGCAAACTCTGAGTCAGACTAGGGTCCTGTGTCAATGCCTCACTTGGTCCTGCGCCATCTTCAATGTCCAGCCTTATGTCCATTTCCCTGTAAGAAGACAATAATACCAATACAGGACAAAGAAGACAGAAGAAAGAAAGCAGTCGGCTGCCAAGGTGATATAATTACAAATGTATAGGATCCATTGTCATGTCATAAGGTATTTTGGATATACAAGGGGCTTCAAATGAAAACCTTAAATGTTTTTTTTTTTTTTTTTTTTGGTGAATATATTCTGAAAAAGTATAGAACAAATGTATAATTTTTCGATGTAGTCATCACTGCATTCAATGCAAGTCCTCCAGCGCCAAGAAAGTGCTTGATTCCCTTAGAAAAGTACTCTCTTGGTCGTGTGTGTAACCGCTCTGGGGTCACTACTCGGTGTGCTTGACCCGGCCGTGAACAGTCTGTCAAAGAAGTCACGCCGTTTTAAAACTTCCTACTTCACTCATACACTTGCTGGACTGACAGGCATGCATCACCATACTGGACCTTCCTTTGCCAATGCATTTCTATAGGTTTCAACCCTTCACTGATAAAAAAAACAGATAACAGAACGCTGTTCCTCTTTGGTGCATGTCAAAAGTGGAGGTGCCATCTTTAAACTGTCCTTACGACATCACTGTGTTCATCTGCACCATGAAGTCATATGCTTAACACTCTTGACATCCTTAACAACAATATTGACAGGTTACAAGACAATGGCATGGTTATTGTAGTTTCTATCACTCTTAAGGTTTTCATTTGAAGCACCCTCATAAGATACAAATGAGATTCTTTTACATGCCTTATGAAGAATGGGCATATGGTGCTAGCCCCATATTTTTAGACCACTAGGCACTCAATGGGTGATGTGGTCAACATCCCCTGGTCACCTTTACTTCCCCAAACATTTCCAGGTACAATTTTTTAGGCTGGATTGACCTGGAAGCCGAAGTCAATTAAAAAAAAATAATTCCAGCCTCATAGGGGATTTGAACACGTGGCCACCAGACTGGCAGGCAGGTGTGTGAGCCCTGTGCTACCACGACCCACCGATGGTGATATGGTTAATGTGTAGAATCAATATAATTGCACACATGGCAAATCCACAGAGCAAATATAGGTGCTGACTGTTCCAATAGTACACTCTGGTTACAGAACTGGGAGCCTCAATAGAGTAGTGGCTAGATGCTCACCCGCTAGCCTGGTGGTCAAGGTTTTGAATCCGCATCAAGAAAAATGTTAAAAATTTACTTTGTCTTTCAGGTCAACCCAGTCTAAAATGAGCACCGGGAAATGTCTTGTAAATATGGCCATTTACAAGACATCAGGGCCATGATTTTTTTTTCCCGCATATCCTTCACAGGACATCACTGTCAACATTAGCATTTTACCGCTGTTGTTGATGTCTTTTACGCTCAGTAGTTTGCTAATGCTTTCTGAGCAGCTGGCTCACTTATCCCTAAGTCACTAAAGCAGCGAGAACCGCTACCAATTCTCGCGCACTGCGTTACCCTACGTGGATAAACAGGATTACGGAGAAAGTCATTTAAACCCCTAGGCCAGGGAGACCAGCGGGCCATGATTGGACCATAAAAATATGGATTTAGCACCATATGTCTAATGCACATTGAGGCATGTAAGAGGGTCTTTTCCTTTTTACAGAGCTTATGGAAGACCAGAAATCAGATGGACAAATTCTGTCCAAGAATCAGACGGACAGATTCTGTCAGGGGTTTACTACACTGACCCAAACTAAACATAGTTCAGGCAACACATTTGGTTCAAGATCATAAACTTAAAAATACCCTCCAGGGACTGAATAATGCACATGGAATAAAATGGTCAGTTTAATGCCAGCCTGAGAAAGCTCTGGTACCCATGTTATGAGACTGGATCGACCACTCAGATCCTGCATGGAGACACATTCAATTACTGGTAATGAAACCCTGAGCCACTGTTTTGGGCAAGTGTGTGCACTAACATCTGCACTGTCATGGCTCCTTTGTATAAATGATGATGATTATCAGCTGCTTTGCCAAGTGGCACAGACATTCATGTCTCTACACAGATCTTGGTCCCTGGTGCTCTGGAGTAATTATATTGAGGACATTTCTCCATGCCTTCATCACAGATCATCAAATATCATTTCTGTCTTTGGACTGCCTTTTATATTGCCAATCTTTCCAGTCATCACAATGTTCTCCAATGCCCCTCTTCTCATTATACAATCAAAGAACACTGTTTGTCTCTATCCTATCATCACAATGTAGCAGATCCTTTACAGAATGACACTCTCACTATGGCCTGCCAAAAAAGCTTCTAATTCTTTAGCCATTTCTCCGACCTCATGCACCCCCAGTATCTAAGATGTCTGCAATTTCTTGTGTCCATCTTCATGCTAATAAAAGGTTCTCTGAAGATGGCATTTATTTTCTTTATCTGGGTGTCACATCTGCCATTGGGTGTCCCAGTGTAGCCTAGATACTGAACAAGGTTGACCTGTTCAATTTGTACACCTTTACCAAGTAACAAGGTAGTCCAACAGCAGATACTGCTGATGGTATGTGAAGTGTTAGGCCATTATACTTCTAGGTTAAAACATATGAGGTGTGGTGACCAACTCCCTTCTTTATCACCTTTCCTCCCTAGACAAATCTGAAAATTGTCTGGCACCCATTTTTATGATGGGTTGACCTCCAGAGCTGAACTGGTCAGAACAAAATAATCCAGCCTCTGCTGGGAATTGAACCCAAACCACTATTTTGGCAGGAAAGCACATTAACCACTATGACATTGAGACTCCTTTAAAAATAACATGTCCCAAGGCAGGAACCTGCTTGCTATGAGTCAGTGATGTGATAGGGCCGTCATATTTCGTAGGCCTGAATGTACAGAGGCATAGATGGCCAGTCTTTCCTTCCATTGGCAGATGATGTATGTCTGACTGCACTCTTGACTTCAGCATAGCTCCTTATCTACTACACTATGTGCCTGCCTCAGTTTACTAGTATAATTATAATGATGTTAACGTTAATAAAGTAAATATTCTTCAAGCTGGGAGATTATTATAAATGATTGTGAGTCTATGTGTAGTTCTGGATATGAAGCAGATGTGTTGAATACTGAGATTAGGCAAATGTGTTGAATACTCAGCAAATGTGTTGAATACTGAGATTAAGATGATCAAAATTGGGACAAATGAACAGACCAGGAAAAGAGACCTGTTGGGTCATGAAGCTCAGAAATTTATGTAATTTATCATGAAAACACAGCCCTAAACTTAAGATGTATGCACAGACGGAACTAAACATGCAATCTAAATCTGCAACTTACGATGCCCTTTCACCATTACGCTTGGTTTCTTTTGTTCTCTGAAAAAAAAAGGAAAATGTCAAGAGGTGCAAGAGCTTTACAAAAGTGAATTAAATTATGAAGATAATGTAGTCTTTGTGTCTATTATTACCGGATCATTGCTATCACTATCATCAACAAACAGTAAGTTCTATGCAGAACATCTCTATTCACGGCCAGCTGGAAAAACTCGATCATTTACCAGTTCCCAAGCCATATGAATTTCCATGCCCAAGGTGTCTTATTGTCTGGTGTCCACCTTCATGTTAGTCAACCTGTCTCATGTCCCAGGAACCATGTCTTCCATGTCTGTTTATTCAAAGCCACCGTGGCAATTATGTCTGTGAGTCATTCTCATCAATGCTTTCACAAAGCATGCTGACAAAGGTGGAGAATGGTATGCTTCGTGTAGAATGTCTTGCATCGATTAAGAGATTGTGGGTTGTGAGAATTCACTGGATCTTTTCTCCAGGACACTCTGGTGTGGTTGGAAATGAACGAACAGACAGATTGGCTGGTACTGATCATTAAGGGGTGATTTTATGCATGATAAGGCAGATGTGGTGAAGGCCGTCTGGGAGAATGTGAATAATGCAGACAACAGATAAACTGTCAAGGTCTAGAGAGAATGCGGCAGCAAGGGATGGTCAGAGGATCTGGTCGTCAGTCGTCATTTAGAGGTAAAGCAAGAAGGACATTTAATCAGATTGCAACGGGCAACATTAGCACAAAAGTATTGGAACTCTTCGCTGGCTGTTGAAGATAAGGACTGAGTGCTTATGGGAATGTCCCGAGTGCAGTGATGTCGGTTCTTGACTCAACTGAACTCAACTCTCATCAATGTTTGATCTTGTAGGTTGTTAGCACTTTTTTTTAAATCTTGATTCACAGTTTTCAAAGACTTTCTTTGCTTAGTTTTGAAGAATGTGAGGAATTAAAAAAAGAAAAGTAATCCCCATGGCAGATACCATTATTGTTATAGGAGTGTGAAGTGATAGGACTTAATATATACTAGGTCATAGGATTATGAGCAGCAATGCCAGTTCCTTTTCTTGCCATCTGAGCTTTCTAGAGAAAGCTCTGGTAGCCATTTTATGAGATGCCATCTGAGCTTTCCAGAGAAAGCTCTGGTAGCCATTTTATGAGATGCCATCTGAGCTTTCTAGAGAAAGCTCTGGTAGCCATTTTATGAGATGCCATCTGAGCTTTCCAGAGAAAGCTCTGGTAGCTATTTTATGAGATGCCATCTGAGCTTTCCAGAGAAAGCTCTGGTAGCCATTTTATGAGACTGGGTTGACTGCTAAGCGGCAGTGATCATGATTAATTGCAAATTTAAAAAGAAAGTCTTGCAACGTAATCAGCTATATTACTACACCTTTGACTTACTACAATTTTTGCTTTTTCAGCAATTAGTTCCTTTGACAATTTTTTGGCCACAAGTCGGTAGTTGCGAGACAGCCGATTGCACAGCTGGATCAGCCAGTCAATGAAGCTGTACCACAGGGTGATGAAAAAATTCAATATCATCCAAAATTTGCTGACAGCTGTAGATAAAATAAAAATGTGAGATGTAAAAAAAATGTTGGTATTGGGGGCACAATTAAGGCAGCTATGACCATTACTTTAATTATGTATAGGAAAGAATATAGAATGTTATTTACTGGAGTGCAAGAAATATACACCAAAGGATACCGTTAACTAAATATATGGCACACTCCACTAAGCATATGACAGTGGACTCTTGCAGCAAATTCTTGTCTATAATTTCATCAATCCAACCATTACATTAATCAGCAGCTCATATCTTGAACCCATTGAATAGATGGTACTTCAGTCTGTTATTTCATGTACAGAATCTGAAGATTACATCTTACTCCTTCTATGGAATTATAAATATGCATCATCTTTCTGTTGGCCTAGATGTCTTGCTTCTAACTTGTTCTTGTAATTGCTTATACATCTCTTGGCTACATCATTAGGTGAAATTTATATCAGGCTGAGGTAATATTCCCATTGTTTTGCTACATTATCAGCCTCTAATTTGCCAGATATGTTTCAACAAGATATGATCTCCTGTTTAACAACCTTGTTTGGATTTCTGACAGTCTTAGAGTGCAAAATATAATTCTATAACTTTAACATAGGCCTTCTTTTGGCCAAAATGATATTATATCGTATTTGCATATTATAACAATTTCCTTTCAAATATTTGCACACAGACCAGAAAACCTGACCTCATAAATGACAGATAAAGACTTTCTGTTCACAAAAAAGAATATACGAGTATAAGTTTTTTGTTATTTTTGGCTTTGCTCGCTTTGAGCTCAAGTGTAGTCCACACACATGCCACAACTTCTAGTGTATTGGATTGGTGTATTGGATTCTAGTGCATTGGACTGATTTTTACATGTGGATTAGCTTTCCCAATTATCAGTGTCCCTCGCCATCAGGCGAACCCACTTAACTAACAGGTGTAGCAGCTGAACCCGTTACCTCGGCATCAGCACACTGGATGTTTAAGAACGAGTGCTCTTGCCCATTTGGCCATGCCGACCCCCATTTACGTTTTAATATGTACTCACACATACATGTAAGTATATGTACTCACACATACATGTAAGTATATGTACTCACACATACATGTAAGTATATGTACTCACACATACATGTAAGTATATGTACTCACACATACATGTAAGTTTATTTGTAAAGTGCACATACATGATAACATCATATTCATATATCATCTTAATTAACTCACATGCTGGCTCTTGATCTTCACATTTCTTCTGGCTTTCCTCTTTTTCTTGTTCCTGTGTGACAAAAGAATAGCACAGAATGTTACATTCTTATCTTAAAAAATGGTCCTGAAGCAGGAATCAGCCCTGCGTCTGTGATGTCTCAGGATCATCAGATTTTGTAGGCCTGAATGCATGGAGGACTAGGAGGCCAGTTCTTCCCTCATTTAGTGGACAATGATTTCAGGAGTCAAATTCTCATCTGACCACACTCGTGACATTATCAGAGTCATTTTTTTTTGCAGCAATAAACAAAGTAAATTTTAAAAAGACAATAGCAAGGAAGTAAATTTTTAAAAAGACAATGAATAAATTTCAGTGAAACTAAAAGTAACAGAAAGGGGAAGCAACCATTTTCAACACACTTATTTGAAAAATTGATATTATGATTGTATTTAATTTTACAGGTAAGATTCTTATGGAACTGCAAGCAGTCTTGTCTTGTCTTGTCTATTCACAGGTGGAAGCAATTGTGTAAATTATCTTCTTATCCATGCCTGCCACTGAACACTGTGTAAGCAGTGACACCCCCCCCCCCCCCCAAAAAAAAAAAAAAAAAAAAAAATTTTCTACCCATAGTAATACATTTAATAATTAGTTCAGATATCTCTTCTTGAGGTGCTGCACTGGACTTTGAAAAATGAAGACTGTGAAGGGATTTATACAAAAAATACACTGTAATTCCTAGAATATCAAGAAAACCAATACAGTGGTTAGATCAAAGAAAATGATAACACCAAAATGGATATAACACTAGCAGTGAAAATGCTTAACCAGGTATATACATTCAAATACCTAAGGGTAGGTCTTGTCAGATATGATTGAGCTACCATATAATAGTAGAAAGTACTACCTGCTTTCTGTCAACGTATCTGTTGGGTGGCACTTACCAAACCCAACACTGTGCCAATGGCTTACGGTAGAGGAGGGCAATTGGGAGAGTATACAAGCCTTATCCTAGTGAGAGGAAGTGCAACCTAAAGACTAAATGTCATGGCAGGGCAGGGCAGACAAGGCCCTAAGCCTTGGTCAGCAACTGGTCTAGGATGGAAGCCCAACAGGCGGGCAGTTAGAGAACTTCTTTGCTGATCGGGCAGCTTCTGCAGCCTGTCTTGTTCCAGATGTATTCATGTTACTTTTCCTGTGGAATAAAATAAGCGGGCAGAGAGAGAGGGATCATGCTGCATGGGCAACACATGGTCTCTACAATTTAGCCCAGGCTTTGTGGTGTAGAGAGGTATAACTCCATCCATGGCCATACCACCATCTGTTTTAATTAATATGCCTCTTTTTGTTGCACAATTTAACAAACTATCCTTTGTCAAGATGGCAAAGTGCCAGTGAGGGCCAATCACAATATCAGATGAAAGATGCGGGGCTGAGACTGAAAGCAGGAGAGCCCAAGCAAAAACTGCATTTAAGAAAATTAATGGGATCCAATGCAATAAGACACTGTCATTGAACTTGAGAGAAAGAGAGAGAGTACAGAAATGTGATTTAGAACCTGTTCTGCTGTACAGCAGTCAATCATGAAACATGAATGAACAAGTTAGGAAAAGCCTGAAGGCAATGGCGATGTGGTTTCTGAGACTCTTGTGAATACCTTGGGCTAGCAGGGTAACTAATGAGTGCCAGGAACAGGCACTATAAGGAGACAAACAGTCTTCTATGGTCATGTAATGAGAAGACAGGCACTATAAGGAGACAAAGAGTCTTCTATGGTCATGTTATGAGAAGACAGGCACTAGAAAATATCAAGACAACTGGAAGGATTAGCAACAGATGAGGCAGAGGCAGATAGAGAGAAATAATGCCTGGTGGACCGGGCTAGTGGCATGGAAAAATATCATCACTAGAATTGATCAAGAACACCAGGGATCAAGATCTGTGGAGATACATAACTATGATAGTTGTGAGGGCACATGATGATGATACAAAGTCACAAGGTTTTATTTTGTTCGACATAATTGGGTTGATTTGGGGGAGAAATACAAAATGGTTAAAGCTTATGCTGGGTATGCCTTGTTAAAATAAAATAAAACAGCAAAATGGCATCCTATTATGTTGTGGAAATATAGCAGCAAGATTATAAGGCATAGAACACACAGTATTTGACCTCCTCAAAGATCACACGAAATACAGAATAATGTTAAATTTACAAATTAAACAGAAAAAAATATAATTAACGGATGGGTCTACAAAATAAACAGAAAAATATCATTAGCAGATGGATCTACAAATTAAACAGGACAATATCATTTAACAGATCATCATCATCATCAAGTGCCCCACCAGCTGGCGTAGGTGTTCATGGCTCTCCAAAGATCTCGGTCTTTGGTGTTCTGGATCAACTCTGCTGATGATATTCCTCCATACCACCGTCTCAATCCATCCAGCATCATTTCTCTTGGTCTGCCTCTGCCTCTTTTCCCCTTCATTTTTCCAGTTGTCACGATGTTCTCCAATGCCTCTCTTGTCATCACATGACCAAAGAAAGCTGTTTGCCTCTTTCTTATTGTTGTATAGTGTTCTAGTTTCATTAGCCTCTTTCAGGCAATCGTTGTTAGTTACTCTGGCAGTCCAAAGAATTCACAACATTCGTCTCAAAAACCACATTTCTGTTGCTTCTAAGTTCTTCATAATTTGTTCACTTAAATTCCAAGATTCACTGCCATACAGCAAAACTGGTTCTATATAGCATTTAGGCACTCTCTTTCTTACATTCATTGATAGTGACTTACTGCATAAGATACTCTTCATTTTCTGAAATGCGGCTTTTGCCTGCCCTATTCTGCTCTTAATCTCTGTTGTACATCTTCCATCTGATGTTATAAATGCCCCTCATTCATTCAGAAGCATAACCTTCGCAGAACCTCGCTCCCATAACAACCTTCCAGAAATCCTCTCGATCATAAGCAAGATGTCCCACGTCCGATACACCCATCTGGAGATCATCCACCACATCCTGCACCCATCTTCTCTTTGGCCTTCCTCTTCCTCTCTTTCCAGGCATATAGCCCTCCATTATTGTTCTCTCCAAACTTTCATGATGTTTGAAGAGACCAAAATATTTCAATTGTCTTTGTTGTATCGTCTTTAATAGCCAACCTTCTTCAATATTCAGCTCTTGAAGATGGATGCATTTGTTCTTTTTTTTACCCAAGATATTCTTAGAACTCGTCTATAACATTTATATTCAAAGGCATTTATGCGCTGTTCAGCTTGTTTAGTAAGTGTCCATGTCTCACAGGTGTATGTTGCAATGGGAAAGATACACGCTCTTAAAAATCAAATATTTGTAGTTCTGTCTGTCCCACACCATAATTTATTCAGTTGTTTTAGTCTTTGAAGAGCAATTGATAGTCGTTGTTTAATATCTTTCATTGTGTCACCGTTGTTGGTAATCATTGACCCAAGATATTCAAAACTGTCCACCACCTCCAATTTTTCCTCATTAACATATGTTTCTTTCTCCATATTAGTTTTATCTGTATGCATTATCTTTGTTTTTTCTATGTTAAGATATAAGTTGTGATTTTCACTATTCAATTAGGTTGAGGCTATTAAGTATAGATGCTCCTAGGTATTTAAAATTATCCACTTGGTTAAGAATTTTCCTTTCTATTTCTATGTCACATTTTGGTGTCACCATTGTCTTTGATAACACCACTGTCACTGTTTTCTTGATATTCAAGTAGAATCCTTTCTTTGCACTCTCTGTTACTACAATGTCCAACAATTGTTGTAGGTCTGTTGCATTATCCACCACCAATACTGTGTCATCTGCATAGCATATATTGTTTATATTATAACCTCCGATTAGCATTCCTGGTTTCTCTTTGATCTCTCTTAATATTACTTCGCTATAGAGGGAGAAGACATCCAGTGACAAGACACATCCCTGTCGTACTTCTAGCTTTATCTGTTCATAATTGGCCACCCAATTCTCCATGCATTCAAGCCTACAAAATGTGACGGAAGTATTCAACACAGACCCATGGTAGGTTGCTGCTTTGGGAGATGGTTTATTTTTCTGTTTGTAACATATCTTAAATAAATATTTAACAGATGGGTCTACAAATTAAACAGAACAATATCATTAAAAGATGGATGTACAAATTAAACAGAACAATATCATTAACAGATAGATCTACAAATTAAACAGAAAAATATAATTAACAGACAAGTCTATCTTTATAAAAGAAAATGAGGCGAAGATTACACTTACATCACCTGAAGGGTAGGTGTCAATTGCTGTTGCAATGTCTTGGTCATAGGCTGTATTAATCACCTGTAAAGAGAAATAAATCGATAAGTCAGTCAGGCAATCAAATGCCATATCCATTATGAAGGTTGCAATGGATCAATTTCTGACTCTCACTCTGGTGGTACAAATGGCTGTTTCTGGATTTCTTGAGTTTGTTTCCCTGCTCACATCAATGTTTACTTCTTGCTCATTTGCTTTTGACTTTTCCCTCCAGGATGGCTTTTACAAGAGTGGCATATCTTTTAATGGGAACTATGGTAGGGCAGTGGCAAGCATTCTTTGCCAGCAGGTGTGGTGGTAAAATAGAATCTGTTGAGGTAGGAATTTTATTCCACTGATTTGGGCTATGAGGTCGACCCAGACAAAAATGAAAATTTACCGGAAAGTAAAGGTAGCTATTGTGATACTAACATCAACCATTGAGTGCTGATTGGTTTAAAAATATGGGTTAACACCATTTATCCCATGTCTCTCTGTCGCATCTCCACCTTACAGTGGTAGAGGGATTTGTATGTTCCAATTACCCCTGATGGTAGCGCAGCTACTAGTAGGAATTCGTATGTCAGACAGATTAAGGGATAGGCAGCAGACAAAGAGAGACACAAACCTGCTGCTTTGTAGGTAGACTGGGGACAGTCAAAAGCTGGGGAAAGCAAACCCCCAAAAATGCTTCTTGAAGTTAATGTTCGGAGACAAAGGCTTGACAAAACAGTGCAATACAATTCACTTTATGATGTCATATGCCCGATGAGTTTTAAGGTGTGTTAAACTGTCCTTTACTTACTTTACTTTCCCACATGCCCAGTATGTCTAATGAACAGAGCTAGTGCAATAATCCTGTACTTTTACCTATTTTAATGTGGCCAAACTAATTTAATTTCCCTTGTTAGCTCTTAGGAGAGATAGAGGAAGACAGCGTGAGAAGATTCTCGACAGTCTTGTGTCATGGCACGGAAGGGAGTCAACAAACAAATTAATCTATGATAGATTGTAATTTGTGAAGAGGCATGATCGCCCATGCCAGCCAAGAAGGCACTGGATGATGATGTTAGCTCTTATTTCATTCCAGCTTCTCATCAACATCTACATTTGTTTGCCTTTGTTTCCATAGTAAAAAGACGGACATATAATCAGATTGCTACTGGTACTATTAGTGTTGGAACTCTTCGCTGGCTGCTGAGGATGGGGATGGAGCGCTTATGGGAATGCCCCGAATGCTGTGATGTCGGTTCCTAAATCAATCAATCAATCAATCAATCCATAGTAAAAAGAAAATAACAGCGGCCTCCACCAGTCGCTTCTATGTGTGGATGGAACATTTCAGCGGGAATCCTCCAATCATACAGCATGTTGGATCTTTAAACGAGTTATTTTCTCCTCTGCTTGTGCCAACAATTATTGTTTTAGCAGGTGTTTTGGCGTAGCAGTTAGGAAATTACGCTGACAATAATATGAGCACATTTAGAGAGAGTTTGATGCCTGCACTCACAGTTTACTACAGGAGGGGAAAAATGGCCACCTATTCCTCAGTGCACCCAGGCCTTAAAAAAAAGTTGCTTAAAAGGCGACAGGGTCGACTTCATTGCACCGAGTTTAATCCCATATAGCTCAGTCTCTTTCCGCAGTGCAGAAAGCGTCGCACATAGCACAAACTCTGTAGCTCCAGCGATGACCCTCAGGAGTCTCAGAAAAAAATGCACCAGTGAACCGAAGGACGCGGCCCGGAATTGAATGCACAATCTTCGGAGCCCAAGTCAGGTGGCTTGACCACTTCACCATGGAGACTCCAAGGCCTAAAAATGTGCTGGTCCTAAATCTTCACATTCTCACAGCACTGTTGATCTACAGGACATATTTTTGTTGAAATAGTTTATTTTCACCGAGTTCAATCAGAAAAAAAAAACATCTCCCAAAGCAGCTTACTATGACCGGTCTGTGATGTGATACTGCCGTCACATTTTGTAGGCTTGAATGCATGGAGAATTAGGTGGCCAGTTTTTCATTCACTTAGTGAGACAACGAACGCAGGTGTCAAACCCTTATCCGTATGCATTCATGACAGATATTAGCGCAGCTCCCTTTCGCCTAAATAATACAGGACATATCTAGAAAAGAGCAGTCATAATAAATTGGTTAGTGCAGAGGTTTCCTGAAACAGAGATTCGATACTTAATAGAGGAGATAGTTTTGTTGAAGATTAATGCAACCCAAAATGGGTATCATAAATTTCTTTGAGAAAGAAAAAACAGTGGGTGTGTGTTATTTCCTATCACAGGAGCCAGAAATTATGTGGCTATGGAATGAATGGATGAGCAGCCTGCATATTTTCAACTACTGTGTGGTTAAATCACAACACTTTGACATAAAAGAAGTTACCAAATATCATACAACATATTATCCTAAGTCATATATAAAGACACCAACAGTCACATAAAAAGTTATTAAAAGTAATATCAAAAGTAATACAATATGCTGGCGAAGATCATATAAACAATATTATTAATAGTCACAAAGGATGTAATTCAAAGTCACACAAGATGTTATCAAAAGCTATTATCCAAAGTTATACTATACAGTACTCCAAGTTATTTATAGAAATTACACAAAGTACTAATACATTTGTGTGTGTATTATCACAGAACAGTAACACCGTAACCTATCATATATGTCATAAAAGGTGGACAAGGAGGGTTGGCATGAGACTGGCTACATATTTCAATAGAAAACTTCAGCTGAAAAGTTCAACCAATTATGGATAAGTTATAAAGGACTTGGTGTGAATTAGTTGACCGCCTATGCTCAATGTAAAGATGAAAGGCAGAAGAAGAAGAAAAAAAACTAATACATTTAACTACAGCAGCTGCAAAAATAATTTACAACACAGCTTTTAATGTCTAGCAAATGACAAAGAAGAAACCATGGCAGCAAATGAGATAAAATTATGGCCAAAACTTTTCATCCTTTTTCCTTACTGGTAACCATTTTACAAGGCTGGGTTGATCCCAAAAGCATATGATCTGAAACAATCCTCCTTAAACTGAGGACTGAACCTAAATGGCATTGTTGGCAAAGAAGTGTTCTATTCACTTTCCTACCATGGTTCATAGACCCAATATTAGCAAATCTCTGGGGTTTGATCTACATAGTTAAACAATTTTACCTGTAATGGAGTTGGTGATCCGGTTTCATCCTCGTCAGTGCCAAATGTTAGAGATGTCACCTGCTTTTTATCATCACCATCATCTTCATGCTCAAATAGGTAATAATCACCTGCTCGGATAGCTGCATTGGGTAAAACAAGATCATAAGTGCACACTTAACACTTTCATAAAATAAAACAGATTCTGAAACAGTTACAGATTCTAGACCTTCAGTCCAGTGATCACTATCACTAAACTTCTGAAGCAGGAGAGCATCTAGTACTATGACTGATAACCAAATAAATACTCTGCATGCACTGTAGTAAAGTACTCTCGGTGTGCTCAATATGGTACCCAATCCTATACTTAAAATTACTTTATGTTCATTCAGTCTGATAATCAGCACCATATGATGGGTGGGTACACAATTACTCCAGGCCTTAACAAGTGCGTGACTCTGTCCAGACATGAAAAACCACAACAAGAAAGTAACGAACACAATCAACCAACCAGAAGCCAGGAAGCCAAAAACAAGCAGCCCAATGTACGAAAGACTTAATAAAAGCTACACCATAAAGGACCCAAATACAACCAAACAGATACAGTCAACGGCTGAATGGGGCCATTCGTCTCAAGAGTTGGAATTGGAATTCAGTCTGCACACTATTGTCATTTTGCATGATGTTATTGCTGCATAGAAGTCTTTCCCTGGTTACCTGCATTAGTGAAGATTTGTCCATAGCATAATTTTGCCCAGTATAGGCATTCAAGAAGCCAACCAACCCGCCCTGATTATCTCAGACTCCATCATGTCCAAGGCAATATACCCATATAAGTTGTCATAGGTTCGTCACATGAACAAAAGGCACCAATGCACAACAAACATTCCTAGTTTGACCAGCTGTATCATTGACTGTCAGTCAGATAGTATACAACTTTGACTTAATCAATGTCTGTTTAGCCAAGTATATGAAACACTAGAGCACCGCAATTACTAGCTTCAATTCCATCCTCATGTTGGATGTTGTGACAGCATCAGCTCTGTTCTTCAACAGTTCTACCCTGTACTTTGGCCATAAACCCTCATCGTGAGCATTACTTGCGCAGCACCGATTCATCAGTGAACATAAAATACAAAATGGATCTTGTGCTACGTGCCAATTGGAGGGAAACAAAGAATAGTATCACACTGTAACCTTCCATACAGGTCGTAAGAGGTGACAAGGGTGGGCTGGCTGTAGGGTGGCCTATTCCATATAAAAATGATGCAAAATCCAATTAATCTACAAACATTCACTAAATTGATGCCTATGCAAAATAGAAGGAATACAATGGTATTACAGAATCACCAATGGGAAGCTCACTGAGAGAACTAGACAAATACAGGGTGTATTTTTAATAACTGTGCAGTTTTTTGAAATATTGCCATTCCAAGTTTTGTATTTGCCCTCTGTGGAGTTCATGCAACATAATAGGTAAATACAAAACTTGGAACAGCAATATTTTCAAAAACTGCACAGTCATTAAAAATACACCCTATACAAGTGAACCAATAGGTGAAGAAAATATGCTGGTGCTGGATAGGCCACACACTGCAAAAACCTGAGAACAGTATAACTAGAAAGGAATCCACAGGGCAAAAGAAATAGAGGAAGACATAAAACACATGGTAAAAAGTAGAAACATAAATAAATAATATGTGAAGGGCATGGACGGAGCGACACAGGTTAGCTAAAGATATGAGAGCATGGAGTTGGTTGAGGGCCTAAGTTCTAATAAAGGATACAGTGTGAATGAGGAAGAAGTGAACATAAAACACAAACTGGAACTAGTGCTACATGTCAACTGCAGGGATGTGTTTCCAGAGTGTTTTTGGGTTAGTCACCATCCGTACACTTTAATATCTACTGAGAGTAATGGAGCACTTATGGACATGTCTCGAGTGCAGGGTCAACATTTCTGTTAATCAATAATAAACAAATTAATGCTAAGTTACCCAACAAAGTATGCTACTCAAAATAATGCTCTGAATATTACCCAGAGGTACTCTATATATATTCAACAAAGTACTCTACGTGTTGGTGTTGGAACCCTTTGCTGGCTGCTGAGGATGGGGAGGAGCGCTTATGGGAATGCCCCAAATGCTGTGATGTCGGTTCCAAAATCAGTCAATCAATCATTCAGTACTCTACGTGTTACCTCAACAAAGGACTGTATGTTACCCACAAAAGTACTCTGTATGACATCCAATAAAGTCCTGTATATGTACTCTATAGCACTCTGAATGATATTTGGACCTTTTCCATGCTTCGAGGCGTATTGGATACATGGTGCTAACCTGATGTTTTTATAGACCAATCATTACTTGGCTAGTGTTTACGTTGACCACCTTTCCTTAAAAGAACATTTCTTTGTACCCATTTTAGGCTAGACTGACCTGAGAGCCCAGGTCAATTCATACAGAATCTCCATCTTAATAAAAATGTGAACCCACAACCACTGGGCAGAGTTAGTCACTTTGCCATCACAACACCATACTCTGCAGGTTACACAACAATAGAGATTCACTGTTACTGATACACACTAAACGATAGTTAACTCAGGAGTATGAGATGTACTTAAGAGAAACCCTTATTGAATATACAAGGCCATCTTCATGGTTACATGACTAACTGACTGACTGACTGGCACCTTGCCATCTTGACAAATGATATTTTGTAAAATAGAGTTATTCCTTTCCATAGCACAAAGTCTGGGCTGAATTTAGAGACCATGTGTTGCTCATGCAACATGATCCCTGTCTCGACCTCCCTAGTTTACTCCAGAGGAAAGGTAACACCAGTCTGCCCTGCCATTACATTTAGCCTTTAGGTTGCATTTACTCGCAATAGGGTAAGAGAGGCTTGTACTCTCCCAATTGTGCTACTCTGCCCGAAGCCTTTGCCACAATGTGGGGTGTTGGGTTTGGTGAGCGCCGCCCAACATTTGGTGCTAACAGAATGCAGGTAGTACAATATACTGTCATCCGGTAGCTCAGCGATATCTGACTAAGAATTGATAATGTTACAAAGTTAAAGTTAGTTGCATATCCTTTAAAGGACGTCGTAGTCAACACTATCATTTCTTGCTGTTGTGATCTCTTGGCAAGTTTATGTTCAGTAGTTTGCCATTGCTTTCTGAATGACAATGTAAGAGATAAATAAAATATGTGTAAATACAGGTTTAGCTTTAAAGGGCATTAACAGGCCCAAAAAGAACCTGATATTATATAGATCTTAACCTTCAGTTATTAGATGCAATCATACAAGTATTTAGATAGCAATGTAGGCAAAATAGGGGAACAGACAGAGATATTAAAATAAGAATACAAAAAACAACAAGATCTTTTATGGCACTAGGAAATTCGTGAAATCAGAAGAAATTAAACAGCACCAAACTTAGAATGTGTAACTCCAATGTTAAATCGGTACTAATGTATGGGTCAGAAATATGGAGAATGACTAAAACAATTACTAATAAGCTACAAACATTCACCAGCTGGTGTCTGTGTAGAATAGTGGCACTAATATGGTATAACAGAATCACCAAGGTGGGGCCTGTGATGAGAACTAAACACATTCCAGTGAATGAAGAGGTGACGAAAATACGCAGACACTGAATAGGACATACATTAAGAAAACCTGAAGATGGTGTAACTAGACACTCCCTTGTCTGAAACCCATAAGGCAAAGAAAATAGTGGGACACCTAAAATCACACAGAGAAGAGAACTAAAGACAGAGATAAAATAATATGGGACGACCATAGGTGGGGCCTGTGGTGAGAACTAAACACATTCCAGTGAATGAAGAGGTGACAAAAATACGCAGACATTGAATAGGACATGCATTAAGAAAACCTGAAGATGGTGTAACTAGACACTCCCTTGTCTGAAACCCATAAGGCAAAGAAAATAGTGGGACATCTAAAATCACATAGAGAAGAGAAATAAAGACAGAGATAAAATAATATGGGACGACCATAGGTGGGGCATGTGGTGAGAACTAAACACATTCCAGTGAATGAAGAGGTGATGAAAATACGCAGACATTGAATAGGACATACATTAAGAAAACCTGAAGATGGTGTAACTAGACACTCCCTTGTCTGAAACCCATAAGGCAAAGAAAATAGTGGGACACCTAAAATCACACAGAGAAGAGAAATAAAGACAGAGATAAAATAATATGGGACAACCATGGATTGAGCAACAGGAGACAGCAAAGGACCGGTTGGCTGGCATGAGTTAGTTGAAGGTGTACACCCTTGTGGAGGATACAAGGCAAAAGAAGAAAGAAGAAGCCAGTACTAATACAATACTTATGGTCTATAAATCATTTATTACTGGACAAATAAGACTATGAAGACATCATCTGTGCTTCAACAGCTAAAAACAAGTCTAAATGAGACAAAATACAACAGTAAAAGTAAAGCTTATGACCCTTTTTACACGCTTTAAGGCAAATTGAGCATACATTGCAAGATCATACTTTTATAGATTAGTCGTCACTCTAGAGATGATGTGGTCAATATACTAGTGGCCGCCTTTACATTTCTAGGTCCTATTTTAGGCTATTTAGGTCAATTTATAAAAATCTGCCTCAATGTGGATTTACACCCATGACAACCAGGCTGGCAGGAAAACTTCTAGTCACTACACTACCACAGCTCCCATACAACATAAAGCTCTATGTATACTAAAAGCTCTATGTATACTAACAGGCATACCTAGAACAACAGTAGAACCACTGGAAGTAGCAATGGGAATCATTTCACTAAATCTTAGAAGAAAAGAACTAAGATTAAATTACACTATTAAAATATTCACAGGCAATTCTCATTCGGCTCGCACAATTTTAACTTCGCACAAGAATTAGTTGTAAACTCAAATAAGACTAAAGATAAGTTCACAACATGTAATAGTATTTTAGAATTGAGGAATTCAGAAATCTTGAATAAATTAATAACCACATGCACAAGTATTATCCCACCAAAGGCAATTAATAAAACCAGAAATGTTTACCAACTAGCAGTTATACCACATCACCCCCCGAGTGCCGATTGGTCTATAAACATATTCTAGCACCATATGCTCAATAGGCATATTGACATGTGAAAAGGTCTTTTTTTTACTTAACTTTATTTCAGCAGTTACACTAAATGAGGAGTTATTTTCTGAAATAATGAATGATGGAGCCAATAGCCACATACAATAAATATCAAAAGACAGAATTACTTTTTATACAAATGGTTCCTAATAAGAAGATAATTAGCTGGACTTTTAATAACAGAAATGGCAGAAATTAAACAGAAATAAACAAGAAAATAGGAATGGCCAAAAATGTTTTCAACAACATGAAATTGGTATTGGCATCTAGAGAGATTAACAACACATTAACAACGAGAATGTTATGTATATTCAAGACAACTATTTGGTGTGGAAGTCTGAACAAGCAATTAGAAAGTCTAATAGAGGCCTGGAGAGTGGATATACAGAAGAATATATTGCATTTCATGGAAACAGAAACAATCAAATACAGAGGTTGTAGAAAAACTGGGAATGAAAAGAGAGTTGATGAAACAAATAACAAAAAAGAGGCAAATGAAATATTTTGGCCTTGTTAAAAAACATAACACTCTTATAAAAACCATACTGGATGATAAGGTTGAAGACAAGCAGCCAAGAGGTAGACAACCATACAAGTGGGAAGATAACATCAAGAGACAGTTGAACAGTAATCTGACAGAATATACAATCAAGGCGAGAGACAGACAAGTGTTGGAGATCAAATCCAGCCAATCTTTATTGTGGAGTCAGCACTTGATTGATTGACTGAAGTTGGAAATAAGAATATACATTCCATAATGAAAAATGCAGAGACATGTTGGTATAAGAAACAACATATCTAGTTTTACTGCAGAAATAGTTACTGTACTACAAATGCTAGAAACTTTATGATAACCCTTCCCAGATGTTGACACTTTTAACAGATCCATTATCAACAGTTCTGGCTATAAAAAACAACAAGATATGAAGTAGACCAGATATAACGGGCAATTATCTTAGCTATTAAGTAATGGTAATAAAATGGTGGACAAAAAAGCAAAGAAAGGCAGAGATATAATAGCAAAATACATTTAGCTCTGAGTAAAGAAGACATTAAATGAGCAATAAAACAATGAATAACTGAAGAATGGACACAGATGTGGAATTAAAGCTTGAAAGAAAGACATGCATACAAACTATTAAATGCTCCAAAAAGAACATGCCAAATAACAAATTAACTTAAATTTCTTTGTAATAAAAACTCACTGACGTAACATCTTGGAATGGCTTATTTTACTATAAAAGAAGACAGCTGTGCTGATTGCCAGAAGCATAATATTAGAGAATAATATTTATTGGAGTGCAAGAAATTTGAACTCCAAAGGATACCACAAAATGAATATATGACCCACTGCAGTAAGTTAATGACAAAGAGAAACACGTTAATGATAGATAGCCCTTGGGAACTGCAAGGAAAGGTGAAGTAATTAATCACAAAAACAAAAATTCCAATATCTGAGATAAATACTGCAAAATGAAATAACTTTTTATTGAAGTCACTTACTCTCAGGCTCGAAATATACTGACATTAATGAAGATGGATAGCAAAATATGAAAATCACAATTGTCTGAAAGACATGATTACATAATATAAAAAGAATAAACAGCATACATATAAGTTATAGGAAATAAAAATCTAACATATGAAATAACAACTGACACTACATTTCCCAATTATAACCTAGAAGGGTTGAAAAGGATATAGTTGATATAGATATAGTACAATACACATGTAATGGAAGCATTTTATTGACAGATTAGCATTATTTGTTGTCTTTCTGTGAAGTGAGCCACTTTTAAATGCCAGGAAAAACACACAAAAGTTGCCTTCAACAACTATTAGTTATCTAAAGGTTCTTGGATAAACCACAGCCAATAAGTACTTTCATAGGAGAACAGTGAGTTGCTAGGAGTAGATAACTCAGAAACACTGGGACAAGCCACAATCCAGCAACTTCATAAGAATAACACTAGTATGTCAAGAGTAGACAACTCAGCAACACTGGGATAAACCACAATTTATCGTTTTGATAAGAATAACACAAGCTGTCAAGAGTAGACAACTCAGCAACACTGGGATAAACCACAATTTATGCTGGGGGGAGGATCTGAGCACCTATGGACATGTCCGGAGTGCAACGAAGATACCCCAACTGATAACTAACTAACTAACTAACAATTTATCGTTTTGATAAGAATAACACTAGCTGTCAAGAGTAGACAACTCAGCAACACTGGGATAAACCACAATTTATCGTTTTGATAAGAATAACACTAGCTGTCAAGAGTGGACAACTCAGCAACACTGGGATAAACCACAATTCACAACCTTCATAAGAATGACATTAAGCTGTCAGGAGTTGGACAACTCAGCAACATTGGGATAAACCACAATCCATCACTTTCATAAGAATAACACTAGCTGTCAAGAGTGGACAACTCAGCAACACTGGGATAAACCACAATCCATCACTTTCATAAGAATAACACTAGCTGTCAAGCATAGACAACTCAGCAACATTGGGATAAACCACAATTCACAACCTTCATAAGAATGACATTAAGCTGTCAAGAGTGGACAACTCAGCAACATTGGGATAAACCACAATCCATCACATTCATAAGAATAACACTAGCTGTCAAGCATAGACAACTCAGCAACATTGGGATAAACCACAATTCACAACCTTCATAAGAATGACATTAAGCTGTCAAGAGTGGACAACTCAGCAACATTGGGATAAACCACAATCCATCACTTTCATAAGAATAACACTAGCTGTCAAGAGTGGACAACTCAGCAACACTGGGATAAACCACAATCCATCACTTTCATAAGAATAACACTAGCTGTCAAGCATAGACAACTCAACAACATTGGGATAAACCACAATTCACAACCTTCATAAGAATGACATTAAGCTGTCAAGAGTGGACAACTCAGCAACATTGGGATAAACCACAATCCATCACTTTCATAAGAATAACACTAGCTGTCAAGCATAGACAACTCAGCAACACTGGGATAAACCACAATTCACAACTTTCATAAGAATGACAATAAGCTGTCAGGAGTGGATAACTCAGCAACACTGGGATTAATCACAATTCATCACTTTCATAAAAATAACATTAGCTGTCAAGAAAGACAACTCAACAACACTGGGATAAATCACAATTCATCACTTTCATAAAAATAACATTAGCTGTCAAGAAAGACAACTCAGCAACACTGGGATAAATCACAATTCATCACTTTCATAAGAATGACACAAAACTATCAGGAGTAGACAACTCAGCAACACTGAGATAAATCACAATTAATCATTTTCATAAGAATAATACTAGCTGTGAAGAGTAGACAACTTAACAAAACTGGGATAAATCACAATTCATCACTTTCATAAGAATAATACTAGCTCTCATGAGTTGTCAACTCAGCAACACTGAGAGGAGAAATAACCATACACAACACTGCAGGAAATAAGTTTGTACACATTTCCTGTCATTCGTTATTCTATTCCCTCACGAATGTTAATCATTCTCTTCAAGCATTTAATTCCACATAAGTTTACTTTCTGTACCTTGGACAGAGACATTGTCTTGCACCTTTGCAAGATAGAAAACATACTGACTAATAAAAATCTTTCAACTGCAGTGAGAAAAAGAGTGTTGAAGTGCTATATAGAACCTATACTGTTATATGTATGTGAAACATGGACATAAAATAGACAAGCTGAGAAACATAAAGTGACAATGGGAATGTGGTATCTGAAGAAAATGCAAAGAATACCAAGGACAGACAATACAATCAATGAGAAAAACCTTCAAGAAACAAATGATAATTGTAAATTAATTAGAAAAATTATACATAGACAGATAAGATTTTTTGGAGTATGTTATAAGAAGAGATAAACCTCAAACTTAGTGACAACAGGCAACATTGATTGGAAAATAGCAAGTGGAAGGCAAAGAGATTAATACCTGGATGCCTTGTCCACAAGGCAAAATCAGGACAAGAATACAGACCCGGTCCAAAATGGGTGATTGTATGAGATAGCGAACCATAACTACTTAAACTTATTGGCATGGCACATGATGATGATGATAGCAATGCAGCAGTCTGTCTATTCTTAAGGGATGCAAAAGTTTTGATTTGTCAGGGCCGTGGCTTATACGGATGAAGACCTCTCTTCACCTCCACATGGTGCATCCTAGGTAGACCCTAGTTTAGTGAACAAAAAGAAGATTGCCCATTGTCTCCACTGTGATGAAGTCGGTTGAAGACTCAAACTTTCCATTCAATGAGATTGCAAGAGAGACAGCATTTCTCACTGATGATGGTAGACATCAGCACCCAAGCCTTGCACTCACCACTAGGAGAGTTCATGAGCAAGCTAAGAGTGAGCTTGTTGACTGCCTGCCAGGATGGAGCCATGTCATCAGCAGTCCTTGATTATTCAAGTTATCCAAGAGTGAATAACTTGAATCATCTCACAACAAACATGTATAAACTCCACTGTGGAGTAAGCACAACAGGAGGCTTCTGATCGTCAGAAGACTTCCTTCTTCTATACATATGTTTATCACTTTACTGTTACACTCTTGGAAGAGGGCTCACTTGGTCAAGACTCTCAATTGTCTTTTTCTTGTTGTCTATTTGCATTGTGTATGTCAGCTTCTAGACTTGTATTCCTGGCTGATTTCAAGTGTTCCTCTAATTCATCACTAAGTGTGCCTACCTGACCATCACCCAGCCCTTGGGAAGGTGAATGTCATGTCCCTGATGCATTCTAATCTATGATCATAAATAAAGGAACAGCCTGCCCATTCCTGAATGTCACAGGTCAGTCCTGCATCAGGGGGCAAGAAACCAGCAAAAATGTGGTTTCTGAGATGAATGTTACGAATACCTCGGGCTGCCATAGTAACTAACAATGATTGCCTGAAAGAGGCTAATGAAAGTAGAACATTATATACAACTAAAGAGCAGAGACAAACAGTGTTCTTACATTATATTATGAAAAGAGAGGCACTGGAAAACATTGTGATGACTAGAAAGATTAGGGACAGACTGAGACAAAAGATGCTGGATGGATTGAGATGGTGGCAGAGAGAAATATCAACAGCAGAGCTGATCCAGAATACCAAGGACCAAAAGGCATGAAAGACGATGCCAGATGACAGGGCAAATGATGATGATGATACCCTGCATCAGTTGCCTTCAAAAGGAGGATAATTTCTGACAAGGAATCCTGGTAACTTACATGGACAGACAGCAAAACCAATGACCAAGTCCTACAGGAAATAAATGAAAACCATAAACTGATTAGAGAAATTAGGCGTAGACAAGCACAATTTTTTGGAAATGTTATGAGAATAAATAAATTGGAGAACTTGGTGACAACTGGCAATATTGAGGGGACAAGAACAAGGGGAAGGCAGAGAAGTAAATACCTGGATGGCTTGGCCACATAGTACGGTTGAGACAAGAACACAGAGCTGATCCACGACTCTGGTGATCATGTGAGATGGCGAAACATGACCACCCATGCTTATCGGCATGGCACATGATGATGATGATAAACTTACAAGGACCAAGCAAACCTTTTACTGCATTCCACTACTCACAGAAGTACTGTTGCAAATGTATTTATTACTTGCCTTCACGTATACAGTATACAAAACACATACCAGATGTTAAGATAAAAAATGGAATCCAGACTCACCCTGGAAATGTTCTTCTGGTTCTTTGTAGTCTTTCATTACAATGGCTTGTTTCTCTCTCAAAATGGCCATCTGTTTCTTGATGTTTGCGAGGATGCTGCGTTCTTGTTCATTTTGTTTGTTAACTTCCCTGATCATGATTCGATTGATTAGCTCTGCACCCCTGAAATTTAATGAAAGTTAGTTAGTCAGTTAGTCATGGTTCCAACTTCATGGCAAAGAGTCGACCCATAATGCTCCATTCCTGTGCCAATGAATATCATACAATGTGCTCTTCACTGCCCCATGTGTAAAGTGGAGCAGACAGGAATCTGGACAAACCAACAGCCCGCACAGGTATAATATGCATAAAGCCGCTGCCAGAATGCCAACACAAAAGTCCGCCACAAAATATACAGTTCATTGTCGATGGAAGTGGCAGTCACTAGAAAATCAACAGCATAAGCGCCAAATGTTGAGCGGCACTCACCAAACTTGACAACACATTTTGTGTCAACGGCTTTGGGCGGAGGAGTGCAATTGGGAGGGTATAAGATTTACCCTAGTGTGAGGAAATGCAACCTAAAGACTAAATGTCATGGCAGGGCTAACCAGGCCCTAAAGCTTTGGTCGACAACTGGCCTAGGATCGAAGCTCCTACAGGCGGAGTTAGAGCATTGCTTTGCTGATCTAATATCTTCTGCAGCTTGTCTTGTTCCAAATGTAATGGTGTTACCTTTCCTCTGGAGTAAACTAGGCAGGTCAAGAGAGGGATCATGCTGCATGGGCAACTGATGGTCTCTAAATTCAGACTAGGTTTTGTGCTATGAAGAGATATATCTCCATTTTACAAACTATTGTCTGTTAAGACGGCAAGGTGCCATTCAGTCATTAAATAGACTATGGTATGCAATGACATGTACATGACTACACAGACATGGATTGGCATCACTTAACTGACTTTGACAAGAATTGGTATCTTTTGACTATCACAAGGGCTGTTATGTACGTGACTATATTAATTTTGACATGGATAGGTATTAAATAATTAAACTGACACTGATATTAATTGGCATCTTTGTGACTAAACTAACTTTCACAAAGATTGGCATTTTTGTGTGACTAAACTAACTTTATCATCATGACCGCCCACGCTTTCCGGCATGGCACATGATTGATTGATTGAAACTAACTTTCACAAGACTGACAACTTTGTGACTAAACTAACATTCACAAGGACCATCACGTAAGTGACCACATTAACTTTGACAAGGATTAATGTTATGTGATTAAAATGAATCTGGCATGGATATGGCATGCATGTGACCATACAGTATTCAGACCTGATATGGATTCAAATCTTTGTTACAAAACAGACTTTGATACGGATTGTCATGTAAGTGACTAAACTGACTATGAAACCGTTTGACCTTGGTGTAAAGATGTACTGTGATATGGCTGTGACCAAACCTGACTTTGACATGGATTGATTGATTGACTTAGGAATCGACATCACAGCATTCGAGGCATTCCCATAAGCGCTCCGTCCCCATCCTCAGCAGCCAGCGAAGAGTTCCAACACTAATAGTACCAGTAGCAATCTGATTATATGTACGTCTCGCCTTTCCTCTGAGCGTTGAGCATCGACCAGATCCTCTCGCCACTCCTCGCTGTCTCATTCTTGCCAGACCATGGTAATCCATTTGCTCCTCCAAGGTGTGCACGTGCTCCCACAAGGCCGCAACCACGTCTGCCTTGTCATGTATCAATACTCCACCAAGTTCTGCAGAGCCAGCCAATCTGTCCGCCTGTTCATTTCCCAGCACACCGGCATGCCCCGGAGAAAAAATCCAGGTGATGCTTGTCACCCGTGACCTCCGAAGCGAAGCAAGCCACTCCGCACGAAGCCTGCCCGTCCTCACCCTCGTCAGCATGCTTTCTGAGTCAGTTACAATCACGATGTGTGTCGTATTCTCCATCTTTGACATGGATGCTGTATGTAACTAAATCGACTTTGAAATAAATTCACCTGAAATTAAAATTGTACTGTGATATTTCTGTGACAACCTGACTCTGACAAAAGTGTGGATAAACTTACTTTGACACCAAGTTGTTCTGAGCCCTGATGGTGTCCACAACATGTCTGAAGTAATGAGAAGAGTAGATTCGTCTCTGTAGAAGCAAGAATGTCAGGCAGACTACATCCCAGGCCAAACCAGCATCATCCTTCTCAACCTCACATTTGCTGCTTGATACTATTACAAATATTTTAAAAATACAGTACCAATTTATATGTGACCAAGGCATATTTACTGGCATACACCAGAACAGGTTCGATATAACATTTCAATACTCTCCGTGTGACAATATCAAAGTGACTTATTACATAAGAATTATGGTGAATCTGCCTTGTCCCCAGTGCTCTTTATTGTCTACACCAGCAAAATCACAGCTATTGAGACACCAGGTGTGGGTAGAATCTTGACATTTGCAGATGATGTGCTGGTGTACAGACGGGGCAGAGACAGGGCCAGTTTGGCGAGAGACTTACAGGTGGGGTTAAACAGGGTGGCGGAGTGGTGCAGGGATGCAGGGGCCATTATACACCCAGACAAGGCATCAGTTGTGTGGTACTCCTTGGATAACCGGATCGTCAAGGCAGACGTCCCAGGTATTATGTTGAATGGATGTCCTCTTAGTCGAGAAAGTAAATTAAAGTACTTGGGTATCACCTTTGGCAGGTGTTTGTCTTTTAAGAATCATGTGGAGGCTTTGGTGGTGAAGGCTGGTAGGGGACTTAATGTATTGAGGGCTATGGCAGCAAACGGGGTAGATCAGAGGATGCTGTACAGGCTCTTTCAGCTGTTAATAATTTTTTGTCATTGAGTATGGTTTGGGGCTGCTGACAGTATCAAAGAGCCAACTTGAAAGGTTGGAGCGCTTACAGAATGTTGCCATGCGGTTAATCCTGAGGTGCACAAAGGACACACCAATTATATGCATGAGGCATATCCTGGCACTACCAACAATGACGGATAGGCATAGGGTCCTTCAGGCCAAATGGTACCTGAGAGTTGCCGCAGACAGGGATCACCCGCTGCATGCAGCAATGGATATGGTTAAGGGTCATAGACTAAGACGAGGCAGGTCCTGGATGGCACAGGTAGAACTTTCTATAAGTCAGGTGTATGATCTAGAGACCATCAATCGTGAAAGAGAGTGGGTGGAAGTTCTGGAAGACATGACGGACTGGCACAATGTAATAATAACACTGGGTCGTGAGTGCAGAGAATGGGCAGCGGGCTGCACTGAGTTTGAAGTGCAACAGCTGATCCAGAGTAATACATATCAAGGTGGCATAGTCATCTACACCGATGGGTCAGTGGTGAGAAACAGACATAGTGGCTAGGGCTTTATTGCAAAGGCTAATGGGCGAGTCTTGAAAAGGAGAGTCTGGCATATGAGACTACGACCTCCAGCATGAGAATTGAGGTGGAGGCAGTAACAGTGGCATTCCGGTGGCTAGAGGAGACTACTGCAACACACGTTGTATTCATTACAGATTAAAAGAGTATGCTTAGCAAGGTGGAGAAAGGAACGTTTCGTGTAGAATGGTTCTCGTCGCTTCAGAGGTCACAGATCGTGAGAATTGTATGGATATTTTGCCCTGGCCATGCGGGTGTATGAGGGAATGAACAGGCTGATAGGCTAGCAGGGAAGGCAGCTCTTGGTGGAATTTTGCCTATGAACAAGGGGGAGGTGGTCGTGCGCTTGTGGGACCAGGTCGAGAAGGCGGAGGAACAGATTGAGAACCCATACGTGGAAAGAATGAGATTGCGGGGGATCGGCAGGGGTTCTGGAAGAATCTCAAAACTGAGAGGGAAGACCAGGAGAACTTTTAATCAGATAGTGGTGGGAACGATTAGTAGTATGACTTTTCGCTGGCTGTTGAACGAGGGGACGGAGCATGTATGGGAATGTCCTGAGTGCAGTGATGTCGGTTCTTAACTCAACTCAACTCAACTATGGTGAAAACTTAGAGACAACTGACAAACTTTATGGGAAATGAAAAAGGGAAAGACGAAGAAATAAATATATGGGTTGGTAACATGAAATAATTGAAACAAGAAAACAGACCTGATCCAAGATTCTGGTGATCGTGTGAGACGCGAACCATGACTGCCCATGCTTATTGACAAGGGACATGATGATGATACTGGTCAGAAAAATGTCAACCATGTGTTGTTTGAGGTAAGACACCTTGAAGTGGGGCATACTTTATATAGGGTGTTTGTAAAGTCTCATTACACTTTGTATGTAGAACAGCTGTGTGTTGGAGAGTATGTTTTCCATTTGCAAGACGGAAAACATACTCTTAAACAGCTGTTCTACATACAAAGTGTAGTGAGACTTTACAAACACCCTGCATTTTCTTTGTGTTGATAAAACGAAAACATGTTCTTTATGCTCTTCATCATCAAGCAAGTTATGTTGCACTGTTTTGTCAAGCCTGTGGCTCAGTACATCTGAATTCGACAAGCATTTTGTTTTCCAGGTTTGCTTTCTCTAGCCTTAGACTGTTCCCTGTCTACCTCCAAGTGAGCAGGTTAGGTTATCTTTGTCTGGCACATATCTCTCTCGATTTACTTTGTGCTGATATTGCCAAAACATTTTCTTTGTTATGATATTGCCAAAATATTTTCTTTATTATGATAGAGCCACACACACAAAACAAAAAAAAAATTGGTACTGCATCAGTTAAGAAAATGACCAACCAGAAACTTCTTACTTAAACCACATTGAACTCACCTTTCTCTGCATTACTAAGGAGACAATTCACACCAAACAGTTGCACCAGCCAGCACTGGTGTTCTTTAACCAATGTCTCCACGTAGACACAGCCAACAAGCTGAAGAATATTCACAAGCTCAGTATAATTGCTAAAGGACAGCTCTAAATAATTTAAAACAAAATCAAATCAACCTTTAACCCATGCTCGTTGGAGTACCCTGATGACAGCATCAGCACAAAAACAAAGATGAAATACTCCCCCTGATTGGACATCTAGTACTTTCAGACAAGGGTGGCAAACTAAGAGAACCCATGTAAATGTTGTGCACTTTAGAAATCCCTCAGTAGTTGGATATTGAAGACAGCAGTGGAGTGGGCTGCTGCCCAGACAAACTTTAAAAATGAGAAAGCTATCCATAAAAGAATATTTATAGAAACAAGTGTGATTCTGGCATAATTACATTTATAGTAACAAGTGTGATTCTGGCATAATTACATTTATAGTAACAAGTGTGATTCTGGCATAAATACATTTATAGTAACAAGTGTGATTCTCACATAATTACATTTATAGATACAAGTGTGATTCTGGTATAATTACATTTATAGATACAATTCTGGCATAATTACATTTATAGTAACAAGTGTGATTCTGGTATAATTACATTTATAGTAACAAGTGTGATTCTGGCATAATTACATTTATAGTAACAAGTGTGATTCTGGTATAATTACATTTATAGATACAATTCGGGTATAATTACATTTTTAGTAACAAGTGTGATTCTGGTATAATTACATTTATAGTAACAAGTGTGATTCTGGCATAATTACATTTATAGTAACAAGTGTGATTCTGGTATAATTACATTTATAGATACAAGTGTGATTCTGGCATAATTACATTTATAGTAACATGTGTGATTCTGGCATAATTACATTTATAGTAACAAGTGTGATTCTGGCATAATTACATGTATAGTAACAAGTGTGATTCTGGCATAATTACATTTATAGTAACAAGTGTGATTCTGGCATAATTACATTTATAGTAACAAGTGTGATTCTGGCATAATTACATGTATAGTAACAAGTGTGATTCTGGCATAATTACATTTATAGTAACAAGTGTGATTCTGGCATAATTACATTTATAGATACAAGTGTGATTCTGGCATAATTACATTTATAGTAACAAGTGTGATTCTGGCATAATTACATTTATAGTAACAAGTGTGATTCTGGCATAATTACATTTATAGTAACAAGTGTGATTCTGGTATAATTACATTTACAGTAACAAGTGTGATTCTGGCATAATTACATTTATAGTAACAAGTGTGATTCTGGCATAATTACATTTATAGTAACAAGTGTGATTCTGGCATAATTACATTTATAGTAACAAGTGTGATTCTGGCATAATTACATTTATAGTAACAAGTGTGATTCTGGTATAATTACATTTATAGATACAAGTGTGATTCTGGCATAATTACATTTTGGTCATCAGTGCTATGAAGTTCATGCACTGTGTTGAGATTCTCCTTTTGTGATTTATGGGGTGGGATTGGGGTGGGACTGAAACCCTTATAAAGATGTCCATGTGCAATGGAAGTGATCCTTTACCAAATACATTCTGACAAGTGATTCTTCTTCATCTTTTTATTTCTTTTTCCAATATAGCACAGACCCTCCAACATTTCATTCTGAGCGGTTCTCTGCCTTGCAATCTATCAAAATTCCTTGTCTGTCTCATATTATTTCTCTTCTTCATATTAACTAGTTGATTAATTTTTCTTTTGTTTCCTATCAAGATTTGCTTATGGTTAAAAGATAAAGTGTCATGGGATGATTAATAATTTTAAGCAACTTCCTGTATCTGACATGGCCTTATATATCACTGAAACATTGTCATTGCCTAATAATACATGTCTGCTTCCATATTCTCTTCTCTCTTCTTCAGCGTTTTGAGCCATTGAGGTTCTTTGCTGCAGATACAATCCGTCTCCATTCATCTCTCTGGTTGACCTTCTCTTGCCAGTCGTTGATTCGAAGTGCTTGTAGGTCTGTATATATATTATCTCTCCACCGTCTTCTTGGTCTACCTCGGGGTCTACGGTCACTTATTTCCTGAGTGTAAGCGAGTTTTGTTTCCCTATTATCTTCCATTCTTTCTACATGCCCCAGCCATTGTAGTCTATTAACCTTCATGATACCAGTGATTAGCGGGGACTTAAATAGATCATAAATGTCTTTGTTACTTCTTCTTTTCCACTCTCCACTTTGTGTATCCCTAATGGGTCCAAAGATGCGTCTTAAAATTTTGTTCTCAAAGGTTTGTAACAAGGCTTCGTCTCCTTTTATTGTACTCCAGGTTTCAGAGCCATACAGCACAACTGGTCTGATCAGTGTTTTGTATATTGTGATTTTGGTGTTACGAGATATCGCATTTGATTTTAGTAAATGTTGTAGTGCATAGTATATCTTATTTCCAGAATTGATTCTAGTTTGTATTTCTTCCCTTATGATGTTGGAGCATATTAACCATTTTAAAATCATAACTGTGACACATCCCTACTTCTCATTTTCTGTCATCCATTTTTGCTTGATCCAAAACTACTTGTTGTTTGACACAGAATCTGTGAATATTATGTTATAGCTAAGATTTGTTTTACAGGGTGAGGTTGCCAACCATTTGAGTATGATGTCTGCTTGAAATAAACAAACAAAACATCCACTACATGAAATAATTATAGTCACTGTATACCTCAATTATACTCAGTATGGCAGAATAGGGTACTTGTTTAAAAAAAATTATGATTGTGAACCAGGCAAGCGAATTTCATTTCAGGATTACGTCTTGGGGTTTGGGATTTAGGAATTTGTAAAGTAAAGGCAAAAATAAAGGCTCCTTTAACATGCCTTAAGGCACATTGGGCATGTGGTGCTAGCATTAAATTTGTAGACTAATCTGCACTTGGTGGCTGATGAGGTCAGTGTATTATGCCAACAGCCTTCATTTCCCAAGACATCTTTTGGTACCATTTTAGGCTGGGTTGATTTGGTAGCCCTGGCCACTTTTAACGTCAGAATCCGCCCCAATGCTGATTGAACCCAAGGTCATCAGGCCGGCAGGTGGGCGTCCAGCCACTGCATTACCCCAGCTCTCTTTGAAATTTGCGGTTAGGGTGTTTTTCCATGGTGAAGTACAGAGTGTATTTTTAATGACTGTTCTTCTTCTTCTTCTTCAGCGTTCCGAGCCATTGAGGTTCTTTGCTGCAGATACAATCCATCTCCATTCGTCTCTCTGGTGGACCTTCTCTTGCCAGTCGTTGATTCCAAGTGCTAGTAAGTCTGTATATGTATTATCTCTCCACCGTCTTCTTGGTCTACCTTGGGGTCTACGGTCATTTATTTCCTGAGTGTAAGCGAGTTAATGACTGTTCAGTGTTTGAAAATATTGCCGGTCCAAGTTTTGAATTTACCCTCTGTAAAGTTAATACAACATAACAGGTAAATACAAAACTTGGATCAGCACTATTTTAAAACACAGCACAGTCATTAAAAATACACCCTGTTAAGCTGTTGGTTTATTTTTGGACCGCTTCATTCAGACCACTAGAGCAATGTTTCCAAAGACCCATGTGGATCATTGCTGAAGCTATGGAGTTTGTGCTTTGTGAGATACTCCTGGCAGGTCAATTTCTGGAGAGATAGACCCAGCCAGGTGGGGTAAAACCCAATGCAAGGAATTTGGTCCTCTCACCTTTAACCCCTTGTTAAAAAATAAGGCCAACTCTCCTCAGCAAACTTTAATGACATACTTAGGGGTTCAACCCAGGGGAGACTGATTTCTCATTCAGAAATAGAAAGCAATGGCAAACTACTGAACATATATTTGCCAAGAAAATCAACCTGAGGTTGAACACATCCTGCAAAGGGCATGCAACTTTTAAAATAACAATGAGATAACTCTGAATTATAAACAATTCAAGGTCAAGGTTTCTACTGTACCTGGAGTGTTGTCTTGAAGAACATGACAAGGATGCAGTAGCCAACTAGATAGTTCCACCTTAAAGAGAAATGACAAGTGTAAAAAATGTTACAGAAAGGCATACTACCATTTCCATTTAACATCTTTTTATTTCTCTATGCAGATATCAGTATATGTGTGTGTTTTTTATTCTATCTACTTCTGTCTCCCAGCCTCACTTCTGTCACCTAACTCTTATACTTACTCTGACTCTTTATGCATTTATCTCTTTCTAACCCCTGTCTCAATTTCTTCATCTTTTAACGTCACCATCTCTTCTTCCCTCATGATGCTTTGCTCCTCCCACTTCTCTCTGCATATATGAAAGAACATTCCTTTCAATGCAAAGCAATCATTGTGTAACAAAGAAAATAATTTCACAAAGCATTATAATCGTCATCTTCTACTTTTGCTGTCAAGTGTCATGGAGAGCAGTAGTTGACATTCCAGCTCCCGATGGGTGACACTGGATAGTGTCATTCCATGTAATTGTACAATGTCTTTGATGTTGTCAATCCATTTTCTTCTCAGGCACCCTCTTACTCTCAAATCGATCTTCTTTGATGTATCGCCAGTGCTGGTTGTTGATGGTGATGCATTCTAACGAGATGGGCGAACCATCTGATCTTCTGCCTTTCAATATAAGTGGCATAAGATGTTGACTCCACTGTCTGTCTGATAACAGCATTTCTTACTCGGTCTCGGATAGTTATGTTGGCAGTTCTCGTCAAGCATCTCATCTCACAGGTGTTGATTTTGTATAAGTGTGATTAGGATAATGTCCAAGTCTGACATTGGTAGCACAGGGTTGGTGAGAACATGCTGTTTAATATCTGTTGTTCTGGGGACATATGTATATTTGGATGTTACAGTAAGGGTGATAGTTGATATATAAGCACACTTACTTTTTGACATCTGATTTCCATTTCTCTGTCTATTTTGCCATCCTCTGTGATTATATTTCATAGATATGTGAATTCTTTAACTTATTTCAGAGGTGTACTATTTATCAGTATATTTTGTGGACCAGGAGATCTGCTAACCTGCATTACTTCAGAGGACCTGTTGTTTCATCTAAAGTAAAAAGTTTGAATGTTCCTAGTCCATGATGTGAAGGCTTGCTTCTTTGGATATATTATATCTATGTAAATATTGAATAGCAGGGGGGAGAACACATATCCCTGTCTCACTCCTGTATTGTCTGTGAACACATCTGATATACCATCCTGTGTTCTTACTGTATTTTGACTCGAGTGGTACATAGCTATTATGTTTTCTAGTAAATGTCCTAAGGGTAGTCCATAATTTATATCTATCTATTTCATAAAACAATTGTTGTAAAAGAAAGAAAAATAATTTCATAAAGCAATCACTGTAAAACAAAGAAAACACTTTTCACACTGCAATCAATGTAAAACAAAGAATACTCATTTCACAAAACAATGATTGTACATTAAACAAAACTCATTTCACACTATATCACTAAAAAAATGTTCTCATACTTACATTCTCAGCATTGATCTCAACGGTTTCAGGAAGAACTCCTTGCCAAACCACATAAAGCAGAAGACAGCGATGACATAAATGAGGGAAAATATATTGATTCGTGTAGCTCCAGTAATGAAGACAATTGCCATTGTCAGCCAGAACATGTGCTCAAATATCAGGTGTTTCACCATGTCAATGCCTTTCCTGCAGCAGAACATGATCAATACGTTTATATGTCTTTGGCATTCACTTGTCTGCATCTGTGTGCACAGATGCACATGTTGAGTGCACAAATGTATGTAAGTATTTAGGCATGTGTATGTGTGCACATGTAAGTATGCATGTGTTCTTTATTGCATGCATATGTTAACACCCAATGCCTGCACATGTAAGCATGGATGGATTCATGTGTGCGCACGTGTGCATGCAAATGTAAGTCTTTTTGTAAGATAGTACTACATTTTGGTTTAATTTTAGTTAAAGATCTTTTTCACTGCCGACAGATATCGCCATAAATGTTCCAGTCTCCTCCCATAGAACATACAAGGAGTATTTCAGCACAGTGCATAAATTCTGCAGCACAAGCAAAGTATCCAGAAGTCTCTGTACTGGAACCACACATCCTATGAATATTCTTTTTCTGGTTAGATTTTATAATTTGTAAAATTTTGCCTCATCAGCACGTAGTCAAGTTGCTCTTTTCTATTTCTAACTGCCCATGGATTTTACCATGTGCAACATATACAGGTAGGAGTGGCTGTCCGAGTGGCTAGAACACCAGACTCTCATTCGGGAGACCCGGGTTCGATCCCTCGGTAAGGTGTGGGATTTTTTTCTGCCGGGGCAAAACGAAAATTCTAACCTGTACAGTTCGCGGCGACTGCACTAGCCAGGCAGTCTCTCAGGCTCAAAGACCCCTCTGCCATACACCGCAAGGTACTATGTTGGCAGTATAATAATAATAGCATACACAGGAATCCTCTGAGTGTTTGGCCATTATCCAAGAAGGCTAGATGCTTGATCCACTTCAATTTACACAACATGAACTAAAGCAATAAAATAAATCTTTCAAGCTTCAGTGAAGGATTTATCTTATTGCTTTAGTTTATGTTGTGTGAACTATGCAGTATGTACCTGGCAAGATGCAGCAAAATATGCCAGGCTTTCAATTGTCTAATCTATTGTTTGTGTATTCATTGTAGAAATTCACTGCAGGAAAACATTGTTTTGGAAAACTGAGTACTCTGTATAACATCCAATGTACAAAACCTCAACAAGTTCTCTGTATGTTACTCAACTAAGTACTCTGTGTAACACCCAATGAACAAAGTAATCTGTATAACACCCAAAGTAAAAGCCTCAACAAATACTCTGTATGTTACACAACTAAGTGCTCTGTTTAACACCCAATGTACAAAGCCTCAAAAAGTACTCTATATGTTACTCAACTAAGTATTCTCATGCATCCATTTTTTCTTAGTATTTTGGCTTGTCTCCAGTAATATTTCTTTGCTAGTTTGATGAATGGAGTCCCTTAACATTTCCCATTGTTCATTTATACTCTGTATTTTAGCTATTGCATTGTACCTATTTTTCACAGTCACTCTGTATTATTCTTGAATTTCTTTGTCTACTTTCAGAACCTCTTTATTAAGTCTCAAGTTTTTAACCATTTTTTCCCCCTCTCTTTAATCTTACTTTTATTTGTCCACATAGTGGTGCACGATCACTATTACCGTAAGCACCAGGCATTGTCTTTACATTAATTAATGTATTTCTAAATCTTTTATTAATAAGTATGCAGTCAATTTGGTTGCATATTTTCATATCAGGACTTTTCCATGTGTATAGTCGTCTTTTATGGTGTTTAAATCATGAGTTTCCAATTATTATATCATTAATATTTGCCCATTCTATTAGTTTCTCTCCTCTTTCATTTCTTGTACCTAAACCGTAATTCCCCACAATATCCATTATTTTTCCATTTCCTACTTTTGCATTAAAATCTCCCAGTATTATTTTTATTTCTTGTGATCCAATTTGAGCTATTGCCATTTCTACTTCAACGTAAAAGTTTTGCATTTCTCCATCACTACTGTTTGTCGTTGGTGCATATACTTGTATAATATTTATATCTACTGGTTTGCCTTTGATTTTTACCATTATAACTCTATCTGAAATACACCAGTTTCCATTTATAGATTTGGCTGTTTTTTCATCAAATATTATTCCTACACCTTTTTCATGTGTGACCCTCCAGAATAAATTATTGTGTGTTTGTCGGTTATAATTTTGCCAGATCCCTTCCATCCCATCTCACTTATGCCTAGTATATTAATTTTCATGTTTTCCATTTCTCTTAGAACATTGTTTAACTTTCCTAGCTCATTTAATGTCCTAACATTCCATGTTCCTACTCTAAATTTATTTAGTTTAGTTATAGTTTTAGTTTTGCCATCAGTAGCTGGATGACGGTCTGGTGTCACCTGTGGCTCATGACTGTCCCTACTGGACGAGGACGTCCCAAGACAGCCATTAACGTCGTTCACTATTTCTGAAATGTGTGTCGCTATGAAATCTTGGGAAGATAATGTGGTGGTTTCCCCTTGCCTTCCACATTCACATGCTGGTCTTTTAACTCTGCCTTTGACAGCCATTTCCGACTGTCAGGACAAGTGAATGCCCTGCTCTGCTCTGTAACAGTTACAGAATTTAATTTTCCAACCAAACACATTTCCAGCATATATAAATATAACAGTCACATAACATAATTAATTTTCTTAGCCAAACAATAAATCTTACGTCTGCTCAAGCGTAAAGTCCTTGCAAGGGATGGGTTTGTTCTGCTCCACATCTGCCAAGATGTCTGCGTTATCTCCTCCACCATAACTTTCCATCCTCTCATGGTTACCTTCAATGCTGAAGACAAACGCTTGCAGACTGACAAACAGCAGTTGGAGAAAATCGGCTGTGTGACAAAATAACATGCAGAAACATAATCATGTGTGTATTTACCTGAGTATATGTATATATACGCATGTTGTGTGTATGTATATGAGTGTATTATGTGTATGCATATGTTTGTCTCATAACATGTTTAGTCCATACAGTGTATATTTATTCAATCATTAATTCAGTAGCATGTTCTTTGCAGAACCTCGCTCTTATAACAACCTTCCGGGGAAATTTCACGGTCAAAAGCAAGATGTCTCGCATTTGATACACCCATTTGGAGATCATCTGCCACACCCTACCCCCATGTTTTCTTTGGCCTTACTCTTTCTCTCTTTCCAGGAATATACCCCTCCATAATTGTTCTCTCCAAACTTTCATGACATTTAAAGTGACCAAAATATATCAATTTTCTTTGGTTTATCATCTTTAGTAGCCAACACACTGTGTATATGCTAAGTGGTAATACTTTTTCTTTGATATCACCATTGTTTTCTTGATATTCAAGGAGAGTCCTTTCTTTGCACTCTCTGTTACTAAAATGTCCAACAATTGTTGTAGATCTTTTGCATTATCCTGCAACAATACTGTGTCATCTGCATAGCATATTTTATTTATAATTTAACCTCCAAATTTTATGTTGTCTAGTGCGTCCTCTAATCTCTACTTCCTCCTTCTCCTTCTATGAGCGCCAAACAATACTATGTGTGTTTGTTATGTTTAGTGCTACATAAATATAACACTGCAAACTTATTCCATTTCTGTCCCCCACAGATTTGTACAGTCTGCTTGAGTCATTTGGAGGCGACAGGTTTGAATCCCGGTCGGTAACTATATCCACCCATCATGTGCCATGCCGATAAGCACGGGCGGTCATGTTTTGCCATCTCATTTGATCACCAGAGTTGTGGATCAGCTCCATGTTTTTGTCTCATCCATGCCACGTGGCCAAACCATACAGGTATTTAATTCTTGGTCTCCCCTTTGGTCTCCTCCCTTCGATCTTGCCGGTTGTCACCAAGGTCTCAAATTAATTTCTTCTCATAACATGTCAAAAAATGTTGACTGTCTATGTCTAATGTCTCTAATCAGTTTATGATCTTTATTTGTTTCTTGAAGGACTTGTTCATTGGTTTTTCTGTCTGTCCATGGTATTCTTTGCATTTTCCTCATAAACCACATTTCCACAGCCATCAGCTGTTTTTCAGCTTGACTGCTCATTGTCCACGTTTCACATCCATAAACAAAGTACAGGTTCTATGTAGCACTTCAACACTCTTTTTCTTGTTTCAATTTATATCTTTTTATTGGTCAGTATGTTTTTCATCTTGCAAAAGGCTACCTCCGCCATGGCAATTCTTGTTCTAATCTCTTCAAGGCATCTCCCATCAGATGTTATGACTGTTATAAGATAACTGTATCGATTCACTTTTTTAAGAATATGCCCATTTACTTGTATATTACATTGTGGTATTTCTTCCTTCCTAGTGGCGACCATAATGTGTGTCTTCTTACTATTCAATTCTAACCCTAGTTTTTCACTGTGTGCAACAACCGCATCTACTAAATTTTGCATGTCCTGTTCATTGTCTGCAATCAAGACTGTATCATCTGCATGTCTAATGTTATTGATATATCATCCCCCAATGTTGATTCCTTCCATATCTTCTATATTTCTGAAATTATTTTCACTGTGCAGGGGAAAAAGATTTGGCGACATTACACATCCCTGTCTCACACCTCTCTTAATAGGCTGATACTGACCTACTTCATTATCAATTCTTATGGCAGCTTGTTGTTTCCAATATATGTTATTTACAAGTCTAAGGTCTTTTCCATCAATATGTAGATCTTCAAGCATCCTTATCATGTCGACATGTCTCACTTTATCGAAAGCCTTTGTGTAGGTAACTATATAGCTTTCAAATTTTATGTTGTCTAGTGTGTCCTCTAATCTCTACTCTATGAGCGCCATTTCTGTCCCACATAGTTTTGTACAGTCTGCTTGAGTACACTACCAAATGAGATTTAGTTCATTTAGCAGATGAATATTAAGTCTTGGTACATTAAATTCTGAGTAAAATATCAAGTGCAGTCAATGACAATCCTGGGTACATCATCAAATGATTATACCTCATGTCTGAATATACATCAATTCATGTGGTCATGTATTTGAATGAAATGATCATCAGAGTATTTATTGGTCTATGTATCCTTGTCTTGATGCCATATGGCCAAGCCATCCAGTTATTTATTTCTTTGCATATCTTGCTCTTTTCCAATAAATTTTGTCAGTTGTCATAAAATTTTCAAATTTATTTCTTCTCATAATGTGCCCAAACATCATACATTAAAAAAACTGGAACTTTTGTGTTCACAATAGTACAACACCAACAAATGAGAAGAAGATGTACTGCATGAGCATCTAAAGATAAAAATAATAAAATAAGTGAAACAACATATTTATAACACTATGTTTTTACTTGCATTATCCCTGAACAGGCCAGATTTTTCCAAAAATATGCACTCACCTATGAGCACAAGAGAGTGTGGAGGTTTGATGTAGTCTGGTAAATACAACCACTGTTTCAGGTTTGGTGTCAAGTTGCTATTATCTGCCCATGGGTATCCTGTAACATACATAATCACAAGTCAACCATTGCCACAATATAACAGTATCTAATTATTTTCTCAAATAAAATTTGCTACAAATAGTACCAATATAAATGGCGGTGTTTGTTCATTAAGACTGATGATGACCATTCATTTCATCCAGTGGGGTTGAAAGTTTGCAGCCGTGAGTTCTAAGATGGCTTGTAAGGCCTATTTTGGCTCAAAATGTTCTTTGACAATGTGGGCAAAGAATGCTTGATGTTCCGGGAGGAGGATCTCCTGCAGTGGTTTTTCTCTCCAGTCTTTTTTTCACATCTCTTGCAGTCCTATTTGCTTCACAAGTGGCTAAACCCTTGTGTAATGATATATGCCACAGATGAATTTTGGTCTTTGGTAGCAGTCTCCCAAGTGTCATGATGAATTCCAAAAGCTTTTAGTGAGATCTTCAGAGTGTCTTTAAAGAATTTCCTCTGGCCGCCTTGGGAGCGTTTATCGCAGCACAGCTCACCATAAAAAATTCGTTTAGGGAGTCTGTGATCTGGCATGCGAGTCAAGTGACCAGCCCAGTGAAGCTGATTCTTCATTAGTAGACTATGGATACTGGGCATGGATGCTCTTTCTAGGATTTCAGTGTCTGTGATCTTGTCTTGCCATTTAATCTTCAGTAGCTTCCTAAGGCAGACTGTATGGAAGTGGTTTAATTTCCTGGTGTGTTGCTGGTAAACAGTCCAGGTTTCACAAGCATATAGCAGTGTGGATAATACAACTGTTTTATAGACTTTCAGCTTTGTTTGCTGGCTTATTCTGTTTCTGTCCCACACAGTTTTGTAGTCTGCCAAAGGCCATGCTGGCCTTGGAAATTCTTGCATTCACTTCTTCAACAGTTGTGGCAGCGTGACACAGTGCTCCCAAGATAGGTGAATTTGTCCACAACGCCTAGTCTATGACCATTCACTCTAATATTCGGCACGGTGTGATTATTCCCTGGAGCTGGCTGGTTAGTTAGTTAGTTAGTTAGTCGACAGATCATCCTCATTGCACATCGAACCATTCAGTCCATAAGTGCTCGGATCCCCTCCTCAGCAAATCCCGCAGCGTGTAGCGGCTAACGACACCAGTTCTGTGTTGGTTTATCAATCTTCTTTGGCTTCCTGCGTAGTGTTCTTGTTTGGCCACACCTCTTTTAATTTGCTGCTCTCGCAGTCTGGCCATTGTTGTAGATTCACAGTCATCACTTGGTTCTCGCAAAAGTCTTACTTCTCGTAGAGCATTCAGAATGTCGGCCTGGTCCATGGCGCGTCCGCCCTCCACAGTAGCCTCACCTGCGAGCTTGTCAGCCCGCTCGTTTCCTTGTACTCCCGCATGCCCTGGCACGAAGATGAAACTAATCTTTGCCAGTCGAGACCGCTCCAGAGGCAGCAACCATTCTCTTCGGATCGACCCCTCCTCTATCCTCTTGATCATGTTCATTGAGTCGCTAAGGAAACAAGCCCTAGTGAATGTCTGTGTCTCGAGCCATGTTATTGATTTACTTACTGCCATGACTTCCATGGTCAGGCTACTTGTGGTTTCAGTAAAAGCACCAGAGTCCTCCTTCACAATTCTCCCTCCGGCCCGAGCTGTAAAGGCCCATGAGCTTCTCACATGTCGGACGACCGACCCATCTGTGTAGATGACCGCGTCACCGTCTAGCGAATTCTCGAAAATCAACGCTTGTACTTCAGCCTCAACAGCAGCCGGATTTTCTTGTCTGCATTTTCTGTCAAGTTGGATGCAGACTGAAAAGGATGTGCAGAAGTCTGTTGGCACTTGCACCCACTCCTCGCCAGGTTCTAAGTCCTCAAGTGAACACACCTGTTGAAGAATGTCTTCGGCTTGACCCATCCACGACCGTCCTCTTTTTAACCTGCTGCCCTTCACCTTCCTAATTTCACTATGCAGTGGATGTTGTGTGTTTGCGTTAATTCTGAGGTAGGCGCGTGCCCTGCAATCTTGTATTCTCTCTTCAATGGTTGGAAACCCAAGAAGGTAGCGCATCGCCCTGCATGCTGTATCTCTTGTACATCCAAGAATAATGCGCATAGCTTCATTCTGTATCCTTTCCATCCGTTCTATCTGCTTATGGCTGAGAGTCAGGATTGCCATTGCATACTCCAAAACAGACATGACCAACCCCTCGTACAGAAGACATAGATGGCGCTGCTCACAGTTTGCTGCCGCCATCACCCGCATCGCTGCCAAACCCCGCTTGGCCTTTGTTATCACCTGGTCTATGTGCACATTATAAGCAAGGCTTCGATCAAACCGTATCCCCAGGTAATTCATTGCCTGCGTTCTTTCCACCATCTCTGAACACAGCATTACAGTTGGTGTTGGAGTGTTGACAATATGATTATTCAACGAGAACCAAGTCACTGTTGCCTTTGTTGGGTTGACCATTGCCCCAGCTTCATCACACCAAGTACTTATGCGATTGAGTTCGGTTTGTAGTTCCACAGCAACCTCCTCTCTATCCTTCCCCTGACGATACACTAAAACATCATCGGCATATGACAATGTCCTGCCAGGTCCAGTGATCTGCTCACTGGTGATTCTCACTGTGTAGGCGTTGAACAGTACCGGAGATAATGGTGATCCCTGTGGTAGGCCAGGATATATTGTTGTTGGTTCCGAAGTCCAACTGCCACATCTAAAAACTACTTTCCGTTGGAAGAGGGCTGCAGCGATCCAACTAAGGAGGAATGGACTTATGTTTAGTTCGAGAAGCTGAAACATTAAAAAGTCCAGTGGTACTCTGTTGTATGCGTCCTCAAGATCAATCGCTGCAGCAACGGTTTCAGTGCCTGAGTGGAAACCTTCATAGACATCCTGGGCAAAGACTGCTGCATTGGTCCAGGTTTCCCTTTTTGGACGGTACCCACCCAAAAAGCTGGCTGGTACATAACTACAGTCTTCTCCAAGTTGATATTGAGCCCAAAATTGGCATAGGCACATGAGAAAGCTGAAACATTGTGTTGCATGTCTGCTTCTGAGTTGGCATATAGAGCACAATCATCAGCAAACAGCAGTTCTCTGACAGTGTCGCTGTGAGTTTTGGTTTTAGCTTTCAGCCTTCTGAGACTGAACATCTGTCCATCAATGTGGTAGTTCATGTCTATTCCAATGTCGTTGTTCTCAAAGGCATTAGTCAACACAGCTGAAAACATGAGGCTGAAAAGTCTTGGTGCCAGAACACATTGGTGACAGGAAAGGGCTCAGGCAATTTGCCATTTTCCTCTACTCTTGCCTGCATATCATCATGAAATAGCAGCACTATTTGGATAAACTTTCGTGGACAGCCATGTTTTGCCATAATCTTCCACAGTCCCTCTCTGGTGACTGCATCAAAAGCCATCAATATAAATATATTGCTAAGCACTGATTGAAACTTACAAAGTGGAATTCATGACTACAGGATTTAGTTATAATTTATGATGAAGAATTGATATCACTACACCCAAGAAAAAGTGCTCAGTCTCTGCAAGTTCTACAGTTCTGTTCTCGCTTTAAAAAAATAAAATACAAATTATGATGAGAAAAGCAACTACTGAAATCACTCTTAAATCAGTGAATGCTATAGCTTGGTATATTATTTGATCTGATGTATAATCACAAAAACTTGAAACTGCTGAAATTTCTGAAGCCAATAATATGCTTTTATGTCTGTTTGACTGTTCATTATGGTATACTCACGTATGCAAACGCCTGGAGGAAAGCCAAGAACGACAAAAAACTGAACAGCTAGCAGGATGGCCAACACCAGCTTGTAGAATGGCCACAGATGGGCTACAGTCTTCCTAGACATCATCATGATGATGGCAACCAATATGATGTATATAAGGGCCACAGCATCCACCCGCACACAAACCGTCACGGCGGTCATGATGTAGCAACACTGAAAGTTGCAAGGTAGAGATCATCAATCAATTAATTAATATCCTCAGAAGTAAGGCAAGTTAATATTCTAAAGAGTAAGATATATATATTTTATAAATAATAATATCTTCATAATCTCTTCTTCATGTCATTTGCAGAATGCCACTCTCATTATAGCTATTCTGAAACACTCAATCCTGTGCAATGTCAATTATTGCATCTGCTGTCACACTCAAGTCTTCTTCCATGTCCAGTGCCCACTATTTTCTTGGTTGCCCCTTGCCTCATCTTCCAGATTTCTGCTCATTCTAAGCCACCAAGACATTTAATGTGGCCATATTATACAATATTATTTATAACATCTTAGTTGTTGAGCAACTGCAGGGTATCTGTACTTTTACATTTCTTGGTGCAGAGCATTCTTAGGATTCTTCAGTAATATGTTTAGATGGAAAGTTTCAATGTTCTCACTATTTCAGTACAGTCTACATGTGCCTTTAATACTCTAAGTATGCTAAACATTCTTCTATTTTGCTTTGCGATATATTTTCCTTAGCGTCATTACAATTACCATACTAATAATTAGCAGTAACTACAGAACGCTTTTTGCATATTTCCAACACATTTTTATGATTTATTTGGTTGTTTCGGGATTTGTGATTTAAATATTGATGTGGATATGCCATAGGTTCATACCAGAATATGATCAGCATTGCCAGTAGTGGGTTGTGCTCAACATTTATATGAGTTTATAATGATGTATTATTACTGTTGCTGCAGGTTAAGATCAACATAACATGAGATGTATAATGAAACTATTCCTGGAAGGAGAGAGATAAAAAGGTTTGTTTTCTCTCTGTGCACGATATTTTCAAATTCTTGACAGTCTTGTGTCATGGCACGGAAGGGAGACTACAAATGAATTGAGATCACAATGTGTAGAGGAGCATGATCGCCCATGCCAGCCAGCAAGGCACGTGATGATGATGCTATTTTCAACGTTCGTCTAACATCATTATCTCAAATTTCTTCGCCATTTCATTACTGTTCCACCATTCACATACATACAGAAGAACTGACCACACTTTTCAGTTAGTAGATGTTTGTACTTGTCTGATCTCTTACCCGATATTACGTTTCTCAAAATGTGGTCTGTAGACCCTATAGCCGTGGTTCTCAACCTTTTTTGGCCCATGCACCCCTTCATCATATGTTCACAGTATCATTTCCCCCCCTTTCGTATTTCCTCCCAATAAATTCCCCCCTGCCTTCACACAGTATATGTAAAAATGGAAGCTAAATTTAATAACACATACTAGAACAAGTCTAGACGTCTATATAACACATGATTTGTGTGTCTACCTACATTATAAAACTAATTTCAGAAGGGCGAGAAGTACAGAACCATAAAGTATGGAAGGAAAAACAATATCAAGAATTCGGTTCTTGTAGTAACGTGATCTTGAAGTAATCTTAATTCCCCCCTGGTGGGGGGTGGGGGTGGGGGGGGGAATCCGGTTGAGAACCACTGCCCTACAGATTCCTCTTCAAGGAGCACTTACCTCAAGACCAAATTTGTAGAAAAGGTAATTGGCAAAGAACTTGATGCAAGAGACAATCCCCTTGTCAGCATCAGCCCTTGTGATGGCGGAGAAAAGTATGCCCCGAGCCGGCTTGTGGATTACTGGGTTCCTATAGTACTGTCTCTGGTGGTAGCGGATGATACTCTCAAACACAATCAGAACTAACACCAGCACATAGAACTGGAGAGAAACATAATCAGCTATTGTAAGTTGTTAGAAGAAACAATTTATATTTTGTAACAAGTAAACAGTAAAGAACTAAAATAACTCTTTTTCTTTCAGAATAACTGTAATTATTTCTTTTTGTTTCTTTCTACAACAGAGCTATAGAGTTCCTATCAGAGTACAGACCCTCAAGTATCTCATGTCCAACCCTACTAACCTTTGCTTTCTCTTATCAAATCTTCCACATTTTTAATCTGTCTTTGATGTTCTTTTCTCAATTTATTTATGGTTCTGACATTCAAGGTTAAATTCTGTACATTTTCCTAAGTGAACAAAGGTGTGTTTATGACCCAATACTCCTTTTATGCTTTTGTCACAGCAAGTCATAAAAAATGGTTTGAAACTAGCTTACAGGATCTAGATGCACAACAGAAGAAAGACATCTGGGAATAACGACCCCTTAGAGTTTAAAAAAGATAAAGAGGCCAAAACATTCCTCGAAGGGGGATCAACTACTGGTGATCAAAAGCCTCATGTTCTATTTCCTTCAAGGCAGAGTTTATACTACTGATAATATTACAACATACCTCATCATGTGTACCTTATGATCATTTTCAGATTATAAACAATAAAAGATATCAACAATCTATACTTAAAAAAAAGCACAATGCCTACACATTGTCACACCCATGACAATGTTCACTATAGCAAATATCATCATCCTTGAAGCTCCTGTAGGAGCTTTGGACCATCATCTTAGTTTCAAGAAGACATTAGTCAACATGGTTGAATGGATAAGAGCTCTTGCTTTTAAACTTCCAGTGTGCTGATGACATGGTAGCAGGTTCAGCCCCAACACCGGTTAGCTGGACTAAAATGTTGATTCTCGTCCTTGACTTGGGCACGTAAATTACAAGTACATCAGAAGTCAGAATGGGTTTGCCTGATAGCGAGGGACACTGGTAATAAGGAAAGCTAATCCACCCGCAAAATCAGTCCAGTGCACTTCCCAGTAGTGGCAGCTACTAGAAGTAGTAGCATGTTTATGGGCTATGCTTGAATTCAAAATCAGCGAATGCAAAAAAAAAAAACAAAAAAAAAAAAACACGACATTAACAGAGCAATTCAGATATCTTTATGGTGATCTTTTCTGTAGCAAAATATAGCAGCTATGGTCTTTACAACAACATAATAAAATAAACAGTCAGACACACAGATTCTTACCCGCACATAATAAGAGATTGTGTTGTTAATGCTGGGTGACCCAACTTTTTGTAAGCCAAACCAAATGGCATTGTCAGTTTCATTGCCACCAGAAGTGCTGATATTCTTGTCCTGCAAAACAGATAGAACATTATGCAGCAAGCAATAATATTGGTTCTATGAAGGTAACAAAGGTAACAATCACGCTGCAGCTCTCTTCCAGCGGAAAGTAGTTTTTAGATGTGGCAGTTGGACTTCGGAACCAACAACAATATATCCTGGCCTACCACAGGGATCACCATTATCTCCGGTACTGTTCAACGCCTATACAGTGAGAATCACCAGTGAGCAGATCACTGGACCTGGCAGGACATTGTCATATGCCGATGATGTTTTAGTGTATCGTCAGGGTAAGGATAGAGAGGAGGTTGCTGTGGAGCTACAAACCGAACTCAATCGCATAAGTACTTGGTGTGATGAAGCTGGGGCAATGGTCAACCCAACAAAGGCAACAGTGACTTGGTTCTCGTTGAATAATCATATTGTCAACAATCCAACACCAACTGTAATGCTGTGTTCAGAGACGGTGGAAAGAACGCAGGCAATGAATTACGTGGGGATACGGTTTGATCGAAGCCTTGCTTATAATGTGCACATAGACCAGGTGATAACAAAGGCCAAGCGGGGTTTGGCAGCGATGCGGGTGATGGCGGCAGCAAACTGTGAGCAGCGCCATCTATGTCTTCTGTACGAGGGGCTGGTCATGTCTGTTTTGGAGTATGCAATGGCAATCCTGACTGTCAGCCATAAGCAGATAGAAAGGATGGAAAGGATACAGAATGAAGCTATGCGCATTATTCTTGGATGTACAAGAGATACAGCATGCAGGGCGATGCGCTACCTTCTTGATTTTCCAACCATTGAAGAGAGAATGCAAGTTTGCAGGGCACGCGCCTACCTCAGAATTAACGCAAACACACAGCATCCACTGCATAGTGAAATTAGGAAGGTGAAGGGCAGCAGGTTAAAAAGAGGACGGTCGTGGATGGGTCAAGCCGAGGACATTCTTCAACAGGTGTGTTCACTTGAGGACTTAGAACCTGGCGAGGAGTGGGTGCAAGTGCCAACAGACTTCTGCACATCCTTTTCAGTTTGCATCCAACTAGATAGAAAATGCAGACAAGAAAATCCGGCTGCTGTTGAGGCTGAAGTACAAGCGTTGATTTTCGAGAATTCGCTAGACAGTGACGCGGTCATCTACACAGATGGGTCGGTCATCCGACATGTGAGAAGCTCATGGGCCTTTACAGCTCGGGCCGGAGGGAGAATTGTGAAGGAGGACTCTGGTGCTTTCACTGAAACCACAAGTAGCCTGACCATGGAAGTCATGGCAGTAAGTAAAGCAATAACATGGCTCGAGACACAGACATTCACTAGGGCTTGTTTCCTTAGCGACTCAATGAACATGATCAAGAGGATAGAGGAGGGGTCGATCCAAAGAGAATGGTTGCTGCCTCTGAAGCGGTCTCGGCTGGCAAAGATTAGTTTCATCTTCGTGCCAGGGCATGCGGGAGTACAAGGAAATGAGCGGGCTGACAAGCTCGCAGGTGAGGCTACTGTTGAGGGCGGACGCGCCATGGACCAGGCTGACATTCTGAATGCTCTACGAGAAGTGAGACTTTTGCAAGAACCAAGTGATGACTGTGAATCTACAACAATGGCCAGACTGCGAGAGCAGCAAATTAAAAGAGGGGTGGCCAAACAAGAACACTACGCAGGAAGCCAAAGAAGATTGATAAACCAACACAGAACTGGCGTCGTAGCCGCTACACGCTGCGGGATTTGCTGAGGAGGGGATCCGAGCACTTATGGACTGAATGGTCCGATGTGCAACGAGGATGATCTGTCGACTAACTAACTAACTAACTAACTAACAATCACAACACTCTTTATCCTTATTTGTCATGAAAAGGATGGAAGTTATGTCCATTTTCAGTGATATTTGTGCTCTTTAGCGAGCAGGTCTGACTTCAACATATTGTTTTAAGACCAAGTTTGCCTTCTTTGATCCGTATGATCCCTACTCTCAGCCAGAGTACAATGATGCAGTCTGTTTAATGGGTCACTATTCGAAGATACACCCATCTGGAGATCATCAGCCACATCCTGTACCCATCTTCTCTTTGGCCTTTCTCTTCCTCTCTTCCCAGGCATATACCCTTCCATTATTGTTCTCTTGCAGAGGTCCACAATTCCAATCACATTCATCAGCGCATGTAGGCATCATGGGCAATGAATGAGCAGATAAACTCGTGGGTATATTATACAAGAGAGTCAACCAATGAACTGAGCCGATATTGTTAATGCTTTTATAGATTTGGGCTGAAACAAGGACTTTCAGCTAAATGAATCAACACCAATAGCAAGAATCCAAAAGTTTGGATTAAAGATTGGAGTTGCCAAAAATTAGTAGCATATAAAGAGCACGAGTTGGCTTGTTAACACTGACTTGGCACAATTAGTGGCTGTACAGTGACAGATGAGATCAGACTACCTATTAACGTGTCTGGTGTGCAAGTATGATAATCCATTCTGAACAGAACATTAAGAACTTTGTTGACTCTTATTTGATGACAGCATAAGCAGTCAAGTTATGAGTCACTGACTGCACTCATTTCTATAGATGTGTCTTGAGTACAACACACATAACATGAGCTGTCGTAGAAAAGTGGATGGTGTCAAGACAATTTATAGCTAGCTGTCTTTTCCCACACACATGATATGAGAGAAAAGTGGTTGGCGCCAAGACCCTACATATTTGTGTCTTCAGTTCCACACACATGATAAAAAACAGTGGATGGTGCCAAGACCCTTTATAGCTGTCTTCAGTCCCACACACATGATATGGTAGAACAGTGGATGGTGCCAAGACCCTTTATAGCTGCCTTCAGTCTCACCCACATGATATAGAAGAATAGTGGATATTGTAATAGTTAGGAAGGTGCACTGACAATATCATGAGCACAGTTAAAGTGTTTGATTCCTACAGGTGGGAAAGACTGGAAGCCTATCCCTACAAAATGTAATGGTCCTAGCACATCACAGATCCATAGTAGGTTCCTGCGATATGACTCTCCCCCCCCCCCCCTCCCCATTTCAAATATAAATGAAGATATAACAATTCTCATGTATAAAGTCAAGTTTATACCACTTTGTGAGACCATGAACACATGCCTCAATATAAATAACTGTAATCTTCACATCTATCATAAGTCAGTTTGTAATACAGTCATATATAACAGAAGTCAAGTCTATAATATGTTCACATCTAACAGAAGTATATGTTACTCAGTGAGATAATCATGCACTTCAATTGTAATGTCTCTTTAATCTTCACATCTAACCAACATCACATGTGTATATATTCACATCTAATGGAAGTCAAGTTAATACTACATAGTAAGATCACCAACATGTATGTATCTCAATATAAATGACCTTTCACATCTAACAGCAGTCAACTCTATACTACTTCTTCAATGAGATCACCAAGATGTACCTCACAGTTAGTTATCCAGTAATGAGTCTCCACCAAGCTCAGCTGGAAGATCATCTTGGCCAGTATGATCACTGTAGTCCACACAAGAGTCACATGGGATAGCAGCAGGCTGGCCTTGGGCAGTGGTAACAGAATAGCCACCAACAGGACATAGATGGCGGTCAGGGCAGAGACCTGTCGATAAAATAGTCACAGATCAAAATGTATTATGAAATTAATTTTATACCATTTTCTCGCTTTATAATCTCAAAGGCTTTTTTGATGTTTTCTTATTAGACTGATTATCGTCTGCATTAGACATATATGCTAATTATCAAAAAGTGCCATGCCAAGTGGTTAATTACCTTCCACGTTGATCATAATAATATGCTATCCTAAGTAGTTCAACTACCTAACATGTTGTTCATGACTATTTGTCATGTCTGCTAGTTCAATTACCTTTGTTGCTTATCATCATAGTGTATCATGCTATGCCATATAGTTAAAATACCTTACATGATCATCATCATAATGTGCCATGTCAGGTGTTTCAAATACCTTTCATTTTGATCATAATAATGTGCCATGCCAGGTGGTTCAATTAACTTTCATGTTGATTATCACAGTGTGCCATGTCTGTGGTTAAATTAACTTCCATGTTGATAAACATAATGGGCCATTCCAGGTGGTTCAATTACCTTTCATGATGATCATCATAGTGTGCTATGCCAGGTGGTTAAATTACCTACACGCTCATTCATTATCATGTGCAGTATCAGGTAGTTAAATTACTATTCTTGTTGATCATCACAATTGTGCCACACAAGATGGTACAATTACATTATAAGTTGATTAACATAATGCTGCCATGCCATGTAGTACGATCACCTTATACAGTGATCAACATAATATACAATCGAAGGTAGTCCAATTACCCAACACGATGATCATCTTAATGTGCCATGCCAGGTGGTGACAGTAATCAAGAACCTCAACAACTACTCTGGACCTTCTTTTGCTGATGAATTCCTATAGGTTTAATACCTTTACTGATTAAAAAAACGGATAACAGAATGCTGCTCCTCTTTTGTGCATGAAAAAAGTAGGGCAGCCATCTTTAAATTGTCCTTATATCACCGTGTTCATCTGCACCATGATCTCACGTGCTTAACACTCTTGTCATCCTTAACAACAATCTTGACAATTTTAAAAGACAGTGGCATGGTTATTGTATTTTCCATCACACTTTTAATATTTCCATTTGAAGGCGCCCCCCCCCCCCCCCCCCCCCATACAATAATTGTTCTTCATTAAAAAAAAAAGAATGATGCTTTTTCTAATAACTGTTCTTCATAAAACAGAATGCCACTTTTACTTGAGTTATTCTGCACATAATCTGTGTGTGTCACTTTTTCCATCTGTTGTTGCTACTGATCCTATACAGTGGAAACTAGTACATTTGTTTACAAATTAGACTGTAATTATTTATGTTTATTCAAATTTTGTCATTAAACTGATAAATTATATTATATTTTAAACAATTCAATTACCATACATATAAGACTATTACATTTACCTTACACACTGGACTGTTTAAATATCTTACCTATCAGATTTTCTATTGCCGTAGACATGAAACGCTTTGAATTAATTGATATACTGGACTGTTCACATTTCCTACATGCTTATCCTCATGCAGCAGGTCCTTTGCAGAACACTGCTCTCACTATGGCCCATCACAAAGATTCTTTATCCTCCGCCATCCTGTCTCATACATTGTCATGTCCAAGGTGTCTACCTATGTCTATTTTCATGCCGATCAACCCTTGTCTCTTCTTCCCAGAACCATGCCTTCTATCACTGTTTAAAAGGCCAGTTTTTTAATGTTCAGATTTGATTATATTTAAGTATTTTTCTTCTTATTATTACATAATCTAAATTTTTAAATTAGACTTTTTTTAATGACATGACAATTTTGTGACTTTACTTCTTTAGCCAAAACACACAACAGCTCATAACCGTGAACACTCACCTCATTAACAGAGACTATCACGATGATCAAGGTCACCAGTTTAAAGATGTGAATCTCTCCCAACCTCCACAGGAAAATGGTAAACTTGTTCCATAACTCAGTAACATACAGAATCTTCTTTTTCAGCCAGTTTCGCATTGAGCCACCTGCTATAAAAAGGACATTATTCTTGTAATAAACTGTCACATAATTAAATCCCTCTCTTCATTTCTTAAACTCTTCTATCCAACAAAACGAGTATAGGTACCTTGTAGCTCTATATCTGCACCCACTCCTTCTTCTCAGTTTTATTTTTTTTTTTAAAGTTGAGTTGAGTTGAGTTAAGAACCGACATAACTGCACTCAGGACATTCCCATTTGTGCTCCATCCCCTCATTCAACAGCCAGCGAAGAGTCATACTACTAATTGTTCCCACCACTGTCTGATTTAAAGAAGTTCTGGTCTTCCCTCTCAGTTTTGAGATTCTTCCAGAACCCCTACCAATCCCCCTCAATCTCATTCTTTCCACATACAGGTTCTCAATCTGTTCCTCCGCCTTCTCCACCAGGTCCCACACACGCATGACCACTTCCCCCGTGTCCATAGGCAATCTACCACCAAGAGGTGCATTCCCTGCCAGCCTATCAGCTTGTTAATTCCCCCCCACCCCCCATGGCCAGGGCAAAATTTCCATACAATTCTCACAATCTGCGACCTCTGAAGCGATGATAGCCATTCCACACAAAACATTCCTTTCTCCACCTTACTAAGCATACTCTTTGAATCCATAATGAATACAATGTGTGTTGCAGTAGTCTCTTCTAACTAACGGAATACCACTGTTACTGCTTCCACCTACATTCTCATGCTGGAGGTCGTAGTCTCATATGCCAGACTCGCCCATTAGCCATTGCAATAAAGCCCCAGCCACTAAGTCTGTTTCTCACCACTGACTCATCAGTGTAGATGACTATGTCAACTTGATGTGAATATTGTTTTTTTAAATTTTAGCCCTTTGTGGTGACGATTGGTATGATCGTCTTTAATGGGCTCTGGTGTTTGTGTATACAAGATGCTTCTCCCTGTACTCCCCATGTCCATGCCCAGCCTCTTATTCTTCTTCTTTCACCTTTAACCACCATTGGGGCATTGGCCCTTATCCAATTCACTCCAAACCCAAATTTCCTTAGTTATTCAATGCAGCGCCATCTATGTCCTCCTATATTCATTACTGCAATTACTTCTCTTGTCCATGAATTATTGTTAGGTTTTTATTAATTTTCTTTTGTCCTGTGATTTCCAGACAAATGCCTTTCTAGTTGACACTATTCTCAGATTTTCTCAATGCATGTCCTACCCACTGGTCAGCCTCTGGCTTCCGTATTATTGTAATGAAACTAAAATGCGTGAGGGGCAGTTTTAGATGATATTTGTGTTACATGACTGAGCCATCTGATCAGTTATTTCTGTATGTAATTTAGTTCTGGTAGTATTCCATCTTGTTTTCTTATTTCTTTGCACCTGAAACTGCATCTTCTTGTTATTCCCAATATTATTCACACCCCCCCCCCCCCACACACACACAGACAGAGAGAGAGAGAGAGAGAGAGAGAGAGAGAGAGAGAGAGAGAGAGAGAGAGAGAGAGAGAGAGAGAGAGAGAGAGAGAGAGAGAGAGGACAGAGGGGTGGGGCAGACAGACATATAAACAGACAGCAATGTTACAGGCGGTAGGAAGAGATGGAAAAGATAATGACATACAAGTGAATGTGAAGACATAAGACTAGTAAAGGTATGCTTTTATAAATCAATAGATATTGGTTCTTGCTTGCTTGCTTGTGTTCGTTGGCTTGAGCTCCAATGCGAAGTCCTGTATGTCAGATGAAGGCATCCTGTTGTCCAACATCAGTGTGATGTCATACAGGACCTGAGTTTTGCGTGAGTATCCGTTGTCCCATGTCTGGCTTATTGGTGTGCAGACTGGTGGTTCCTCGCCGTACAGGCAGACACTCTCCGACTTCGGAGGAATCGGCGATCCTACTGACCTTAGCCAGGACCCCGAAGGGACCTGTTGCCCAGGACGCTCGACGAGGACGCGTCAATAGGTCTTGGCCAGTATATAACCCGGCCCTGGTGCCTTGGAAACACCTCTGCGTCCCGATATTGGTTCTAACTTACATTAGTATAAGGGAAAGGAAGACATAAATTAATTTAAACCTAAATTGAACATAACATATATAAAACATACCACACTGTTTATTTTGTACATCTTGGTCACTAGATAATGCTTCTTCTTCATCTTCAGTGATATTTTGAAGATTTCTTTCATCTTCACTTTTGGTGGCATTGGAACCTTCTGGAACATGCCTTGGACATATTATATTGAAAATTATTATATAAAGTCTTGAGAACACTACCAAATGAGATTTAGTTCACATTTAGTTTATATAAAATATGTAATATATACATTTATATATTATATTATTATATATTGAAAATAATGAGAAAACATGCTACGTGCATGTTCCCTGATGATATTTATGTGGCTTAATAGTTGTGTATAATGTGAAGTATTATAAAAACTGGGAATGAAGAAAACATTACTCAATGAGATTAAGTTCAGACAATGAAGGCACTTCAGCAATATAAAGAAACAATATTCATTGTTAAATGATGTGTGGGAGGAAAAGTGGAAGAGAGGAGTGCAAGAGAAACTCAGCATGTGGGTGGATAACATAAAGAGATGGACTAGAAAATGCCTGTATGAGTACACCTTGAAGACACAGGGCAGTTGGTGCTGGACTCATTACTGTCGATCTTCAATATGGCGATGGCATTTAATGCTGATGATGATAATGCATTTGCAGTTGATGTTGCAAATATAAAATGTTATATACTTATACCAACTTGAGTTGAAATACTTCAGTCTACAAAAATGTTCTGTGCCCATCCCGCTCGGGTCTTCTCTATAGATATAGACATTGACACTTATTTTTGCCCTAGCTTACTCTACCCACTATGACCCTTCCTGTCATCTGACCTAGGGTAATCATGGCACACATATTTTATTTTTGTGCCAAGAGTATTCAGATATTTCCAGGACCTCAGTGAAATGACTTGTTATGTCTATTACTGTAGCTGTATCTGTCTTTTTTATTGTGTGCTGATGAAGGCATTCTAGCCACAATGTTCATTTGGTCACTTATAATTGTGTTCCTGTAAAGGTGACCAATTCCATTTTCTGTCTTTGTTGATTTACTCCCCACATAAGTCTGGCTTGTGAAGGATCATCTCACTACACCTGGATATCTCCACAGGAGTCCCATGCTAACCCTCCTTAATTGACTCTTATGACATGTATGGTAGGTTACAGTGTTACTATTCTTTGCTTCCATTATGGACCCTGGCAACAAATAGGTGACTGTGGGTATCAGGCTTATGCATTTTTAAGTTTAGCTTGAGATAAAATAACCAAACCACTTCCTCTTTCCTTAAGAAATTTAGTGTTAGTTGCGTGTCTTTTACACAATGTTGCAATCAAAACCAGCATTTATTGGCTGCTTGTCATTTACTAGATGATTTTAATTCAGTAGTTTGCCATAGCTTTCTGAACGGCCAACATTTCATACCATAGAAATCAATGCAAAGTGGTCTGCTTCCAAATCGTTCGTGACAGTTTTGAACTCTCAGCTTGGTATGTCGGGGAATTATGCTTGCTTGTGTTCGTTGGCTTGAGCTCCATCGCGAAGTCTTGTATGTCGGACGAAAGCATCCTGTTGTCCAACATCAGTGTGATGTCATACAGGACCGTTTGCGTGAGTATCCGTTGTCCCATGTCTGGCTTATTGGGGTGCAGACTGGTGGTTCCTCGCCGTACAGCAGACACTCTCCGACTTCGAAGGAATCGGCAATCCTACTGACTTTAGCCAGGAAACCGAAAGGACCTGTTGCCCTGGACGCTCGACGAGGACGCGTCAATAGGTCTTTGCCAGTATATAACCCGGCCCTGGTGCCTTGGAAACACCTCTGCGTCCCTCAGGGAATTATGAAACTGCATGTTTCACTGCCACCTAAACCACAGACACTTCAGAAAAACTTTCCTTAAGAAAAAGAATGTAATTTATCTCCTCTTGAACCTGAGTGAAAAAAATAAGACAAAAACTCATTAGTAACTGAAATCTCAAATCTAAGGTGGCAATATTTTCTTACTTGTATCTGTCCATGGCACTCAGTTCCAGGAATGGTTGATGGAAGTATCGAAGCTGTAGAATAACAAACACCAGGAAGCTGGTTGGAGTCAGCAGCTTGACAAACAGGCCTGCAGTGTCATACCTTTCCAATCCAATGTCTTTCAAGCTAACAAAAGAAAGACAGAATACACAGAATATATTTGCAGCAACTTTTCCAGACTGCTGCCATAAGGAACATAAAATAAATGACTATGTCAAGGAGAAAATAAACATGTATGCAAGCCAGCAAAGCACCTTTGTTTTACTGAGGCCCATAATGGAAGCAAAGAAGAGCAAAACACTGCAACCTACTATGCATACTGTAAGAGGCGTCTAAAGAGGGCTGGCGTGATACTGGCTATTCCATCCAATAGAAATCTTTAGCTGAAAAATCCAACCAATCATGAACAAGAATACAAAAGACATGAGTTGGTTGAGGGTCTATACTCCATTGGAAGAAGAAAAGAAGATGAGGTAGAGGGTGAGAACATGAATTAGGACAATCAAAACAAAAACTTCTTGTATCAGCAGTGAACTATTGAAAGATTGTCTGTCATCTAAAGTGGCTCTAGTTGAGGACACGATCCTCCAGGGAACAGGTGAAGGCATACAGAGAAGAGAAAGGTAAACAAAATCCTGGACTGAGAATATCAAAGGACAGATGGTTCATGGGATTCCTGCACACCTCTATAGCACCATATTCTCAGCATACCTTAAGACATGTTAAAAGTAGGCCCTTAAAGAGACGTTTTTCCTCTTCGCAGTTATGGAATACAAATCAGGACCAGTGAAAGTAAAGGACCCGACTCCATGCCTTGAGGTTTATTGGGTATATAGTGCCAGCCCTGCAACTGTATGGACCATAGGCCAATCAGAGCTAGATGGATCACGTGATCAATATCACACCAGTCACCTTACCTTCCCAGGACATCTCCTTAGACCAGGTTGACCTGGGAGTCCAGGTCAATTAAACAAAATCCCTGCTTCAATGAGGATTTCAACACATGACCACCAGGCGAGCAGACGAGACTGGATGTCCAATATTATATATATTATTTGTACAGACAATAGTTTACACTGAAAATGTTGTCTAGTGGTGTTGTCTAAGAATGATGATGACCATTCACTTCAACCAGGGGGTTGAGAGTTTGGAGCCGTGTTTTCTACGATGGCTGGTAAGACCTATTTTGGTTCAAAATGCTCTTTGACAAAGTGGGCAAAGAATGCTTGATGTTCCAGGAGGGGAATCTCCTGCAGTGGTTTTTTTTTGTCAGAGTGTCATGATGAATTCTAAAAGCTGATGAATTCTCAAAAGTGAGATCTTTAGAGTGTCTTTAAAGCGATTCCTCTGGCTGCCTTGGGAGTGTTTACCACAGTGCAGTTCACCGCAACAAATTTGTTTAGGGAGCCTGTGATCTGGATTGTGAGTCAAGTGACCAGCCCAGTGAATCTGATTCTTCATTAGTAGAGTGTGCGTACTGGGCTTTGTCATTCTTTCAGAGTCTTCAGTGTCTGGGATCTTGTCTTGCCATTTAATTTTCAATAACTTTCAAAGGCAGGCTGTGTGGAAGTGGTTTAATTTTCAGGCATATGGGAGTGTGGATAATACAACTGCTTTGTAGACATTCAGCTTTGTTTGCAGGCTTATTCCATTTCTGTCCCACACATTTTTGTAGTCTGCCAAAGGCCATGCTGGCTTTGGAGATTCTTACATTCAATTCATCATCAATTGTGGCAGCTTGTGGCACAGTACTGCCAATACAGTTGAATTTGTCCACAACACATAATCTATGATCATTCACTTTGATATTAGGTTTGGTGTGATTAATTCCTGGAGCTGGCTAGTACGGGACCCATAAGAGAAGCAAAGAATAGCAACACTGTAGCCTACCATGCATGTCGTAAGAGGCGACTAAGGAGGCTTGATGGTTCCGTCGCCCTGCTACTGAGTGAGTGCGTGGTGCGACACTGTGAGCTGTGGGTTTCATGTGAAGTGCTTTTGAATCTGCCCGAGGTTTTTTGGAACGTGACTACATGTTCGGAGTGATGGCAGATGGCTATGTCCCAGAGTTGACTGGTTTTGCCTTATGCAGAAATGCGTGGCTGCTGGGCTTCTGGTTGACTGCCACTGCCATCGACGATGAACTGTATTTCGTGGACTGTGTGGGTGAACATCTAGGAAACATCCAGATGGGAAAATGGCTGCAGATTCCATCAGAAATGAACTGGGTGTTTTGTGGGGGACTATTGTGTTGACATTCTGGCGGCGGCATTATGCACAGTGTATCTGTGCGGGCTGTTGTTTGTCGAGACTCCTGTCTTTTCCACTTTTCACATTGGGCAGTGGGGAGCGTTTTGTATGATATTCACTGGCACAGGAATGGAGCATAATGGGGATGACCCGTTGCTGTGAAGTTGGAACTGCGACTAACTAACTAACTAACTAACTAACTAGTCTTCTCCAAGATGATATTGAGCCCAAAGTTGGCACAGGCATATGAGAAAGCTGAAGTGTGTCTGCCTCTGAGTTGGCATACAGAGCTATACAATACATGAATAAAGGTAAATCCCTGTGGCCAGAAGATAATATCACTGTCAAAGAAATTAAAGCTGATGGTGAATAGGGTATAGAAGTGATGACAACAATACTGAATGATATCTGTAACAGTGGATGATCTCTTCAAATCTACTGTTATAGCTCTACCACAGAAATCTGGTGCAATGGATTGTGGAGAATATCGCACAATTAGTTTAATAAGTCATGTAGCTGAAATAATAATGAGAATTATAATAAGAAGAATAAGAAATAAACTAAAACCTGAAATTGCAGAACAGCAGTGTGGATTTGTGGAAGGTAAAGGCAAAAGCAATGCCGTATACACCTGAAGAACATTAACAGAAAGAATCATCAAAGTGAATGGATGGAATCATGTCCAATCATGCAGTTGTGCTTTACTGACTACACTAAAACATTTAATAAGGTGATACATGAAGAAATTATTAGAATGTTGGACATGTTAAACATTGATGGCAAAGATATGAGAATAATAAATAACATGTATTGGCAACAAAGAGCAGCCATAAGAGGCATAATGTAAACAACTTACACTATGCTGATGACATAGTTTTGGTGGCTCAAAATGAAACACAATTACAACAATTGATAGATATAATTGCAACAGAAAGTCAAAGGAAAGCAATTTGAATACAATAAAAAAAAAAAGTAATTATTATTTTATCTCCCCGCGTTTCCATCCTATTTCAGGATATTGTGGTCAACATCAGCATCTTTCAGCTGTATGTTGATTCCTAGGCTAGATTATGCTCATCAGCATGCCATGACTTTCTGAGCGACCAGCTCCATACTCTCATAAGTCACTGGCACGACTCAAACCGCTTCCAATTCTTGTGCGCTCACGTCAACCATGAGAGTATTCGGGGTTACGGAGAAAGCTGCTAACCCCTCTGGGAGACTGGCAAAGTAATTATTATTACAAAGAAAAATTGTATTGCCAAACGCAACATCAAAGTGAATGGAAGCACTCTGAAACAAGCAAGTGTATTTAAGTATTTGGGTACTTTAATAACAGCAGATGGGAGATGTATGAAGGAAGTTAAATACAAAATAGCTTTAAAAAAAGCAGCATTTCAAAAATGGAAGAGTATTCTTTGCAATTTATTTTTGTCAATCGAGGTGAGGAAAAGTGTTCAGCAATGTTGAGTCAATCCGGATGTATGGAAGTGAATCATGGAAAATTAGCAGATATATGAGGAATTATGTGGAATCTATGGAAATGTATGTCCCTTGAGTATTTGGAGATTTGGTTTTATAGAAGAATGCTGAAAATTAATTGGACGGCCAAAATAAGCAATTTGAACCTTTTAAGGGAAGCTGAAACGCAATGACAACTTATCACAATCAGAAAAAGGCAGTCATTGTTTTTGAGCATATCATGAGAAGACGAAAACTTGAACATGTGACAAGAAGTATTTGTGGAAAGAGAGATAGAGGAAGACAGCGTGAGAAAATTCTTGACAGTCTTGTGTCATGGCACGGAGGGAGTCAACATACAAACTGTTCCATGATGTTGGAGATCACAATTTGTGGAGAGGCATGATTGCCCATGCCAGGGGCTGGATGATTATGATGATGATGGAGATGTTATTTTTTAGAAGAATGATGAGAAGACCATGGATAGATAGAAAGAGCAAAGAGAATATCTTGAAAGAAGTTAATTCACTAAGAGAACTGGTTTCTTGCATCAGAAGAAAATAGTCCACTTTCTTTGGGCATGAAGAAGGGGAGGAGAGGCAGGAAGAGACGAGAGAGAGAGAGAGAGAGAGAGAGAGAGAGAGAGAGAGGAAGAGAGAGAGAGAGAGAGAGAGAGAGAAGATGCTAAACAGCTTGAAATAATGGTGTGAAGGAACAAGAGAATCAGAAATGACTGGCAGGACAAGAGACAGAAAGCTGTGAACTGACATTATCACCAATGGCACATGGCATAGACTATCAGAAGAAGAATAAGTTAGTAGATTGTTAATGATCTAGGATTAGCGTCAGCGTGGCATGGACTGCATAGCCAAAAAAAAAACCTATTTCATGAATGTCATCAATGTATATTATTTAAGTATCTACATCTATGCTGAGTAAAAAAAAAATATTAGCACCAAGGGTTAAAAATGTGTGCACTAGTACACTCTTGTGCAGCTTTAAGGGAACAATACTTATTAGGACTTTTGTCCAGATAAGGATGCAAACATCAATTAGAAAATGGCAATTATTCTTCACAGAAACAAGGAGGGACTGTTGACTTACACATCATCACCAAAGCCAGTCAAGCTGCTCCAGTAGTTGTGGAACTCCTCAAATTGATATGTATAGATCAGAGAGAGCACCAGCATGGAATACAGCACCACCACCCACCAGAAGACACAGTTAATAGCTCTCCACAAAGTAAAATTCACCTGCAATTACAAACTCTGAAGTCCAATAACTGATATTTTGTCTGATATAAATTCTTCTCCCTTCTTCTCCATTAACTGAAAAGGTAATTGGGGCACTATAATGATCTATGTGGGGTGTTGTAGGCAATTTCAACATTAGGTGGAGCCCAACATTTTCAAGCCACCAAAACATATCACCAGGTACTGTAAATATTCTGTTGAGGCCAGATTTTCCAATTTAAGAAAAACATTTTCCAAGAGCAGTGACCACTATGGCCAATAGTTTATGGTTTCCAGCTGTTGAAGGATTTGGGACATCATCAAGTGAATGCACTACACTGTTTTGCAACATCTGTAGCTCAGTACATTCAATTTCGACAAGCATTTTTAGAGTTAACTTTCCATAGCCTTTGACTGGCCCAGTCTACCTACAAGAAAGTAGGTTTGTGGCTCAGTACACAGGGGGGTACGGGGTGTCAGGCATTGGTAGCACCTTTGGTAAGGATGGCTCTCATGTCCTTTCAGGACCCATCCCCCACTGGTCCAAGCCTGACACCCAGCTTGTGCCTGTGGCTCCTAGTAGCTGTCAGCATGCGACAGCGGCCACCCCCCGGGCAACAGCTGTGAGAGGCTGGCTAAATCAGGGATGGGTAGCCGATTTGGTGTCAAACCAAGCGGTAAACTAGGGTATGCCTATCCAGCATGTGAAGACAGGATTCGGCAGACTGCGCGGAAGAAATCATTCCTGATTCAACGGGCAAGACGGCATTTACCTGCAAAGCGTTGTGGAACGTAATGAGCACGGCAAGGCACGGAGAGCGCCCTGGTCATCCACTGCACCTGTATTCATCTCCAGTCATCTCGACTTGTCTTACCACTGGACTCAGATGGACTCAGGCGAGAGAGTGAGGTTGACGAATTGCGCAACTCTTCCTCACTTTAATCCAAGTCATTGCGCAAGTCAGTCTTCATCCACATTTCGAGCCAAAATAGGCCTTATCAGCCATCTTAGAACTCACGGCTCCATACCTTCAACCCCACTGGATGAAATGAATGGTCATCATCATTCTTGATGGACAAACAACACATTCAACTTTGACAAGCATATTTTTGGGTGTGCTCTACCCACAAGCAGCAGGTTTGTGTCTTTCTTCATCTGGTTCCTAACCCTTGACCTGTCCAACATGGGAGACTCTTCTAGTGGCTGTGCATTGTCAGCATAACTCTTGGGGGACACTGTAACATGCAAGCCCCTTTACCACTTCAAGGTGGAGACACAAAAGAGATGAGCCGAGGGATTTTAAAGTTGTGCAATGTACAAATGGGACCTCCTAATGTGTTGCTACTGCTCGAGAAGGCAAAGCATGCAACCCACTACCCAGATAACAGGTGCAGCATGATATTTTTAGGTCTTTTTGAAAATCGTGTCTACATTACAACCTGACATTTTTTTAGGTAGAGGCACACCATATGTCTAAGTCACTCTCAACCATTTAAATAATATAGGAATCAACAATGTTGAAAATCTATCTGTGAATATCTGGGCCTGCTGTAGCATTGTGGATAAAGAACTGGCTTAGCACCAAAGCAGACAAAGTTCAATCTGCAGTCAATTGGTTTTTGTTTGCGTGACCATTAACAGCTCTGAGGGTCAACCCAGTCTTGTGAAATGGGTGCTTCTTCTTTTTGTGTTCCCTTTTTGAGAGGAATACATGACACCAAGTAATGCACCTCTTTAACTCAGTCACTTTAGTTGACTTTGGCATGCGTGTTTGCCAGGTTTATTTACTCTAGACAGATTCCTTCCTTGCTCTAACTACCCATGGATAGATTTTCTTTCCTAGCCTTTGCCTTACAACCTGCTCATTGTTATTTCCAACTGCTAGGTGATTTTGTTTATGAGCACAACATGTGCATGATATTTTACAGGTCAGTTTTACAAATCTGAATGGATAGGGATTCAAACTCATGACCACCTAGCCAGCAGGTAAGCATTCTAGCCACTGCACTACCATAGCTCCCTGTCACCTTATAATATAAATATCATTTCATTCCAGTGTCCCATTTAATTAAACTAACAACCTGCCAGATTTGTAAAAACACTGTTTCAAATCTAGAAACTGCTTAATCATTTTTGACAACACAATGACACTGGCTGGAAGATTTGGTGACTCACCTGGAAGATGATTATAAATATCAGGAACAGAATCATGTAGATGATCCTGTAGATTACGACATCCTGCAGGGAAATGATTGCCATCATAATCGTACAGAAGAAAATCCAGTACTTGCACAGAAGCAACCACAAAAAGTGACCTACAGGAAATAGGCATGCAGTTATAATCAAGACCAAGGCAAACATCGGCATATATCTTGCCATGAAATAAAAATTATGGAGAACAAATATAGTGTTTCGAAAATACATATTTTTTTATATGAAAAGAAATAAACATTAAAACAACAAGAACTGACACCTAAAATATATAACCAGAAATAACATTGAAAAACAAAATTAATACGAACAGAATATAAAATAAATGCTCATGTTGTTACTTTTTTTCTTTTAAACTTAAGGTGTTCATTCTAATTTAAATATGAACTGAAGATTGCATTAAATGTAAATTTTTGTATTAGAGATTAAGTGTAATTAAATATCATAAAAACTTATAGGATATAATAATACATAACAACTTATAAGTAAGTAATATAAGATTATTTTACTCATTATTATTTAATAACTACAATTTTATATCATATGTTAACTTCATGTATTAAGTTAATGTTTAATATGAAAAGGATTAAATTAGTACAGCAGTTTTTATATTCAATGTGCAACTATGAACAATTTATTAGATTTTTGATTAACGGAATGCAACCACTAACAAGAATTAAGCTTTCGTAAAATACAAAATATTGTATACATGCAACATGCATCATATTTACACTGAAAGCAGAGCAAATGCAATAGAAATTCACAGATACTTTCAAGAGTGCCACCAATGTCACTAAAAAACTATGACTAAAACATAATTAAAACTGCTGGAAGAGAAAGACAACATGGATGTTTACAAAAATAGCACTACACCAATTTATTTACTACTGTTGGGTGTCCAAGTTACTCAGGTCTTATTAGATATGACCAAGCCACTGTATAATAATGCCGGCTCTGTGGCGAAGGGGTTATGGACGCAGTTTGTTATCCCGCATACCTGCGTTTGAAACACAGATGCGTGCAATTTGAAAACAGACCGCGATGCATTTGTTTATCAAGAAATGATATGGGTGCCGGTCATTCAGAAAGCAATGGCAAACTACTGAACGTAAACTTGCCAAGAGATCACAATAGCAAAAGGCAAAAAAAATGCTGGTGTAGACTGCAACATCCTGTACAGGATATGCAACTAACTTTTTTAAACCATATAATAGCAGACGGTATTACCTGCTTTCTGTTAGTGCTGAATGTTGGGCGGCGCCCACCAAACCTGACACCCCACATTGTGCCAAAGGCTTCAGGTGCAGGAGTGCAATTGGAAGGGTACAAGTCTTACCCTAGGATCATGCTGCATGGGCAACACATGATCTCTACAATTCAGCCCAGGCTTTGTGCTATGAAGAGGTATAACTCCATCACAAACTATCTATCAGCTGTCAAGACAGCAAGTGTCAGTGTTGGGTTCCAAGTGGAGGTTTTAAATTATTTAGATAGTTTTAAAAAAAAACTTGCCCTGTCACCATATGGGATTGTTTCTTCTTCTTCCTTCCTTTCCTTCTTCCTCCACCTTCTGCTGCTGCTGCTTCTTCTTCTTCTCTTTATCTTCAAACGGAGTACATACCCTAAACCAACAAATGCCAAGCCCTGTGTAGTCTTGATTATGATTGGTCAGATTTTGCAGCTAAAGTTTTCCTAGGAATGAGGTAGCCAGCCTCGCACCAACCCTCCTCAGTTGCCTCATATGTCATTCATGGTAGGTTACAGTGTTACTATTCTTTACTTCACTTTTATGTCCCTGTAAGACAGGCGATCATGTAGGATTGTCTTCTAGCCTGCTTTTTGTTAAACGTTTAACTCCAATAAATACAATTCCTTGTCTCACTGGGGTATAGAATCCATGTCTTCACCCACTCCTCAACATGATAAATTGATGCTTAAAGTTTAATTTTTTTTCCTTATATTTCTGCAAATTGATGCTTAAAGTTTAATTTTTTTTCCTTATATTTCTGCTTTACTTACAACTGTTTACAAAGACATTCTATTGTACTTGTAGTTTTCTCATTCTTTTTTGTTACTAGGAAAGCTGCTTTCACTCCCAATGTTCCAACTTGCAGTTACATTAACACACTCTCTTCTATTCAGTTAGTACTTTTAACCTCATCTATTCCAAACGATATATACTTTTAGGTTATACAGAACAGAAATGAGGATGAAGCAATATCAGCTGGATATCTTTGTCAGACCTCTTATATGGATAAAGTTGCAGAAAACCCATCTGGTGTAGTGAAAATCTGAAGCTCAATTCTCTGAAAGCTACCTAAATTTCCTGATTTGGAAAACCAAAGCAGTGTGCACATGTATGTGAGTGAGTAAGTGTGCATGTGTACTGTGTGTGGTGTGTGTGTGGCCACACTCCAGGGCAGAAATGAAAAGATTTCAAAGAAATCATGACCAAAACAGTCAAGTGTTTTTACATTTCATCACTGACAAGAGTGGTCCTTGGTGCTTGCATATATATTTATTTGCTCCTTAACAAAGATATTTCTTACACACACATGGTTGTGAATTCTGGAGAATTAACAAACCAGAAAAAAAATTCTCTAGAAGCTTCAGAGATGTGGTGTTATAGAAGAATATATATATTCGCACGCGCGCATGTGTGTGTGTGTGCGGTGCACGTGAGAGAAAGAGACAGAGAGATATATATAGTGTGTCCTCTGCACATATGTAAATATACTGTAACCAATACAGGTTGAAAGAATATGCCACACTTACACTAGCTTTTGTATACTACTCTGGTTGTGTGCATACTTTGGCAAGTGTAAGCTTGGAGAAGATAAAGCAAGCAGCAACAATAAAATGCATTTCATTCTCAGGGCTAAAAAGAATGTTCTGAGAATTTAAACCAGAAAACTATGACATGGTATAAAAAGAAATATGCCCACGGATAAAATTTAAAAAAAAAATGAAGGTAGTATTAAAACAGCATAAAGAACTGGTTGAGAGATCCGATAAATAACAATAGTTAAAAGATGACCAGGATAAATATTTTACTTATAATGAAACAGAGTGGGAAAAAAAAAAAAACAAAGACATGGTAACAGATACAAATACCAAAACAAATAAATTCACTTAAAACTTTCAGGCTTTATGATTTGGAAAAAAAAAAAAAAAAAAAGAACTAGTAAATAACAAATGCAATTCATATGTGAATGTGTATACTTGTTTACATATAAATGTGAATATATATGTATATACATGTCTGTGTACATATGTGTGTGTGCATATACATATGGATTCACAAGCGGTTTAGAAAAAAAACTAGACCAGGAGCAGACTGCCATTGTGATCATTTTCTAGTTTTATGAAAGGTGAAGTTAAAATTGAAGACTATAAAACGTCCCCCAAAGATCACCAAGTTAGATCTAGAAGTATTTATAATAGAAAAAGAAATTAGAGAAAGCTACTATGTTACTGTACAGAACAGATCAAATGTGGGTGAACATCTAGGAAACATCCAGATGGGAAAATGACTGCTGATTCCATCAGAAATAACTGGGTGTTTTGTGGGGGACTATTGTGTTGACATTCTGGTGGTGGCATTATGCACAGTGTATCTGTGCGGGCTGTTGTTTGTCGAGACTCCTGTCTTTTCCACTTTTCACATTGGGCAGTTGGGAGCGTTTTGTGTGATATTCACTGGCACAGGAACGGAGCATAATGGGGACGACCCGTTGCTGTGAAGTTGGAACTGCGACTGACTAACTGACTGACAGATCAAATGCTATGGTGATAATGCAGGCTATTGATGAACAATGGAATACGTTGTAGGAATCAATCCAGTAAACATCAAAAGAAACCATTCTTCTTATACATATAATCACAAAAAAAAAGAAAGCAATCAAATATGAAATTCTGTAGAAGATGGATTATAGAGAAAAAAAATTAATAGCAAGATAAAGAAGATTATAACTGAATGTATAGTTTAGTTGAGTCAAGAACCAACATCACTGCACTCAGGATATTCCCATACGTGCTCCACCCCCTAGTTCAACAGCCAGCAAAGAGTCATACTACTAATCGTTCCCACCTCTATCTGATTAAAAGTTCTCCCCGTCTTCCCTCTGTTTTGAGTTTCTTCTAGAACCTCTGCCGATCCCCCGCAATCTCATTCTTTCCACATATGAGTCCTCAGTCTGTTCCTCCGCCTTCTCCACCTGGTCCCACAAGCGCACAACCACCTCCCCCTTGTCCATAGGCAATCTACCACCAAGAGGTGCATCCCCTGCTAGCCTATCAGCCTGTTCATTCCCCCGCACACCCACATAGCCAGAGCAAGATACAATTCTCACAAACCATGTCCTCTGAAGCGATGAGAGCCATTCCACATGAAACATTCCTTTCTCCACCTTACTAAGCATACTCTTTGAATCCGTAATGAATACAATGTGTGTTGCAGTAATCTCCTCTAGCCAATGGAATGCCGCTGTTACTGCCTCCACCTCCATTCTCATGCTGGAGGTTGTAGTCTCATATGCCAGGCTCTCCTTTTTCAAGACACGTCCATTAGCCTTTGCAATAAAGCCCCAGCCACTAAGTCTGTTTCTCACCACTGACCCATCGGTGTAGAGGACAATGTCACCTTGATGTGTGTTACTCTGCATCAGCTGTTGCACTTCAAACTCAGTGCGGCCCGCTGCCAATTCTCTGCATTCACAACTCGGTGTTATTATTACACTGTGCCAGTCCATCATGTCTTCCAGAACTTCCACCCACTCTCTTTCACGATTGATGGTCTCTAGATCACACACCTGATGTATAGAAAGTTCTGCCTGTGCTATCCAGGACCTGCCTCATTTTAGTCTAAACCCTTGACTATATCAATGGCTGCATGCAGCGGGTGATCCCTATCTGCAGCAACTCTCAGGTACCATTTGGCCTGAAGGACCCTATGTCTATCCGTCATTGTTGGTAGTGCCAGGATATACCTCATGCATATAATTGGTGTGTCCTTTGTGCATCCCAGAATTAACCGCATGGCAGCATTCTGTATGCGCTCCAACCTTTCAAGCTGGCTCTTTGATACTGTCAGAAGCCTCAAACCATACTTAATGACAGAAATTATTAACTACTGAAAGAGCCTGTACAGCATCCTCTGGTCTACCCCGGTCGCTGCCACAGGCCTATATGATGAAAAAAGACTCGATAAAAATATTAAAAATAATAAGGAAAGTTCACCATTACTTGCTGCGGAAGTTGAGGAAGCATTACATTACATAAAGAAAAGAAAGGCATCTGGACCAGACAACATTACATTGGGGGAAACTGAGGACATAAATAACAGTAGGTTCTAATGACCTATTGAATCAATTTTTATAGCTCTGACAATGAAACCAGGCATTTTAGAAGTTAAGATTATCGGACAATAAGTCTTATGAGTCACATGACAAAGCTGTTACTGAAAAAATTAAGTGACAACATTAAATCAGAAATGAATGACGAACAATGTAGAATTGTAAAGAGAATGTGTTTAAACAATGCCATATACATTACCAGGACACTGTTAGAAAGAGCTATACAAGTAAAAGTAGATCTGAACTTAAGCTTCATAGGCTACACAAAAGTGTCACAATGAAAAACATGAGCAAAAAATCAAACTACCAGAATAATCAAAGATCTGTGATCAATAAAGAAAATATATTAGCAGCAAACAGCAGCCAAAAGAATCAATAATCAAAGATAGAAGTAATGGCGGTATTGAAGAAACAGATCATGTCTGAATATAAAAATAAAACAAATGGTGTTTTTAGGGCAAGCGCAGAAATGCAAATATATAGGCACATGGATAACATCAGATTGAAGATGTATCACAGAAATAAAGAACAAAATAGGACAAGCACAAAATAGGACAAGCAAACAATGCATTGTATTAAATTAAGAGCATATGCAAAAATATAGAAAAAGAATTCTTGCATGTTTTATAGAACCAGTTTTAATATACAGCTGTGAATCCTGGACAATTAATTCTTTTAAAACAAATACCTAGCAGCTTCAAAGAAGTGGTTTTACAGACGAATGATGAAAATTACTTGGACAGTCAAAATGAGTAATGTAAGCATTATGAAAGCAACTTAGACACAAAGACAACTATCACAAACATAGAAAGAGGCAGTCGTAATTTTTTGGTCACATTATAAGAAGACAAAAACTGCAACATGTTGTGACAACTAGAAAGACTTTTGAAAGGGAGATAGAGGAAGGTAGCCAGAGAAAATTCTTGACAGCCTTGTCTTGATTGCAAAAAGGTGTCAATGAATGAACAGCTACATGTGTTGGAGATGTGGATAAGCTTGATCACCTATGCCAGTCGGAAAGGCTGTTGATGATGATGAAGTAAGTGTAAGTGTGTGTGTGTGCGTGTGCGTGTGTGTGTGTCTCAGTGCACGCATGTGGTGTTTTTTTTTTAAATATTAAAAATGTAAAGAATAGTGATGATCAGTACATAACATTTGTGTGTGGTGCTTTTGGTCGACTGATAGCAGATCTGTTTAATAATGATATTAGTTTCATGCTATGTGGCGAAGGGGCTATGGACATAGTTTGTAATTCTGCATACCGCGTTAAAAACACAGCTGTGTTGAGTTTTTATGAAATGGTATGTTGGCTGGTTGTTCAGAAATCAATGGGAAACTACTGAACGTAAACTTGCCCAGGAATCACGAACAGCCAAAATTGCTTGAGTGACTGCTATGTCCGTAGAGGATATGCAACTAATTATTTTTTCATGGAAAAATGGTTGACTATAACCTGTGCCTAGCAGTCAGTCAGTCATTGATGACTACAACCTGTGCCAACAGTCAGTCAGTCAGTCATCACTACTACAATCTGTGCCAAACAGTCAGTCAGCCAGTGATGACTACACCTATGCTAAACAGTCAGTCAGTCAGCAGTGACTATACAACTAGGGCCAAAAAGTCAGTGATGACTACTACATTCTGTGTCAAACATTCAGTCAATCAGACTGTGATGACTACAACTAGAGCCAAACAGTCAGTCAGTGATGAATACACCTATGTCAAACAGTCAGTCAGCGATGACTACAACTAGGGCCAAACAGTCAGTGATGACTACTACAATCTGTGCCAAACATTTGGTCACTCAGTCAGTAATGACTACAACTAAGGCCGAACAGTCAGTGATGACTACTACAATCTGTGCCAAACAGTCAGTCATTCAGTCAGTGATGACTACACCTGTGCCAAACAGTATGTCAGTCAGTCAATGATGACAATTAAATAAACAGTGATGATGAGTAAAAAAAAAAAAAGAAGACCATTTGTGTGTGGTGTTTTTAGTTGACTTGAAAGTTTTTTTCTTGACACGACATACAGTTTCTTTCTTTCTTGCCCCCACAAGGTTAGTAGGAATGATATATGTGAATATTAATTGACATCTACTGAAATATATTTTCCTATAATACCATCTACATCAGAGCCAATGCATAGGGAATACCTGATGGGAGCACCATAATGCAGATGATATGACTTTCTGGCTGGGGATTACAAGCTGAAGCTGACTGAAAGTGGGCAAATGATTCCCTTATTTACTGGGTAAATAAGATGAGAAGCAACAGCTACAACTATTTCATACCTATAAAGATCATGGTCTTGCTGTCATAAGTTTGGTGCTGCATATCCATTGGAACTGAGGACGGTGCAAGAAACCACACAAGTACTCATAAGCAACACTGCTCACATGTAAGCTACACGGCTAACATATAGCACACTAAATGTACACATGCACACACGCAAACAAAATAACTAAATAAGTAAACAGCAGCAAATGCTTATATTAAACAGACAACAACTACAGCAATACAAAATGATCAAATGATTCATGAGCACAACTATACACACAAGCTTTGTTAGGTTTAATATAATTAATTGTTATCAGGAACATCATAATGCAAGTATCTAACTACCGCAACACAAATCAAGCACAGTAATACGGCGATCCACAATTAGATTCAAACAGTCTCTTTACGGACAACTTCAGCTAATTCACTGAAACAATATAAACATAATCCCACTACAAATATATAAATATGCATGAAATGATGTGAATCTCCTGAATATTATATCACAAGTTTGTTTTTGTTTGTGCAGGATCATCTTCAATGCCCATGTATACCCCCGTAAGTTCTCCGCTTCTTCCCTTAAACCACACTAGAAGACTTTCAACACAATGATCAAACTCCATAACAAGGCAAGGATACCAATGTGTGTCGACCAGAATTACACATGCCTTAAACATGATTTTTTCAGTTTAAGTTTTCTCATATGGAAATCAGCCTGTAAGTAAAAGTAAAGGACTCCTTTCACACCTTAAGGAGCCCAGGGCATTTGATGCTAGACCCATATTTTATAGAACAATCAGAATTTAGTGAGGTCAGTACCATGCCAGCCACCTTGGCTTCCCAAGATATTCATGGTAATCATTTTAGGCTGGGTCAAACTGGGAGCCCAGTCAATTTTGAAAAATACTAATTTGCCCAGCTATGGATTGAACCCACGACCTCCTGGTTAGCAGGCAAGTGTCCAGCCACTACTGCTACCGAGGTTTCCAAATCAGCCTGGGAAGTGGCCTACTTTGACTTCTTTATATCCAATTGCTTAGGGATTCTTAATGTATTCAGTGTGCACACAAATCCTCTGATCTGTTGCCCTTATCTGAGAAATGTTGGATCTATTATGACAGGATCAAGGGAAAGAGGTCAAATTCACAGCTACAGAGTACTGATTTGTTCTCAGGTTACTTGAGTCTGGGGTGGATACTGTATCTCCAAGCCGCTTTGCCCTTGTAGGTCATGACTATTGGAGATGAGGGTGATCAACTTAATATCCTCAATCTTTTCTTTATGAACCTACCACAACAGCCACATAAATAAAATCCAACATAATATCCCAGAGTTCAACCATCAGTAATTGCAGGAATTGATTGTTTTTGACCCAGGTAGAGCTCTGGGATCGATTAAATCTCATAAAGTGGACGCCAGATAATATTCAGAATTTTCAGGAAAACAAAAGCAGTCAGGAAGAGAGTCTGGCACTCCATGATGTTATCCTGTGACCTAGTGTATGTGTGGATGTAACACTTCACACCTCTATTGCAGTATCTGTCATGGGATGAACTGCACTCTTTAAATCTTGAAACTGTAGCTTCGCTAATTTCTTCTTCTTCTTTGTTTATCTGATATTTTATTTTGTTTTGAACTAATTGTGGTGTGCCTGTTTACAGCAGAACTGCAACATCTGCATCTTTCGGCTGACCAATCCGACTTCTTCCCAAAATGTGTTGACTGGGTTAACCGTTAACCTTCCCAGGCACTTTACTAATTTTACACATGAAACATGTAAGCAGACTGACATACGTTAACAAGTAAATGTTCTGAAGTCTAAGTGAGATAAACCCGCAAGAAAAATGAGCAAAGGTAAAGTAATGACACATACATTTCATAGGCATATTGCAAATGTGGTTATACCCATGCTGTTGGTGATTGACTGGCATAAGAGGGGAGCCTATATCTTAGAATGTTTATATTGTCTCGCATTTTCTCTGATCTGTGAGGGCAAATCAATACCTGCAGATTTATTTCTCATGTTATTTCAATGGCCTCAAGGGTGTCCCAACAGCTTATATTTCTATATATTATGTATATTACAATGGAACCAACTAATCATGACTCTTCTTTAAATGTTTGTAATAAACTAGATACACCAAAACAGCTCAATGTGTTTGTTTAAAAACAAAATATATTTGATAAATATACATTTCTGAGACTTGTTTGGCACTTTGTCAACTTGACAGAAGACAGTTTGTTACATTGTGCTAAAAAAAAAGGCATAATAACTACAACCCATGGCGGTATGAGACTGATCAAACTGATTCGCATGGCAAATGTTTGTCCACATGGATGCATGTGAACACATGGTCATTTTCACCATCACACACCATCTGATGTCTCACATGTTCAGTGTTTGACCTATCTGAAATCATTTTCTCCTTTGTCTTTATTCAATTTCTAATCTTTGCTCTACATGCAACACGATCAGCGGCAACTTGCTCCCAATGTGCATTATCAATGTCTGTATTAATCATGTCCCACTTACACACATCTTTGTACCGTAGAAGAAGCTGTTTCTGAGATCTTTAACCTATCTTTATTTCAACCAAAAAAAGTTGTTCAGTATTCTGCCATTGTCCTTCCTCCTAATGCATCCGATCCATCCAAGTCTATGAAGACTGAGTATGGAATAAACCGTCACACAATCTTATCTTTCCAATACTTCAGTATTTGTAATTTTTTCTTGTCACTTACTACCAAGTATTCGTTGCAGACACTACTAAGGACACAGACTTGATAGACCAAGACTTGTGTTTTGGCAGCAGCCTTCCTGTTCTCACAGACTCTCTGTTCTGAGACTTAGAGTGCTATAAATGGTGTGATACTGACCATAACACCCATCGAGTGCTGACTAGTCTAAAATAATGGGACTAGAACCATTTACATTCCCAATACACCTCAGGGCATGTAAAAAAGGTTCTTTGCGTTACTTACCACATATTACTTGTTTTTACTTACTCGATTTAAAAGTATAATAATTAGAATACCTATCTTCCACGTACAGACCCAAACATTTCATTATAAAGAAAAACAATACCTGAGGAAAACCAATCAAAATATACACAAGGGAAGAAGGTAAGAAAAAAAATATTAAACATTTGAAGGACAATATAATCTCACAATTTATGTTCTGAATATGTTAATGTAACTTATTTTTTCCAACTACACCACTTTAACCAGAGAAAGAAAAGTGGAGCAGTGGTAAGATAGTGAATATTGTATTGTATTATACTGTTAACTATTATGTTAGTACATTATAAATAGTTATTATAGAACCAAGTGGGAATCACAACATGCAGGCCACTAGAAAGATGATGTATAATTCCCCCAAAGAGAACAAGTAGCAAACTTCAGACTCCACACAGGAAACAACAGTCTGGATTGCCACGTTTAAGAGACTAATGACAGTAGGTATTGACGAATGGTCACTGATGAATGTTAACTGTGGAACATAGCTAGTTGAGAGGGGACTGCACATAACCTTGAGGTCAACCCAGCCTCATAAAACTGGAATATGAGATTTCTCTTGGAAAGGTAAGGTAGCCAGCGTAAGTACTACTGACTATGTTATACGTGTGTCACTCAGTTACTTAAAGCATGGACCTAACACCCACAAGAACATCATATTCACAATATATTTAATTAACCATGAAATATTAGAATTATTATTACTAATAGTACTGTTCCTATTTGTTTTATTACACACATTATTATTATTATTATTATTATTATTATTATTATGATTATTATTATTATTATTATTATTATTATTATTATTATTATTATTATTATTATATGATCTCTGCTCCTTTAAAATAAGCAGACTGGTTTAACTTGTTCAGAATCAAAGATGTAATAAATTCAAAGGAACACTGCAATGTCAAACACATCATGAACACAATAACAATAATAATTTTTAACCAGGGAGAAGTTGTTAGGCTAAGCCAAGAGAAAAATAAAATGACCTGGAATATAACTGTGTTACAAAGGTTATGTTTCATCAAGCTTTAAAATGCCATTATGTGGAATAAGGATTTTAAAAGCAAAAAATTCCAATAAAACTCTGGAGGTATGGATAAACCGCAAGAATATAAATGTGTATTTGCAATCTCACGCTTAAGAAAAAAATTACTTGGGAAAAGCCAAATTTAAAAAAAAAATGTATCATATGGCAAACTGCTAAACTTAAAAGATAATCCATATTGGAAACAAAAGAAGTCAAAAGAAATTAAACTTAGCAGCAAACTAAGAATATTGAGTTCTAAACTGCTAAATCAGTACTATTGTATGATCAGAAACAAGAACTACAAAAATGACTACTAATACATTACAAACAATTGGTGCCTGTGCATAAAAGGAAGATTAAATGGTATGGCAGAACCACCAATGTAGGAGTGCATGGAGAAAACTAAACAAATATCTGTGAACCAAGAAGTGAGGAAAAGATGCAGGCGCTGGAATGATCACACACTGAGACAACCTGAGAATAGTATAACTAGAATGTCTGCAGGTCAGCATGGCCGAATGGGTAAGAATGCGCGTTCTTAAACATCTGTTGTGCTGATGCCGAGGTAAGCGGTTCAACCCCTACACCAAACAGTTGGACTAAAATGTTGACCTGTTGTCCTTGACTTGGGGAGTAAATTACAAGTACCTCTGAATTTGCAGTGGGTTCGCCTGATGGCGAGGGACACTGTTAATAGAGAAAGCTAATCCACATGCAAAATTCAGTCATCACTACTATAAATAGTGTGCATGGACTACGCTTGAGTTGAAAAGCGAGTAAGCGAGTAAGTAAAAAAAAAAAAAAAAACTAGAATGTCATTTATCTGGAATCCTCTGGTCAAATGAAATAAAGGAATACATAAAACCACACGGAGAAGAGAATTAGAGACAGAAATGAATAATGTGGGGAGGATTTTGACTAATTTGCATGAGACAGATTGGCTTGGAATGAATTGATTAACAGCCTATGCCTGGATGGGGAATACAGGGAGAAAGAAGAAGATATCAGATATAAAAGAAGGCTTTGTAAATGCACAAACAGAACTGCCGAGAATATATGCATCTTTGAACTCTTCTAGGACTGAAAGAATTAAGGCATCGTCATATCACCCCAGGCAGTCTGCGTCACCTGCCTCACGCTCCAAATGTTGTGGGTATGATTCTAGGCCATGTTGTTCAGTTCACAAGTGCAATTTTCTCACAGACTCCTGGGGGTCATTGCTGGAGCTACAGAGTTCGTGTTTTGTGCGACACTTTCAGCAGGCCACCCTGCAAAAAAACAGATCGAGCCATATGGGATAAAACCTGGTGCAATGAAGCGAATCCTCTTGTCTTTCAAACAATATGACCACATACATTTTCTAACAATATTCTGCACACTGACATTTGAAACGTGACGTTCTACCAAAGATACATCTGAAAGATTTCATCTCAAGTATTTAAATCTTCTGTTCCAATGCAGCACTAATTAAAGATGATCATCCATTCTATACTGCTACTGCTTGAATGAGATTGGTATGGCTGAAAGATTAAACATGCTTAAACATTTTCTTCTTCTGATGACATAATGGGTTTGTACCAAGTGGCAGTCAGCTGGATTTCAATGTTGACTTCCCATTCAGAAAGCAATGGCTAACTACCGAATGTAGTATAGGGTGTATTTTTAATGACTGTGCAGTGTTTGAAAATATTGCCGGTCCAAGTTTTATATTAATCCTCTTTAAAGTTCATGCAACATAATAGGTAAATACAAAACTTGGACTGGCAATATTTTCAAACATTACACAGTAATTAAAAACACACCCTGTATTATCTGATAAATCACAAACAGTGAATAGGTGTTTGGGATGCCTGCATGGTCCTACAAAGGACATGCAATAATAAAAAAAATAAAAAAACTGACAATGTAAGTTCTGACAGTACAATTGCTGCTGGATATTACATGTGTTTTGTGACCAGTTTAAAATGAGGTGGAGGTATCATTTGATACATCAAATCACAGCTTAGCTGCTTATTTTATTCAGAGATGGAGAAAATAAAGGTAGCAAGGAAGAGGGCTGGTCATTTCACATTATAAAGTCAAATTTGAAATTCATCTAACAGTTTTACGACAGCATATGCATGGTATTAACATAACTTTTACAGTAGTGAAAGATAAAATAGCATTTCCCTAAATCTATACCAACCAGATAGTGACTCCTAAATAGATCTGGTAACAAACCAAACGCCTGTCTAACCCTTAGAAACTGTAATAACGATAAATGATCCCATTAGTAATATTTCATTAATTCATCATGACCCATGCCGTTAAGCGTGGGTGGTCATGTTTACGGTTTTCATTTATTTCCTGTAGCACTTGCTCATTGATCTTTCTGTCTGTCCATGGTCTTCTTTGCATTTTCCTCAGAAACCACATCTCCACTTCCATTAGATATTTTTAGTTTGTCTGCTCATTGTGCACATTTCACATCTATACATAAGTACAGGTTCTATGTAAAATTTAGCAAACTGCAAAAACAAACTGAGGATTATAAGCAAATTATTGTCTAAACAAAAAGAAATTTGTGTTAGGAATTAGGCTTTTTTACATTGTTTCTAGGCTATGAAATATTTCCTTACAAACTACAGTCATATTAGTTGTAACTCATACTTTATTAGCTACACAATAAATCTCCACTCATTCCATGATATCATGCTTCACTTAAACAAATAATGCAAGAGGCAAAGTGTTATCATGTGTAAATAGCTACAGTATACATTTAACATAATCCAAATCCATCAAAATGGGTGCATTAGCATAGATGATAGGAAACTCCGCTGGTAATATCAAAAGTGCGGTCAAACGAAGCTTCTATGCATGTGATCATCATTTCGCTAAGTGAGGGAAAGCCTGGTCACCTATTGGTCCACGCTTTCAGGCCTACTGAATGTGATGGCTTTATCAGGTCACTGAACCGTGACAGGTTCCTGCTTTGAGGCATGTTTTTTGTTTTGAGTCCAACAGGACTGTCTTATCACTGAGAAAACCAAACTTAGTTCAAATACATCTTTCTGTTATATAAATTATTAAAGAATTTATATGCATTATTCTCATAACTGTGAAACCAACACAAGGGAATATAAAGAGATCCCTGCAAATGAAACAAAATCCACTTAAAAATATTCTTTTTTATAACTGAGAAAACAGCCCAATGTTCACTACGCTTCGGAGACCCCAACAAAATTCAAATTAATCTTTCATATAATCAAGAAGGCAACCTATTTCAGATGTCTTTTCAAAAATTTAGAGATCTCCCACAAAATAAAAGAAATGTGTAGAGAATAAATAATAATTAAAACAGTTATAAGATTTGTAATACAGCTTGCAAAAACTAATAGTTTAGCAAATTTATTTAAAATGATTCATGATTGAATAATTCAGAACATATTGAATCAAATATGGTTATTCAAGTTTATATCTTAATCAGATTAACCACACAAAAAAAATACTGCTAGAATTCTTAAAAATGGCCGCTTATGTTGGGAGTTCTGTTCTAAGCATTGCACCATGTCCAATTGGCTATTCTTTATGTGTACATATCAAAGTGTTATGTTTTATTGTACTTCCTACATGTTGTCAGAGCAAACTAATAAAATCTGACAATATGTTTGTGTTTTTTTTAAAAGATGTATATTTTAACCTTTTAAAAGTAATCTGCATGTGATTTTGTTACCACTCAAAGAAAAATTAACAACATAAAAATAATTCCATGCAACTATTACTAAACAACAATATAAACTTATGATTTAAACTGACAAAATAACAGAATGTTACTGAAAACAAAATGGTTTTTCTTTTAAAAAGGAAGAAAGTTGCCAGGTTATTATATCAGCCAGAGAAACAAACAATGTATGTTCCAAAGAAAGATCAAGCATGGTTAAGTTTGAGTTTAGTTCATCAAGTTTTCTTTTGGGCAAACAAAGATTAGTAATAACCTCAGATGTGCTACAGAACAAGGCATTCAGTTTACCTTCAAAATGTACATCTGCGGGAACTGTTGACAAAGAAAATCAATCACTCCACAGTCAAATTTGTCAAATTGTTGAAACAATTTTTTAAAAACAAAACCTGTGATAGCCCTGTGCTGAAATGTTCATTACATACAGAAAACAAGACCCACCATCCATCACCCCAAAAACAAGAATAAAATCAACATATTATTATTAAATACAATAACAATGGTGGTGGTGATGATGATGATGATGATGATGACAATGAGGATAATAATCACAAGGATACAAAATTGCTATAAAATATCACAATGACCATTATGACTATGGATTTCTTGGGTTCAATTTAAGTTACAATATCCCCTCAAAGTTTTGGCCAGACACTCATTCATTTAGTAGCATGTCCTTTGCAGAACCTCACTCCCATAACAACCTGCCGGAAAACCTCTTGATTGTAAGCAAGATGTCCCGCGTCCGATACACCCATCTGGAGATCATCCGCCATATCCTGCAGCCATCTTCTCTTTGGCCTTCCTCTTCCTCTCTTCCCAGGCATATACCCCTCTATTATTGTTCTCTCCAAACTTTTGTGATGTTTCAAATGACCAAAATATTTCAATATTCTTTGTTTTATCGTCTTCAATAGCCAACCTTCTTGAATATTCAGCTCTTGAAGTATGGATGCCCTTTATCCAAGATATTCTTAGAACTCATCTATAACATTTATATTCAAAGGCATTTATGCTCTGTTCAGCTTGTTTAGTAAGTTTCCAGGTCTCATAGGCGTATGTTGCAATGGGAAAGATGCATGCTCTTAAACATATATTTTTTGTAGTTCTGTCTGTCCCACTCCACAATTTATTCAGTTTTGTCAGTCTTTGAAGAGCAATAGATATTTGTCTTTTAATTTCTTTCATTGTGACACCATTGTTGGTCAGGCAAGTGACATTTTATATGTTTACATGGCTTTTAAATAATGCTGTATACATTTGAACCATCAGTATCTGTGATTTATGGTTAGTGAAGGCAGTTTCACAATCCAGACATGCCAGGTTCAAAATCAGCCACATCAATTTGGGAGCTGATCCATCCATCATGTGCCATGCCGGTAAGCGTGGGCGGTCATGTTCTGCCATCTCAATCGATCACCAGAGTCGTGGATCAGCTCCGTGTTCCTGTCACGACAATGCCATATGGCCAAGCCATCCAGGTATTTACTTCTTGGTCTTCCCCTTGGTCTCTTCCCTTCGATCTTGCTAGTTGTCACCAAGTTCTCCAAATAACATGGCCAACAAATTTTGACTGTCTACGTCTAATGTCTCTAATCAGTTTACGATCTTCATTTATTTCTTGAAGGACTTGTTCATTGGTTTTTCTGCCTGTCCATGGTATTCTTTACATTTTCCTCAGAAACCACATTTCCACAGCATCAGCTGTTTTTCAGCTTGAATGCTTATTGTCCACGCTTCACATCCATACAAAAGTATAGGTTCTATGTAGCACCTCAACACTCTTTTTCTCATTTCAATTGACATCTGTTTATTTGTCAGTATGTTTTTCATCTTGCTAAAGGCTACTTTCGCCATGGCGATTCTTGTTCTAATCTCTTCAAGGCATCTCCCATCAGATGTTATGACTGTTCCAAGATAATTGTACAGATTCACTTGTTGAAGAATATTTCCATTTACTTGTATATTACATTGTGGCACTTCGTTCTTCCTAGTGGCGACCATAACCTGTGTCTTTTTACAATTTAATTCTAACTCCAGTTGCTCACTGTGTACAACAACCGCATCGACTAATTGTTGCAGATCCTGCGCATTGTCTGCAGTCAATACTGTATCATCTGGATATCTAATGTTATTGATGTTTCGTCCTCCAATGCTGATTCCATTTATATCCTCTACATTTCTGAAAATATTTTCCTGTATTTTTTTTTTTTTTTTTTTTTTTTAGCATATCCTTTACAGGACTTAGCTGTCAACACCAGCATCTTTCAGCTGTATGTTGATCTCTTGGCAAGATTACGCTCAGTAGTTTGCCATTGCTTTCTGAGCGGCCGGCTCAGTATCCCGCAAGTCACGAGCGGGGGTCGAACCGCCTCAGCTCTCGCTCCGCTACGAGACTCTGCGTGATAAACGGGATTACAGAGAGAAAGTGTTGTAACCCCACAGCCAGAGAGACCGGCTTTTCCTGTATAGGGAGAAAAAAGATCTGGAGACATTACACATCCCTGCCTAACACCTCTCTTAATAGGCTGATATTGACCTACTTCATTATCAATCCTTATGGCAGCTTGTTGTTTCCAATATATGTTTATTTTAAGTCTAATGTCTTTCCCATCAATTTGTAGATCTGCAAGCATATCCACCATGTTGACATGTCTAACTCTATCAAAAGCCTTTGTGTAGTCAATAAAGCAAAGATGTATATCCTTGTTTACTTCTATAGCACATTCAATAACTGTTCGCAGCATATACACAGCATTTACTGTACCCTTTCCTTCTACAAACCCACATTGTTCTTCCCCTATTTCAGGCTGTATTTTCTTCCTCACTCTTTGCATAATAATTCATAGCAAAATCTTTGTGATGTGACTCATTATACTAATTGTTCTATGCTGATCACATTCAAAGGCTCCTGATTTCTTTGGGATTGCAATAAATACAGAGTTACATAATTCAGAAGGTATATCTCCTGTATCATATAATGTGTTCAGCAGTCTGGTGACTTGATCTAGTCCAAATTCTTCTAAAGCTTTAATCATTTCTGTTGTGATGTTATCTGCACCAGGGGCCTTGCCAGCTTTCATATGCTTAAGAACATTTCAAACCTCCATCTCCAAAATTGGCGGTCCTTCATTATTAAATCTATATCATACTGTTCCTCTCTGTTATCATCATAAAGGTGTTTCACATAATCTGTTCATACATGTAGAATCTGATCTTTTTTCTATTATGATTTTGCCGTCTTTAGTTTTTAAGACAGCCTGTTGATATACTTATTCTTTTATTAGTAAGTTCCTGAATTCTTTTGTGCACTAATTTGGTATTTTGATTGTTGTGTTGGTTTTCAATTTCTAAGCATTTTTCCTCAAGCCATGCTTCTTTTGCCTCCTTACATAATATTCTGACTTGTCTGTGAATTTCTTCATATTTGGCAGAATTATTTTTTTTGAGTCTTCTTGTTTCCATTAGGTGTAAAATTTCTTCAGTCATCCATTGCTTACAACCCACCTTCTTTAATTTTGGAATAGTTGTTTCTGCAGCCAAACTGATTGAATTCTTCAACGTTTTCCATTGATCATCCACATCCTGGAATAGGATCTCTAGATCAGAAAATATATCAAATCTGTTCTGTACTTCTATGTTGAATTTGTTTTGTATTTCCTTGTCATTACTCAATGTACACAAATCATATTTAGTGTTTCCTGTTATATACTTGATTTTCTTCAACTTTATCCTCAATGTTCCTGTGAGTAATCTGTGGTCACTATAACAATCAGCACTGGGAACTGTTTTTGCTATTGTTAGTGCGTTTCTAAATCTTCTGCTAATGAGAATGTAGTCAATCTGGTTTCTAATCCTGCTATCAGGACTCCTCCATGTCCATAATCTTCTAGGGTGTTGCTTAAACCAGGTGTTTCCTACAATCATTTCCTGTTCTTTTGCCCACTCTACGAGTCTGTATCCTCTTTCATTTCTCTCTCCTAAACCATAGTTTCCTACTGTGTATCTATCACCTTGATTTCCTACTTTTGCATTGAAGTCCCCTATTATGATATTTATTTCTGAATTTTTACATTTCTTTAACGCAGACTCTATGTCATTATAAAATTCCTCTACACTATCTTCACTGGATTCTCCTGTTGGGGGTAGAAGTAACTGACAGTAAAACATGGGTAGAACTGACAGTAAAGCATACTACGTGCCTTGTCGTGCTCATTACGTTGCACAACACTTTGCAGGTAAACAGTCTTGCCTGTTGAATCATTGGCCATATGGCATAATCAAGGCAACACAGACCTGATCCATACTCTGGTAATCGTGTAAGACGGCAAACCATGACTGCTAACACTTATTGATTATGACCACAGAGAACTTTTGCATTCAATTATCAGGAGTCATGGTAAAATACACCATCCTTTTTAAGAGTTTTTTGTTTGTTTTCTCAAGGTAATCAGGACTTTTCAAGGTTGCGTCGGACATGCAACATTTGGTGTGTGTATGCAAAGGACCAGCTACATAATTATCCCATAAATGTCAGATAAATTAAAATTACAATACATCCGAATACATCCTTGTGAAGTCTAGAAAATAGACAAGTAACAATATTTATCTCATAAATGTAAAAAATAATAATAATTATACTATAAATCTTTAAAAAAAAAAATAATGTATAAATCTTTAAATGTAAAGAAACAATTACAATTCCTCCCCATCAAAACTAATTAGAAAACAACATCATAAATTGATTTATTTGGCTTTTCCTGGGATTTGAGATTTAAACATTGAGCACAACCCACTACTGGCAATGCTGATCATATTCCGGTACGAACCTAAGGCCTTGTCCATGTCAATTTGGAAGCACTAGACTCGCCTTGCCAGTTGGGAAGACCTGATCAATTGGGGCCACATCGACTGACGGATGTCAGTCGCGGCGATCGGGCAAATTTTGAGCTATAGCCTATGATGGGTGACGTTGTGATATTCTAGTGTGATAATTTAGTCGTGTCTAGCGTGTGCCGCGTGGCTTAGTGGTTACACACCTGTGTCACACGCCAGTGATCCGGGTTTTATACAGGGTCCAGTCAAGGATATGCACTACTGACGAGCTCAAACGAGACCGAAACTCGAGTCTAGTGCTTCCAAAGTGACGTGGACAAGGCCTTAGGTTCGTACCGCAATACGATCAGTGGTGCCAGTAGTGGGTTGTGCTCAATGTTTAAACACCATAAATGTCAGATACAAGTAATAATAATGCATTTCCATAATTAACAATAAACATGAAAACAATAGTCATTTTCATATCCATCAACAAGCAAGTAAGTTACAGTAAAGAACCCTTTTATATGCCTTAACATATATCAGGCATATGGTTCTAGACATATTTCAACAGATGAACTGGCACTCCAGGAGTTATGAGGTCAAATACCATGTCAGACACCTTCACTTCTCAAGATATTTTCTTGCATCCATTTTAGGCTGGGTTGACACCCGGAAGCTCAGAACAATGTTGAAAAATCTGTCCCGATGCAAATTTGAATTCATGGCCAGCAGGCAAGCATATAGCAAGTAAACTACCACCACTCCCAATTCCAACAGAAAGAAAATAAAAATGTTTATTCCATAAAAATAAAATAAAAACAATGAAAACTTATATCGTTCATAAATGGGTAAAGACAATTAAATGGCGATATAAATTACACAAATGACGAGATACAAGAAAAGTACATCAAGCTGTCACAATGTAAATTATGTTGTGTAATTGCAACTTAAAGCTGATGATTTGTGAAAGCTATCTGGACATTTAAAGCCTATAAAACAAAAGACCTTAAGGTGCAGAAAGCACAACAAAGTAGTGATGGCATTAAAACAAAAACAAAAACACAAAAAGCAGAATTATTGCAACTATCACAGTTTATATGAAACAATCCTAAATGTGAAACACATATGCACATCAAATGAGAACACAAAGCACATGAATTCTAACTTTCTGTCAATGATACTTAATAACATTTTGATATCACAATAACTTTATTATAATCATTATTATTCTCTAGGCACCTTTAGGAACATGGAATTATCACTGTAGTTGCAGTTTCTTGGAATGTAAATAGAATTGCAAATCTGTAGCGGCCATCTACTTGCAACATTACACCTTATTAAAAAGATAATATCTACTTATTAATTAAACTCCCTTACATTAATATCTACTTATTATAAAAAGTCCCTTACAACAGTACCCACTGATTAATAAAAGTCCCTTGCAGCAACACAAATTATGATAAATTCCTGCAAAATTAACTATATATGAATGGGAAATTATTTTGTACAATTACTTCTGAATGAAAAGTCTATTGTAGCATGACCTAATCATGAATAAAGTCCCTAAACAGTTTCTATTTGTGAATGGCAATTCCTTGAAACATCAACTTAAAAATGAGTATCCTTACAAATGGAAGCTTCATGAGGCATTATATTAATGAATGAAAGTTCCTTGTGGATTATCAGTAAAATGTAAAAGCACATTTAAATGAAAGTGCCATTAAAGATTACATAATTATGAATGAAAGACATTTGCAACATTTACATAACACTGAATAACAAAATTCTTGTAGAAATATATGATTATCAAAGAAAGTCCCTAGTCACATTATAATTATTAATGAAATTACAATTAAAGATGATTTAATTATGAATAAAAGTTCCTATGGAGATGAAAAAGATCAATTTTACAAGAATTACTTACGAAGCCTGTCCAGGAATGATATCTTTCTTGCACGAGATTGCATCTTGATGTCCGTGGTACTTGACGCAGTAACACTACGTTCACCAAGATACTGCCGCATTGTCAGAACAATGAACAGGGTGAAGAATGCCTGAATAATGCAAACATTGCATAACTGAAAATACTGGCGCTATTTTTGAATAATAAAATAATAACAATTTGTCTTGAAGCAGTTTCCTGCTGTGGGTCTGTGATATGATCATGTCATCAAATTCTGTTGGCCTGAATGCATGGAGGAATAGGTGGCCAATCTCTACCCCACTTTAGCAGGTGATGTTCCCCAGCGTTGAGTCCACATCCGATTGTGCTCATGATGTTATCATCACAGTTTGCTATCAACTCCGCTAATGCTAATAGTTAATATTCTGAGGACATATATTTAGTGGCAGGTGTCCTGAAACTTGTATTACAAATAACGGCTTACAATGTGGCATTATTTTAATTTTTTTTGTACTATCAGCAGCCGGAATGAAGACCTTTTATTTTTAAGGAGATAACATTTCCGTAGCAGTTTATCTATCAGTTAGCACAAAACAAACATTTTAAAGTTTGCAATTGCCAAAACCATACACCTCGAGAAAGCGATATAAAAAACACACACAGACACACCATGCATATGAAATGCAGACATAAAGATTAGTGTGCTTGATTGCCAAGACAATGGTCTGAGTTCAGTTCAGTTGAGATTAGCACTGCTGCACTCTGGAGATGTTCACAGATGTTTCAATCGCCTCTGTAGTAAATCCATTAGTGTACAGTGGCTAATTGTACTTGCCAAATTTTGGCCGATAGATCTTCTTGTACACATGATGAGCTGCTCATTCCTGGCCCCACTGATCTTCAATCTGAGTGCCTGCTTCTGTCTATTAATGCTGATTAATTCAGCAACCTCTCTAAGGGTATTCGTAATGTTGGCTTGATCCATTAGCTGTTACAGTACCAATGTCAGCCAGCTCATCTATCTCAGTCAATGCACACACCTTCATGTCCTTGTACGAAGATGAAAGTGACTTTACAAATTGTGGAACTCTTCAGGGATTAAATCCAATATTTGTGCATGAAACCTACCTCAACTTTATCATGTCCAATGATTCTCTAACTAAAACAATTACAAATAAACTATAAACATTCATTAATTGGTGTCTGTGCAAAATAGGACTAAAATGGTATGACAGAATCACCAATGTGGAGTTCATAGACAGAACTAAACAAACAGCAGTGAATCACGAGGTGAAGAAAAGATGCTGGTGCTGTATAGGACATACATTGAGAAAACTTGAGAATTGTATAACTAGAAAGGCGTAAGTCTGGAATCCACAAGACAAAAGAAAAAGAGGAAGGCCCAAAAACACATGGAGGAGAGAAGCAGAGACAGAAATGATCAATATGGGGAGGACATGGATGCAAGGGATAGCTAAAGATAGAACAGCTTGGAGTAAATTGGTTGAGGACCTAATGGGGGATAAAATACAAAAGAAGAAGAAAGAATGAATTCTGTAGTATGCAAGAATGGGTGTAGTTTTGAGGCTTAAGCCAGCAAAATACCATTGTTAATGCTAACACTACCAATATCATTCTGCTTGTGGTTGTAGTGAAAGCACTGCTGACTTCCTTAACAATTGTGCCTTGTGAGTATGCTGAGAAGGTCCACAAAGACATTTTATATTGAAAAAAAAATGACCAACAAACTGAACAACAAATTATACTTGTATGTGCATAACTGCAAACTCATTATCCTTCCATACATCATGTACCATGCCGATAAGTGTGGGCAGTCATGATTCACCATTTCCCTCGATCACCATTCCCTCGATCACCAGAGTCATGGATCAGCACAGTGTTCTTGTCTCAACCATGCCATGAGGCCAAGCCATCCAAGTATTTACTTCTGTCTTTCCCATTGTTGTCTTCCCTTCGATCTTGCCAGTTGTCACAAAGTTCTCCATAGTTCCTCTCATAACATGCCCTAAAAATTGTGGCTGTCTACGTTTGATCAGTTTATCATTTTCATTTGTTTCTTGTAGGATTTGGTCATTGGCTTTTCTGTTTGTTCATGGTATTCTTTGCAATCTCCTCAGAAACCACATTTCCACATCCATCAGATGTGTTTTCAGCTTGACTGCTCATTTCCACGCTTCACATCTATATAAAAGTACAGGCTCTATGTAGCACCACAATACTTATTTTCTTGTAGCAATTTCCATCATTTTATTGGTCAGTATGTTTTTCATCTTGCAAAAGGCTAACTTTGCTATGATCCTCTCAGTAATTGATTATGGATTAGGTCTGCTCACTGTCTCAGAGAGTCAGCTGGTGAAGTTAGAGCGCATACAGAACGAAGCTATGCGGGTCATTCTGGGATGCACTAGAGACACCCCAGTAGTGTGTATGCATTACATCCTTGGTCTGCCGACTGTTGCTGGTAGGCTCAAGGTGATGCAGGCGAAGGCATACCTCAGAGTAGCTGCAGACACAGACCACCCACTGTATGAGGTGCTGGACGCAGTTAAGGGTCAGCGACTGATAAGAGGGAAATCATGGATGGCTCAGGCAGAGGATACGATCAGACAGGTGTGCCCCTTGGAGAACATTAGGCATGGAGAGGAGTGGATCAGAGTGCCAGTGGAGCAGTCAGACTTGTGCAGAGTTATAATCACATTAAGCCGGGATTGCAGGGAGTGGCCAGCAGGGGCCACGGAAGTGGAAATCCAGCAACTAATTCAGGACAATGCTCACTCGAGTGATGTGATTATCTACAAAGATGGTTCGGTGTAAAGAGGTGAGAGAAGTGGCTGGGGGTTCATAGCCAAAGCTAATGGTCGATGTTTGGGGCAGGAAAGCCTGGCATATGATACCACAACATCCAGCTTAAGAATGGAGGTGGAGGCGGTCACTGCGGCTCTCCGCTGGATGGAGAATACAACACACACACACATCGTGATTGTAACTGACTCAGAAAGCATGCTGACAAGGGTGAGGACGGGCAGACTTCGTGCGGAGTGGCTTGCTTCGCTTCGGAGGTCACGGTTGACAAGCATCGCCTGGATCTTTTCTCCGGGGCATGCCGGTGTGCTGGGAAATGAACAGGCGGACAGATTGGCTGGCTCTGCAGAACTTGGTGGAGTATTGATATATGACAAGGCAGACGTGGTTGCGGCCTTGTGGAAGCACGTGCACACCTCGGAGGAGCAAATGGATTACCATGGTCTGGCAAGAATGAGACAACGAGGAGTGACGAGGGGATCTGGCCGACGCTCAACGCTCAGAGGAAAGGCGAGACGGACTTATGATCAGATTGCTACTGGTACTATTGGTGTTGGAACTCTTCGCTGGCTGCTGAGGATGGGGACGGAGCACTTATGGGAATGCCCCGAATGCTGTGATGTGGATTCCTAAATCAATCAATCAATCAATCAACTTTGCTATGGTGATTCTTGTTCTAATCTTTTCAAGGCATTTCCCTTTAGATATTATGACTTTTCTGAGATAATTGTACCAATTCACCTGTTTAAGAATATTCCCATTTACTTATATATTACAGTGTGGTATTTTGTTCTTCCTAGTTACGCCTAATAACAAATCAACCTCATTATCATAGTTGTCATTAATGAGGGACTTATTTGTTTCTACTACTGCAGGGTTCCACTGTCTGCATCTCTTGCTGAATTATGTAAGGACAGAAAAGATTACCTTAAGAGTTGGGTGAACTGGTGTGCATTCTAGTTCTATATCAATATTCATCAGCTGGCATACTAGTTTGACAGTATCCTCAGCCTGACAAAGCCATGGTGGTATGAATTCCACCCCCAATAGTGGGAGGGTTATTTTTCCAATCAGGAACACATTTCCATAATTCTCTGAGAAATGTCTTGGATGGGAAAGGGAATGAGGGAAGGAACTAACCACCCAACCTCATTATGTCACGGCCAAGAATATGCAAAGACCAACCACTTCACATCCCAAAGGCAGTATCTGCCCAAAGGCAGTATCTGCCCTAGGACCACCTTTACCTATCTTATTTAAATTATTAAAAAAAAAAAAAAGAATTAAATAATTTGGTCTTGTGACAAGGATGCTTTCAAATTGAATCTACCAAATGCACCAGCATATTTTTATGATGGTTTCAAAGCAAGAGGAAGGCATAAAAATTAATAGACTGATAGTGAAGAAGGAATATTATGGAAACATGATTTCACAATATCAACAATGACACACCAGACCAAAGAGAGAAAATGTCTCCTACCTATATCTAATAAGTGGAAGAATTATAAATGAATCGTGCTTCCACTGGTAGACAGAAATACAATGCTATAGGTACACTATCTCAAAATTTAATATTACGTGGAAGCTGTAATAGTGGCATTCAGAGGACTGAAGAATAGTATAGAATGACATAGCATGACTGGCATGTTCTGTATGAAATGGCTTGTACTGCTCGAAAAGATGACGGTCAAAAGCATATCCTGATTTTCTGCCTATAGCATGTGGGTGTTCAGGAAAATAAACAGGCTGATAGACTGGTTACAGTTGCTCTTTTGGGGATCAAGCTAGATTATGACAAGAATAAGGTGGTAAAGGTTTTCTGGGATTGAGTGGAAAGTGCAGTAAAACAAAGGACCCACATCTGGATAGGCTGATTCAGTGGGGAGTGAGAAGAGGGTCTGGTTAACAATCAACATGTAGAGGAAAATGCAGGGGGATGTTCAATCAGTGCCACTGATACCATCAGCTTGGGAACTCTTTGCTGACTGCTGAAGAAAAGAGAGCACATGTTGGAACATCCTGAGTGCAAATGTTGATTCTTAATTTTATATTTCATAGGACATGTAAGACTTATTATCATAGTAAACACTAGATAGATAAATTATATGAAGTCAAGAAATGTAATGACAATCAAACAAAAATAGACAGATAAATCACACGAAGACAGGCAATACTTCTTATTCTTCTGCTTTCGCCCAGAATGTTGGTTTGGACGTAATTGTGTTGTGCCTGTTTACAGCACAGCTGCGATATTTGCACCTTTCGGCCGACACATCCGACATCTTCATAACCTTCCTGGGTACAAGGAATACAATGATAATAAACAAAAACTATTACTCACCTGTAGAGCCAAGTTCAGACAAGGATCTGTAAATCTTTTCAGGCCTATCTCATCCAGCTTATAGTTGCCTGCCATCTTTGGAAGCTCATTGTCCAAGTTCATGCCAAAGATGTACTGGCCCAGCAGAAGAAGCTCTGCATAAAGCAGAATAACTGGGGATGTTCGCAGGCACCACTGTCGTGAATTGGGCAGCATCCACAAAATACAAGCAGCCAAGAGAAATGTGAAAGTTAGCCACGAGTGGTATGTTATGCTCCAAGCCTGTTACAGGAAAGACAAATGGATGCTCAGTTATGGTTATACCACAAGAGATAGAAATCATTACAGGTCAAATATACATCTAATATACAGATTCAAATTATGTGACATGCTACATTTTTACACATAGATGCTGGCACTGTGGCGAAGGACTTACAAACGCAATTTAAATCTTGCATACTGCGTTCGAAACACAGCTGCGGATAATTTCACAGCAGACAGCCTTGTGCTGGTTTTAACTCAATGGTATAAGTGCTGGTCATTTAGAAAGCAATAGCAAACTACTGAACGTAACTGCCAAGAAATCACAAACAGCCTAAAATGCTGCAGTCAACTGTGGAGTTATGTAAAAGATATGCAACTAACTTTAACAATAGTATGTATCAACAAAGTCTTTATAAATAACAAAAACAACAAAACAACAACAAAACAAGACAAAAAAGCAAGAATACTGAACTGGTTATCTTATGAATGCACAGATTTGTGTTTGTTGCTTTGTTTTTCTTGCTCATTGTTAAAGACTTTGGTCGAAACATCCACCTGTATCTGTGTTTTTTTTCTTTTGTCAAGCGTCATAGTTATATTGTCTGCTTATCTTTACCCAAGCATTTTTCTTGGCAGCAGTTACATCTTGTTTTCGATAACATTTTTTACAGCTTGAGAGATATGCTTTTTCAAAGATGTCAAGTTTCAGAACCGGCCTTGCATATCCCACTGATTTCTGAGCTTGGAGAGGAGAAGGAGAGCTCTGCAAGACAGTCCGTGAGTAGACAGAACCTTGGTACTGGGTCATGATGAAAGTCTCTACACCAACTTTACCATGACAGATTGGACCTTTTCATATTGAAGAATTAACTTCCAGTGGACTCATAAACAACAACAACAGCATGAGAGGGCAACGGGTGTGGTAGAAAAATTCAAAGACAATCTAGGATTAACAAATAAAATCCAAAATTTGCATGCCAAATATGAATACAGAAGTTATTTTCAAATCTATTTTATAAGATGTGAAATCCATGTGACAATTGAAAGCATTTCTTCCAAATAAAAAGGCCAGCACATTATTGTTGTAACGGTGTGGATGAGTGAAAAATGACTGGGAAACAAATGATTTACACAAATGCATTCAGAATGCTGATGTTTTACATCATCTTAAAATATGCACAACGTTTTGCATAGAAAAGAAAATCAACATGATTACCATCTGTGTTAAGTATTACCTTCTGTTCTTTATTTCAACCATAAACTATGAGATCACATATCAAGATACAGCAGATCATGAGGTCATACATAAATGTATCCGAGTATATGTGGCTTATATTTAACACTGGTACAGCTGCATCTCCTTTGGAATGTCAATTCACTTTATTGTTGCTGAGAACTTCACAACTACCATTAAACATGAAGATATGAAGAAGATTAATTCCAACTTCATTAGAACAGGTGTGTTGAAGTATTTTGCTGAACCTGCTATATTGACATGACTCATTAACAACAGGTGTACAGACAAGAAAACAGGACACAGAAATATATTCACTTTCTTTTTTTGCATTTTATTTTCCATACTTCTTTTGTTTACTATGCCATCACATCTAAATTACTTGTTGTAGTAAGTTACTTGCATGTTTAAATGCAATATTGAAATTATCAGATAAGCAGTTATGTTTCCAATTTTTTTATTTCTTAAAAATACTTTGATTTAAATATTTGATTTTGTAATTTTTTTTTTTAATTTGCCAACTTAAAGGGCAACTTTTTACAATCATTTGGTCACATTAATGTAGTTTCATAGCAGAATTACAGCCAGCTGCAATGAGTTAACAAGATTTTCTAAAAGAGGAAAAGGAGAACCATTCAAATGTAAAGTACAGACATGAGAAGGAATTTTTGTTTAATGGGAACTTAAAAACTGGAAAGCAGTATGATAAATGGCAGGGCTAATGGGTGAAGCTTTTTTCTTCAAATAATTTACCATGAATGGTTGATACATCTGCTCACGGTGATTGTTTGAGAGTAAGAAATATTATTTGAGGAATAAATAAGCATTGTAAGATAATACATAGGAATTATTGAGAAAGGGAAGCAGAGAGAGAGAGAGAGAGAGAGAGAGAGAGAGAGAGAGAGAGAGAGAGAGAGAGAGAGAGAGAGAGAGAGAGAGAGAGAGAGAGAGAGAGAGAGAGAGAGAGAGAGAAAGAGAGAGAGAGGGGAGAGCGGGGGAGAGGGGGGAAGAGGGAAGAGGGAGGTGAGGGAGACAGACAGACATAAAGACAGAGCACAGACAAACAGCACACACAGGCTAACAAACAGAAAGAGAAGGATACTTTTGTGTGGTCACTAGAATGTCATATTTTAAAAATGAATGTCCATTTTTAATAATTGTAACAAATAACTTATTTCAGTAACTAAAACATAATAAATATGTAATTTCTGGAAAGTAAACAATAACATCTATCTAATCTCAGTAATTGAAATATATCATTTCAGTTTTTGGAATAATCTAAATATGGACACACATCTTTTATATGATGAACATTATTGTGAAAAAAGAAATAAAAATGTGACTAGAATACTATTAATTTATTGAAACTTCACTGTGTAGTAAACGCCCAGTGGCATTGGTAATTATATCTGTCCAAAGGTATGTTTGTGTGCTGCCAATAATTTCTGATACTGATCATTCTTTCATGCCATGATATCAAACTGTGCAGTATCTTCTGTCTTTGTTTTCCCCACCTTTCTTCCTCTCCAGCTTTCCCCTTCTCATGACTTGCCCAAGAAATGTGGACTGTCTTCTTCTGACGTAAGTAACCAGTTTGTTTTGTGAGATAATGTCTTTCAAGATATCTTCATTACTCTTTCTATCCTCTCACAGTGTTCTCATGATTCTTCTATAAAACCACATCTCTGCAATCTCCACATATTTCCTCACTTGCCTACTAATTGTCCATGATTCACTACCATACATCAGAATTGGCTCAATATAGCTTTTAATAACTCTTTTCCGCACCTCAAATGATATAGATAAATTGTAAAGAATATTCTTCATCTTGTGAAATGCTGCCTTTGCTTAAGCTATTCTACATGTAACTTCCTGAATACATCTCCCATCTGGTTTTATTAAAGTTCCCAAATAATTAAATACATTACCATGTTTCAGATTGGTTCCATGCACTTTGATGTTGCACTTGAGTATAACATTTTTCTCTGTTCAGATGCACTCACTACCTGGTCCCAGAAAGCCACCACCACATTCAATCAATCAATCATGTGTCACGCCGGAAAGCTTGGGCGGTCATGACTCGCCATTTCACTTGATCACAAGAGTCATGGATCAGCTCAGTGTTCTTGTCTTGTCCATGCCATGTGACCAAGCCATCCAGGTATTTTCCTCTCGGTCTTCCTCTTGGTTTGTTCCCTTCGATCTTGCCAACTGTCACTAAGTTCTCCAATCCATTTCTTCTCATAACATGAGCAAAAAATTTTGACTGTCTGTGTCTAATTTCTCTGATCAATTTATGAGTTTCATTTGTCTCCTGTAGTACTTGGTTGTTGGTTTTTCTATCTGTACATTGTATTCTTTGCATTTTCCTCAGAATCCACATTTCTGCAGCCATCAGATGTTTTTCAGCTTGACTGCACATTGTCCAAGTTTCACATCCATACAAAAGAACAGGTTCTATGTATCCCCTCAACACTCTTTTTCTCGTTTCAATTGACATCTTTTTATTGGTCAGAATGTTTTTCAACTCGTTAAAGGCTACTTTCGCCATGGCGATTCTTGTTCTAATCTCTTCAAGGCATCTCCCATCAGATGTTATGACTGTTCCGAGATAATTGTATCGATTGTTGAAGAATGTTCCCATTTACTTGTATATTACTTTGTGGTACTTCATTCTTCCTAGTGACGACCATAACCTGTGTATTTTTACAATTTAATTCTAACCTCAGCAGCTCACTATGTATAACAACTGCATTTACTAATTGTCTACAATCAATACTGTATCACCTGCATATCTAATGTTATTGACGTTTCGTCCTCCAATGCTGATTCCATTTATATCTTCTATATTTATGAAAATATTTTCACTGTACAGGGAAAAAAGATCAGGAGACATTACACAACCTGTCTAACACCTCTCTTAATAGTCTGATATTGTTCCACTTCATTATCAATCCTTATTTCAGCTTGTTGTTTCCAATATATGTTTTTTATAAGTCTAATGTCTTTCCCATCAATTTGTAGATCTGCAAGCATATCCACCATGTTGACATGTCTAATTTTATTGAAAGCATTTGTGTAGTCAATAAAGCAAAGATGTACATCCTTGTTTACTTCTATAGCATGTTCAATAACTGATTGCAGCATATACACAGCATTTACAAGATGATTTGTGGACTGCTCCTGACCATCTATACCGTCTTCTTCAGCCCTTGAAACACCCAGTGGAATAAAGCCCATAACCACGAATACCCAGTCCTATGGAGGCCCGTTTCTGGTTGGTTGAATGTTGGATGATACTTACTATGGTGTGAGATAGCCAGTCTCAGACCAACCCTCTTTATTTGCCTTTTACTAAATGCTCGGTCTACAGTGTTACTGTCCTTTACTTCCCCTTTGGGGCCCAGTAACACAGTCGATCTATATTAGTCACAAGATTTATATACCATACGTGATCAAACGATACAACTCACCATCATAGCAATTAAAGACAGCACGTAGCTCTGCCTCATAATCAGGACCAGTACAGACATCCACGGTCTTCTCTTTAAAGAAATTATGCTTTCACCAGTCCCTGGATCCTGTCGGCTTGGTTCTCCAGTGACCTCAAGCTCAGATCCAACAGAACCAGGAGATTCAGTGATACCTCCATAATGTCCACCAGGTGGCTCCTCATGCTCCACAAGCCTCTAGTCAAACAGAGTTCAAGGGGAAACTATATTTAGCCTTCTGGATTACTGGTATCAAGTCACAGAGACATAAAGAAATGTGAAAACCTTCTAACACTATATTATAGACATAAATCCAGAACAAATACTTTTTAACATACATTTTAACATGTTTTAAAACACTTATAAAGTATATATATATATATACCCTTAATTTAACTGGGTAGAAAGAAAGAAAGAAAGAAACGTTAAATCAATAACACAGTATGCACATTGATTAAAATTTAATATACTTTACATATAAATGGTAGCTAAGGTTAATTTTAATACATCTGCCCTTTATTTCACAAAGAAATAACTAATTGTGGAATTACAGCAGCATTAAAAGTATTAAAATACATCATTTCATGTTTTCAGCTGAAAACTAATTTCATATTCATGTTAATTCTATTAGTCCCAGAAAATCCACAGCAGACGCCCAAGGTTGGAAATCAGCACTATGAATATTTCCAATGTTTTACTTTTATTACTCTTAACCTTTATGGACTGGAACAGGCAGAACAACATACAGCAATATAGGTGTGACACTTGGATATTTAATATCACAGCTGAAAGGCACATATACACCTTTGAATTTGTGTTGCAGAAAAGCTTTCAAAAAGTCACTAGATAAAAAAGAGAACAAACAGAGCTATCCAATAAGAGCTCAATATTGAAGATTGGTTATTAAGACAAGTACAATTGAGGAATATTAAATATTTTGGGCATGTAAAAAGATATGGATGTCTGGAGAAGATAATTATGCAGGGATTTGTACTGGGGAATCAGAGAAGAGGAAGATCACAACATAGATAGATTCAAATGTGATAGATGATTTACACAACACAGCAACACAGGCAGGTCATCTGGCTTATGATAGGCAGAAATTTCAAAAGACTGCTATGGGGCAAATTTCTGCACAGGACAAGCCACTGCTTGAAAATAATTACTTTTTAAGAGCTAAATGCACAATGGGAGTGGCCATTTGGGAAGCATGCTTTAAAAAATCTTACTGGAGAGCCTTACTGGTGATGGACATAGTAGTAGCGCAGTAACTAACATGTTTGCCTGCTGACCATGTGGTTGTTTGAATCCCCACTGAGGCAGATATTTAAAAACTGATCTGGGTTTCCAGGTCAACCCAGCCTAAAATAAGTACCAAGAAATGTCCTGGGCAATAAAGATGGCCGGTGTGATACTGATATGACCCACTGAGTTCTGATTGGTCTATAAAAATATGGGACTAACACTATATAGCCAACATGCCTACAGGCATGTAAAACAGGTAATTTACTTTTTAAAAAAATACTTTCTATTAGCTGTTAAGAAAGAAAACAAGTCATTTTGAAATAACACATTTTACAGTTACCAATTACCACTAGAAACTGTTAAATTTCTATGTATCAAATTAACTATCTCATATGGCTCGTATATAAGAAATTACGAGTTTAATGAGAAATTTTTTTGTTTGTTCGCATATCCTTTTACAGGACATCGCTGTCAACATCAGCTTCTTTCAGCTGATTGTTGATTTCTTTTCAAGATTATACTCAGTAGTTTGCCATTGCTTTCTGAGCGACCGGCTCAATACCCCGTAAGTTACCGAAGCGGAGAGAACCGCTACCAATTCTCGCGCAATGTCACGTTACTTATGAGAGTATACAAGATTACGGAGAAAGTCGTGTAACCTCTAGACCAGAGAGACCGGCTTAATGAGAAATGCATTTCAGAAATGATTTTATGACAAAAGCTAAAAGTATATTAGAGACTCAATACTTTGCTGATGTTAATTCAAGGTGTACATACAACTAAATTACAAGGAACGTGGTAGGATACAGAACAGGGACATGCTAAGGCACATGCAGGGCAGATAAAATAATAACAACAGGCTGCAGATGGAAGATCATAGCTGTGGTATACTCAACATGTGTAAATGGTATACTCTCAAGACACATGAAATACACCCAGTTTGTAAGTGACACATTCAACATGTATACATGACATACTGCATATGTGTAAGTGATACATTCAACACAAATTAAGTAATATACTAAATATTTGTTAATTTTATACTCAAAATTTGTAAGACAGTATTCAGAATTTTAGGGACAGTATGTTTTAGGGACAATATGCTTTAAGGACAGTAGTATACATTTTAGGGGCTGTGAAGTTTTTAAAATAATGTAATAATACAGATATAAATATACACACAGCACAGATTTGATGTTAACAGAATTATTGTTAATTATAAAAGATTATTGGGTTCATGTGATTGATGCTATATCCACTAACTTATCACACATTTATAAATGTCTCTACAGCTAAGATATTTTAGGTAAGGAAACTGTGTTTTTGTCAGGTTGGAAGTAATTAATCAATATTTGAAACTCGCTTGAAACAGCATAAATTACAAAGCAGGCAATATAAAACAAAGTAAATCCCATTACATAAAGCCTGTATTTTCCATGACCTGAAGGTACATGTGAGATAACCTGGTTAAGATCGCACTGATTGCTGTTGCTTTTCCTGAGGTCTCGTGACTATTTGGTGAGGCGGGGCAAGTTAAAGGTGACAGGATCAACTTCACTGCACTGGGTTTACCCCAGAGTTACACTGATCAAGTTAAAGGTGACAGGATCGACTTCACTGCACTGGGTTTACCTAGAGTTACACTGATCAAGTTAAAGGTGACAGGATCAACTTCACTGCACTGGGTTTATCCCAGAGTTACATTGATCAAGTTAAAGGTGACAGGATCAACTTCACTGCACTGGGTTTACCCTAGAGTTAGACTGATCAAGTTAAAGGTGACAGGATCAACTTCACTGCACTGGGTTTACCCCAGAGTTACATTGATCAAGTTAAAGGTGACAGGATCAACTTCACTGCACTGGGTTTACCCAGAGTTACACTGATCAAGTTAAAGGTGACAGGATCAACTTCACTGCACTGGGTTTACCCAGAGTTACACTGATCAAGTTAAAGGTGACAGGATCAACTTCACTGCACTGGGTTTACCCCAGAGTTACACTGATCAAGTTAAAGGTGAAGGGATCAACTTCACTGCACTGGGTTTATCCCAGAGTTACACTTATCAATTTAAAGGTGAAGGTATCAACTTCAATGCACTGGGTTTACCCCATCTGGCTTGGCCCCTTTTTGAAGAAGACAAGCCTCTTGCTAAGCGCGTCATGAACTCTGTAGTTCTAACGATGACTCCAGGGGTCTCCAGAACAATACCACTTGTGTTCTGAATGACAGTCTACAAACAAACCCCCCAACATTCAGAGCACGATGCAGATGGCTTGACCACTTCGCCTTAGATATCTATTGCACTGATCTTAAAACAGGCAACTCTGTCACTAATGGACATCACACTCTAGGACTGCTGTGTTGGTAGCCCAATGCACTAACCACTCACCACCAGACCTCATCTAAGACTGACAAATGACAGACAAAAATAAATATGAAAGTGAGTGCTAATGTATTTGCCAGGGAGGCTTTCTTCATTGTTTGTATATAACAGCAGAAGCACTGGATTTATATTTTGGTTGCAGTTTTACAAAATAGTTGCTTCAAAAACAAAAGATAACCCCAGGGCACATCCGTTCAGAACTTACCAGACAATGGAAATCTGGCCAACAGGAGCAACCGTGTCTATTAATGGTACTCTTTGCATTTTTCTCAGAAACCCCAGAAACCACACTACCAATGCCATTCAATGTTTCTCAGCGAGTATTTTTATTGTCCTTGTTTCTTATGCATGTTTAACAGATAGATTCTATTAACACTTAAATGGCCAGTATATGTTCTACATAGCACAATATCTCTGTATTAATTTCTCATAGTGGTTAGGGCCTGGCTTTTGAACACCATGACTCAATTTCCAGTGGTGGCAGAAATTAATTTTCTTTCAGATCAGTATGATTCTCGGGTTCTTCTTTTATCCACTATTGGAGCACAGGTCATCAATTAACTCACATCAAATTGTCCTACGTTTTGCTGGACATTTGTTTTATGCTCTATATACTACATATTATTTATTTCTTCTTTAGCAAAGATTTTTGTTTTATATTTTATATATAAGACATGCATAGGAGTGTTGATGAAAATGTCACTTCATCATAAATCTAGCTGACTGCTCATAAACTTATTCTTGTGAACTTTATTGATGGTTTCTTCATGAATGCCACATTCACACGAGACTTACATACTAAATACAGGGTTTATTGTTTAAAAATTAAATATATAAGTGGATGGCATGAATTATAAAGCCCAGTAAAGTAAGCATTTGATTTAATCCATGAAATATGACATGGAAAACTTGGCCAGCACATTGCATGGCATCAGCACAAGCAAGCAGCTTTTCAACCTCAAATAATCCCGACTATAGACACCAGCAACAGTTATTATATCATGTAATCCTAGTTTCTCTTTACACATACTATTTACGTTTGGGACGTCTCTGATTACATAACAGAATAAAAATTGGGGTCTCTATGGCAAAGTGATCAAGTCTTTTGCTTCATGCTCCAAAGGATGTTAGTTTATTTTCTAAAGCTGTCATCTGGTTCATGTGTGCATCTTTTTCTGAGACCCCAGAAGTCATAGCTGAAGCTAGCTACAGAGTCTCTGCTGTGCGCAGTTTCAGCAGACCACTTTGAAGACAGAGACTGAGCCTTATGAGATCAAACCCAGTGTAGTGGAGTCTATCCTACTGCCTTGAAACCCCTTTTAAGAAATGTAAGATCATTCATTTTGATCCTCCTTTAGGGATAGTCAGCCATTCTGTACTATTTAAAGTTCAGCAAATGTGTAATTTCTATTTTGGGAAGCTGATTTTTTTAATGACTGGATATCTGTAATCAATAAAGCAAAGGCTTGATAAATAACTATAGCTGTATTTATCACTGGGGATAGAATATATCGATTTTTATTTAAAGTTAGTCTATATTAATCTTTTGAGATAATTTATGACTGCCGGCCAACTGTCTCCTTTAAGCTTAAAAATTATTCTTATAAATATGTTTTTTGAATTTGTCTTTATACATTTCTATTATTATATTCCCTGTGGGCATTGTGTTAGGGTCTGTTGACAATAATGTACTTAAGGCCCATGGAGGAAGCAAGACCAACTTGGGCCTAACCTCAGCCAGTCTGTATGTGCTGTACCAAATCATGACTTACTTACAACCTAACATGCCATTCTGTAGATGTGAAGTGTGTGTGCTGTACCAAATCATGACCTAGTTACAACCTAACATGCAATTTTTAGATGTGAAGTTCCAGTACCAATTGTGCAGATCCTGCTGGTTTCTGAACTTGGAGAGGGGAAGAAGAGCTCTGTAACACAGTTCCCATGCTTTAGTACTGGAACAGGATAAAGGTCTCCATACCAGCCTCTCCGATAAGTGCAAGCCTTTAATGTTAATGAATTGGACTTATGATTTTAAAACTCAGTTTTCCAGAGATTCCTAACCAATCAACCCTCATTATATAAGTTGTGTTACAGTTACCAGAAATGCTGCAATCACCTTTGCAGTATAGAATGTTGTTTCCATTTTTTGATTCTCAGCAGAATCACAAACTACCTTTTTTATTTAATTTTACATTGTCATTTGCTGCTGCAGCCTCTATCCTTCCTATACATATTATCCCCCAAGAGCTTGTTTCGGAGTTAAGCATGCAATATGCCTGACAATAATTAGCATCATGCTACGGCTGAAAACAGAGATGTAATGGTGTACAGAACAAACACATAAGGGCACGTGATTCAGCAAGGCCTACAATTATCCAGTGTCTGCAGAATGTCTGTACAGTAACAATTACTCTGAACTAAGCAATTGTCACAGTTGCAGCATTAACAATTATTAACTGTTTATCTTTATATAAAAAAAGGTTTCATTTAAGGCCAGTGGCCATTACATTCTGCTCTATACAATTTCCTAATGCGGAGGGATTCTTTTTTTAACAGTAAACATAATGCACAGAAGAAATGTGTTACTAGGGCCCTTAAAGTGAAGCAGAGAAAAGTAACACTGTAACCTACAATGCATATCGTAAGAGGTGACCAAGGAGGGTGCCAAAGCATAGAAAAATCAATCCAAAGCTGAAACAGCAGTTGGGGTATGAAGTGCTATGCCTTCGCTCATATACTATGCTACCAAATAACAAGGTCAGGTAGTGGTGCGGTAAGCAGTTTCTTTGCTCGCTGCCTTTTCTTCCTTTAAGAAAATAATGAAATTATCCGGTGCCTATTTCGGTGTAGTTGATAGGGGTCTATGCTGACAGTTAGTTAGTTGATAGATCATCCTCATTGCACATCGAACCATTCAGTCCATAAGTGCTCAGATCCCCTCCTCAGCAAATCCTGCAGTGTGTAGCGGCTCACGACACCAGTTCTGTGTTGGTTTATTAATCTTCTTTGGCTTCCTGCGTAGTGTTCTTGTTTGGCTACACCTCTTTTAACTTGCTGTTCTCGCGGCCTGACCATGGTTGTAGATTCAGTCATCACTTGGTTCTCGTAAACGACTTACTTCTCGTAGAGCATTCAGAATGTCTGCCTGGTCCATGGCTCATCCGCCTTCCACAGTAAGCCCTGCCTGCAAGCCTGTCATTCTGCACATTTCCTTGTACACCTGCATGCTCTGGCACAAAAATGAAACTAATCTTTCCAGCTGAGACAGCTCCAGAGACAGCAACCACTCTCTTCGGATATCATGGAAGTGGTTGGATCAGGGTTTGACACCTTTCTTCGTCATCTCACCAAGTGGGGGAAATATGGGCCACCTATTCCTCCAAGCAATCAGGCCTCCAAAATGTGATGGCACTATCATATCACAGACCAATAGCCGGTTCCTACTACAGTACATGATATTTTGGCGGTTTTGTGTGTGTATTTTTTGTACAAGGATGGGTCATTCCACAGCCTTCTATTTTTCTTCTTCTACTTCTTCTTCTGCCCTTTATTCCCTGTTGGAGCATTTTCTTTCAACCAGCTTACGTCCAGCCATCCTGTCTTTGCAATCTTCTGTAGCTTCCTCCAAATATTCCAGATATTATTTACTTCTGTGTAATTCTCTTCTCCATGTCTTTTTTATATCTTTCTCTATTTCGTTCGTCCCATGGGTTATAGACAGAATTCTTTCTATTTACACGGTTTCCCAGTTTCCGCAATGTGTCTCCTATCCCATAGTCTCTTTGTCGCCCCTTGATTCACTGGTATTTGTTTAGTTCTCTCCATGAGCTCCACTGTGGTGATTTTGTCATGCCATTTTAGACCTATTCCGTTCAGGCACCAATTAATAAATGTTTGTAGTTTACTAGTAACTGTTTTAGTCATTCTCTGAGTTTGTGATCCATACAGCAGTATTGACTGATTCCACAGTCCTACAACTTGGGCAAAATCCTGCCATTACTGGAGGTTGAATCCATACTACTGTTGGTAAACAATGGTACTAACCACTCCTCCAACACACTTCCTGTATAACATTTAAGCCCCTAATTAGGATTCTCTTCTGTCTATTATCCTCCATTGGAGCATAGGTCCTCAACCAACTCACTCCAAGCTGTCCTATCTCTTGCCACCTCATACAACTCCGATCACTTCCTCCCCACAACATTTACTTCTGTCTCCAATCCTTCTCTATTTGTGTCTCTAGGTGTCTCTAAATTTCATTTGCCCTGTTGCTTTCCAATAAAGGGACAACCCCCCCCCCCCCCAACACACACACACACACACACACCAGAAACTATTTTCTCAGGTTTTCTCAATGCATGTCCTTATCCAGTGCCAGCATCTCCTCCTCACTTCTTAAATTAGAACTAGCACTACAAAACATAATTTGTCAAAAACACATCAATATTAGACCATGCTTTTTTTTCAGCCCACATAAATGTATTTTTAGTATGTCTGCTCAGCAGCAGGAAAAAAAAAGAGCACTCTAATTTCTTGCAACGAGAAAGAAAACGTTTAAAATGTTTAACACTAAGTAAAGTTGAATACTGAGTAAAATTTAACACCTTTACAAGCTGCAACTGTAAAAATTGCTTAGTTTCACAGTAGTTCTGCACTGTGCTTCACTTGGGACTAACGAACATGATTACCACAACAACAGGGGCACTACAAACAAGATTCACTCTAACAATTTCACCTCAGGAGTGGGAAGACGACCAGGCTGTAGACAAAACAACAAAATGGTTATATGGCAGTAACTAAGACAACAAAGTGATTGTGATTATTGAAGACTGGGGTGTTGCTGTTACAGCTGGTTCGGCTGTTCACTTGTGCTGGATCTTCATGAAGGAAAGTGGCAAGTTTATTTTGGTAGTTTAGCTTTATTGTACTAGTTCTTCTAAGAACAAATGTGAAGTGTAAAGTGATAGTTTTGGGTAAAATCATGGTTGAAAGGTTATCCTGTCCCCCACAGGCTCAGAAAGTACCAAGTTTGATGTCAGCACTGCCTGGGAACTTTTCTACAAACCAGTGGTAGCCAATGATATCACACGTTCCCCCCAATCTCTCAGATAGTGAGATCAAATACAGTATTCTTGGATAAGGAAAAAAGAAATAGGAAGTCCCACGCTAAAAATTCCCCGGCAGTGAGAAACTGCAAAGAGTAGAATAATTTATGGAACATTAAATATTGGAAGGGAATGAAAGAAGATTCCTGACAACTTTTCATTGTGACATGAAAAAGGAATTGATATATTCAGTTGGCTTGTCCTTTGTCAGTTGGTAAGGTGCTTGATGATGATGATGATGATGATGAAGATGATGACGATGAAGATGATGATGATGATACTATGAAGACAGACACAGAAAGGCTACAGACTCACTATAGCCGACCTTCAATTAGGAGATCGAATGACAGATTTTAAAATGAAGATAAACAGATTTTCAAATACAAAGGAGCTACTTACTGTAGCTAGTATTTTTACTGGGAAAGAGACTAAAATACTAGATGATTTTAAGGAAAGGAACTGCAACAAGAAAGGAAGCCAACTGCTCTACCTCATTAGACCAGGGTCTAGTGTATGTGCTGAGGCTGTGACAGCACAGAAGTTATCGACTATCAGCAATAATCATTCGCCTATCAACTATAGCCACAACTTTGACTTCCAGTGGATACAGGGTTGCATTTATCTCAAACTTTTCAGTTTTGATGTTCACGGAGTCCCATACAATGGTTTTGGGAAATGAAATATAGCTGTTGCAATACTGAGTATTTTATCTCACTTATGCCACTCTGAGTAACTCTGCTAAGGTAACTAAATGAGTGCCTGGAAAAGGCTAATGAGAGTAGAAAATAATACACAACTTAAAGAATGTCACGCACAATATTCTATGGCTATGTAATGAGAAGAGAAGCTTTGGAAAACATGACAGGAAAGACCAGCAGTAGAAGCGTACAGGCAGATTAGAGAAATGATGCTGGGTGGTCTAGAACTGCGGCTCGGAGGGATATCATCAAAAGAATTATCCAGAACACTAAAAATTTAGATCTGTGGAGACACAAGAATGTGTAAGCAGGCTCACTGAAGAACACCAAGGACCGAGATCTGTGGAGATGTATGAACGCCAATACCAGCTGACAGGGCACTTGATGGTGATGATGTATGCTGCAGAACATGTGACTTGTGGTCTACTGTACGTACTTACTTGTGCTCCCAGTCTTCACACAATACCCATCACAGTGCTCATGCATGTGTTTATTCTATATGCTACAGTGCCAGCTACAGTGCAAGTGCTTTGTCATCTAAAATGCATTGTAATCTAAACTGCACAAGTAATCATCATCATCAGCGCAAGGTAATTGGAATAAACACTGACAGTCATGGCACATTAGAGATCAGTGGCAAGAACAACAACAAAACAGACACAAAAATTTTAAAAAATTACGATATTATTTGAGGCTGGCAAGAGTTTTCTCCCATTGTACTTATTATTATACATTAATAATAGTTAATGTTATGGGATAAAAGCTGTCTCCATTTAAATAAACAAAACTTACTAAGCAGTTTTTATGATTAAACTTGTTTAATATTTATTGATGCATCTTATATCTAGTGGCATGTGAACTCCCAAATGATATTTGTTAGCTAACAATATGAAAAACCTTTACGTCATCAATATGCTATGATACTATGTTTATGACTACCAACATGTGATAGTGTATATTTACCACAGCTGAACTCAACTCTCAAACTACATGGACTATATACAACAACAGCTGTTGTCCTTCATTGCCCTCACAAATGAAACAGACTACTCATCATTCCTGTGATGTATATTCTGATAACAGCAGTAGTATGCTATAGACTGAGAATATCAAATTAAATACTATGTGACTGTAAACTAATATTCACTGTATTAGAAAATTGATAGCTACGCCTGTCAAGGAGCATAAATAACCTAGCAATAACTGAATAAATGAAAACATATTGTGCATTGTACTTTCTTTCTCAAGTTATCAGCTTTTTAGTATACTGTAGTGCTCACGCACAAAAAATTGTAGTTGGAAAGTGATAAATTATATTCAAAGAAGAAAAATCCAATCCCCACATAATATCAAAGGGATTGTACCTCAGCTACTACTTATACTTTTTAAATGCTTCATTTATAACCATGTATAACAGTCATGTTAGCCGAGCTGACTGGGAGATGTCATGACTGTGGTATGACCAGAATTCGACACTTAGGTTCATCATTTCGCTAAACGAGGGGAAGACTGGCCACATATTGCTCTGTGCATTTAGGCTTACAAAATGTGATGGCCTTATCACATCACAGACCAACAGCTGTTTCCTGTTTCGGGACAGGTTTTAAAAAACAAATAACAATGTAATTTTGCTAAAAAATTATTTTTTTTTAAATTGTGGAAATGACATCTATACTGAATGTCAGTATCATAATAACATAGGACATTATTTATTGAAGTGCAAGAAATATAACTCCAATGGATACCACTAATTTAATATATGACCCACTACAATAGGCCAATGACAATGAAAAGCATGTTAAAGCTGGATCACCCTCAGGAAATACAATGACAAATTAAGCAATACATAAAAAAAAACAAATATGTCTATATATGGGATCAATTGCAAAATAAAGTACTAAAAATATCCATCATTTATTTAAAAAGCTGCTAATATACAGACAGAAGTGAAGATGGAAAAAACAATATGAATATCACAACTGTCTCAAAGACATGAATCTTCACAACATGAAATAGCAAATGTATAAGTTACAAAAAACGTAAACATTCATTATATGAGGTGACAATAGACACAATATATCCCAATTATAACCAAAGGGTTTCAACATAATAATGTTGATATAAACACAATTCAATACTTAAACTATTATATATGGAAACTCAATGAGACCCAAAAATCCTCCACCAGTTATGGGAAAATCCCACATCCCATAAAAGTTAATATTCACATCATTGTAGACTTGTCTCTTCAACCCCAAAGTAAACATACCATACAATATTGTTAATTATTTTAGCATAATTGCATACATTGCCTTGATTCACCTCACAGGGGTTTGAAACTAAACCTTCCTTGTAACAGGCAGTGAGCAACCAATCTACCACAGCAGTACTGAGAATTGACAATAATGTTATTTGCAAGCAGAAGGAGTGAGTGTAAATATATAACCTGAACTCACAGCATTTATATATATCTGTGAACGAATACATGTTATGGATACATTGAAGGTTAAGAGATGCAAAACAACACAAATCTGTTTACCAACTGTGCAAAAGATATTAGAATTAGCAGATTAACAAACATACAGGCATACTCCAGTAACTGGTGTCTTTGCTTAAAGAGTGCTTTTCAATTATGATAAAACTTTGCACAATGGATCAAATGCCGTGCTTAAGCTACCTATCTTGTCAGGTCTCAATACACATACACTCATTTCTTTACTTAATCAGCACCATTTCAATGTATTCAGTTGGGTTATAGAAATATAGCAAGACTAAACCAATCCTGATGTACGGAAGTGAATCATGGACAATTATCAGACAAGCTAGGAATTATGTGGAAGCTGCAGAGATGTGGTTTTATAGAAAAGTTATGAGAACACCCTGGATGGATAGAAAGAGCAATGAAGATATCGTGAAAGAAGTTAACTCACAAAGAGAACTGGTTACTGGCATTCTTTCGGCATGTCATGAGATGGGGAAAGCTGGAGTATGTCGTTACATTGGGAAAAGTTGGAATGGAGGAGAGGCAGTGGAGAAACCAAGAGACAAGATGCTGGAGAGTGACATCATGGCATGGAGGAACATCAATATCCACTCGACGTGGACTATAAGATAGAAATATAGAAACCATTTACAATGCATGTCTTATTTCCTATATATATATATATATATATATATATATATATATATATATATATATATATATATATATATATATATATATATATATATATATATATAACTCCCCCCTCCCTCTCTTATCTCTCTCTTTCCTTCCCCTCTCTCTCTCTTTCTGACATACACAGATATACATAAATAGTATGTATTACATAGATTTTGATTGCATTAAAAAGCAAATAATAATGTATTAGCTACATTTTCAGTGGTCAAAATGTGCATGCAAGTGAAATAAAAGCTATGTTTCACTGTGGCACCATTGCCATTATGTGATAGTGGTCTGGTCATTAACCAATCAAACAAGTGGAGTATAGTACAAAGGTAGTAAAGGACTACTTTTCCAAGCCATGAGATGTATTGGGTGTATGGTGCTAACCATAAGCCAAGAAGGCAACTATGGTGTGACTTTCTGTGCTGGTAACTAAACATTGACTGCGCTATCCTGTTTCACTATGGCATGGAGTGTACACTTTAGAAAGGTTAGTACAAGCTATTTCTATTTTAGCAGGTGACAGTGATTAATGTGAGCAATTCAAAAAAGCACTTTAAACCTCTCTCTCTCTCTCTCTCTCAATCACTTAGCATATGTCCAGTGTTACCTTTTATTCAACCAACCCTCCTTGTCAACTTATCTCATTAGTTCACATTCTTGATTAACTGTATTCACTATAGTTCAACTTTCTCTCACTTTACCCATACTCTGTTTCATTCATCTCACACTCTTATCCAACATTATCCATCCTCACTAAACCCCTTTCTTTCAACTCACTATTTTATTCAACAATCCTCTTTACTTTCTTTGCCATTCAATACTCTTTCATTTAACCTTCTTTCTCACATCTTTCCCAACTTAATTTGTATTCAACACTTTCTCTTTACCCCTTCTCTTATTTAACATTACATAAGTAAACCCTGGCGTGGTCGAGACAAGAACACTGAGCTGATCCACAACTTTGGTGATCTAGTTAGATGGCAAAACGTGACACTTATCAGCATGGCACATGATGATGATGATGAAGTAAATCCAGTCTCTCAACACATTTATCTTATTCAAGACTCTCTAACTGTACTCAGTCTTTCATTTAACACACCCTCTTTTCCTCAACTCACTCTCCCATTCAAGATCTTATTTTATTTACTCATCTTATTGTACAACTTTCACTTATCATATCCTCTCTCACTCAAATCACCTCACATTCTCAACTCATTCTCTTATTCAACACTCTGTACCAAGTCTCTCATTTAACACTCTCTTTCTCTTAACTCACTCTCCCATTCAACATCTTATTTTATTTACCCATCTTACTGAACAATCTTTCACTTATCATATACTCTCTAATCACATCACACAACTCACGCTGCATCTAAAATCACTTCTACTCTATCTCACTGTTCCAAATCACCTCATACAATAGAGAGAACTGAACAATGAATTAAATAAAAATGGCCTTCCAGCAACAACAAGTAGTTATGAGTGAAACACTTTCCAGCCATTCTTCTTCTTCTTTCTCGTATAGTCCATGCCAAGCAGTGTTGGTGATCATGTCTGGCCACATCCTTCTGTTCCATGTACTGCCAATCATTTCTGATACTGATGTTCCTCCATGCCATGACAACAGATTGTCCAGCATCTTCTGTTTGAATCCCCCTGCTTCTCCTTCCTTCTATCTTTCCTGTTGTGATGACATACTCTAGCTGTCCCCTTCTCATGACACGCCCGAAGAATGTGGACTGTCTTCTCCTGATGTGATTTACAGTTTTCTTTGTGGGTTAACTTCTTTCAGTGCATTACAATAATTAAACCAAAGGAACATTAAAAACAGCAAATACTTATTGGCATGTTAGTATAGCTAGCAATATCCATCTGGTACTGTTAGAACAAGATGTATATACATAACTTCAAGCACACACACACAAGAGGATGAATGTTCCCAAGTAGATGTGAACTCTTTAATAAAAGCGCTCATATAAATACTTCAAGCAGAAATATATTCTACTAAATCAGATCCTTTTAAGCTTCACAAACAACAAAAGGTGCAAAGAAACAACTCCAGAAAACAAACAACGATATAAAACATGCAGATAATATTAAAGCCACTACTCTCTGTTAAATAAATCTGCTAGACGACTGGCCAGCAGAGGCCTGCTTGGACTAACAGGCAACAATGCTAAAAATCTCACCTCTTCTTCGCCAGGTTCATCATCTCCCATAAAGGATCCCGAAAATACCATACTCCCCGTCTGAATGAGGAAGAACACCACAAAATGCAGATCAGTACATTTGTATCATAGCAACGACATACACAGAGATTATGCAGTTCTGTAAGCTGATGGTGCATCATAGAACACAAGTCACAGAAAACATTACTGTATTACACCAGGATATAATAAACAAGAGGAAAATGAGAAACTGGAATATAATATATATTACAGTAAAATGAACTGTATATACAATTTATAAACAAGTGAATAATGTATAATGCTGTATTTAGCTACCCTTCTTCTACTCTGGAGAGGGCAGTTGATACAGACAGTTATCCTAGTTTAGACACATAAATAATTGGAAACTACAAAGTCAAGGCCAGCTTTACAAAATTACAAATTGCACCCCCCAAAAAACAACAACAACAGAGGACATAGTAGCAACAAGCCTTCTTAAACAAATAACAACAAGAAACAAACCACAACAAACACAAACATGAAAATATATCTAAAAAAACTTGTGCTTTAATGTAGTTACTTTAGTGGTATTTCCATCTTTTTTCCCTTGTTGGATGTATGGGGAATATGGTGTTAGCCCCATATTTCTTTTAGAACAACTGGTACTCGATGAGTGATGTGGTCAATATAGCTACTTTTACTTCCCAGGATTCCTGGCACCAATTTTAGGCTGGGTCAACCTGGGAGTGTGCAAGCGAGCTAGCGACTTAACTAATGTGGCTCCCACAAATATAATGTGACACATCACAAATACAAATTGATTGTAAAAAAAGATTAAATTGATTTTTAAAAAACCTGCTAAAGTTACTGCTGCCAAAGACTTTTAGTGCATTATTAATATTTTGGACTGGGCATAATAATTGTGGAGGTCTCTGAAGCAAAGAGGTCAAGCCGCCTGCTTCATATGTAGAAGGGGGTGGGTTCATTTAAGGACTCCGTCATTCTTCCTGTGAGTGCAAGGTTTTCAGATACCCCTGAGGTTGGCTGTCACTAGAGCTATGGAGTTAGTGCTCTGTGTGACAGTACCAGCAGGTGACTAGCTCTTCTGTGGAAAGAGACTGAGCTAGATGGGACAAAACCCAAAGCAAGTCAATGAACCCTCTTCCCTTTTAACACTTTTTAAAAATTTTAAATTGTGTGCTTATCAACAGACGCAGAAAAGATTTTTAGCAGGACCAAACAAAAAAAGAGAACTTGAGAATAACACTTTCCTCAACCTCTGGAAAATAAAATAACTCATTCCATAAAACTGTGCTGGAAGAAATCACATGCACATGCAGATATCAGTCTAGAAATATTAGTTTTACCATTCTAATGACATGTTTAACACCCAGCAATGAATTTTCTGATGATTCGTAAACCGTTATTATTCAATATCTGGCAAATTTATCCAGCTTGATTTATTTTTATATTTAACAATAACATTAATTCTGAAAAAATAAATACAAACAGCAGCTATAAACAACAATAAAGTTAGTAAATCACATAATACTAACATCTAAGAAAACTATTATTAGTTTTGTCATGTCTGTGTTTTAACCACCAACACGATACAAAGTTCGAAGAAGTTTTAAACACAAAAATTTGATAAAATGCCTCTTATCATCTTCATTTTGAAAAACAAAAATAGCTTTCTCTCTGGATCTCTTTTTTTTCCCTAATAAAAATCAAATAAATTGTAATCTTGTGCTGCTTTACAAAAATAGAAAAGTGGCAACATGCATTCGATAGATTAAAAATAATCACACACACACACACACACACAATATGATCATAAGCAGCTGCCTGTCTCAAGTTATTAGAAAAAATAAATAAAGGGCCCATTTTCAAAGAAGGAGACATTTTTAGTATAAGATACTTGACTCGTATTTTAAGACAGTGGCATCTGACGGCTGGTGTGGTCAATACCACACCAATCACCTTTACTTCCCAGATAATTTCCAAGTACCCATTTTAGGCTGGGTGGGTCAACCTTGGAGCCCAGGTAAATTTTTTTTTAAATCTCTCGCCTTGAAGGGAATTTGAATACATGACCATGGGGCCAAAAGGCAAGCATACTAGTGAATACAATCCCCTTTCTAATACTAAAATGAACATAATCCCCTTTCTAATACTATAATGAACAGAATCCCCTTTCTAATACTATGATGCACATAATCCCCTTTCTAATAATATAACAGTGCTTAAATGGTAAACAAAAAGCCTTGCTTGACAAAGAAAACTGGTATACTGCATCCTGTCTCTAGATTGCAATTATAACAGCAATATGTCCGCTTATTTTAAAATAAACAGTAGAACAATTTTTCTGCTGTGGATGTAATGGGAAACAATGCAGAAAGTGAATGCGCAAATACACATATCAGAAATAACATGCTTGTCCTTATTCAAAAGAAGATAAATGAGTGTTAAATTATGCACTGTGCAATATATCCTGCTAGATACATGTACACATACAAGCAAGCACACACCAACATTCATACGCTTTATAAATAGTCTGCTATGGTGGGTAAGACTCGTTTATTTAAAAAAAAAAAGACTGTAATGTTACAAAACATCAAGAATGTCTGTATAAAAAATGTAATGTTACAAGACATCAAGATCGACTGTATCAAGAATATAATGTTACAAGACATCAAAAACGACTGTGTAAAGAATGTAATGTTACAAGACAGTCTAGTCGTAGGTGTCACTATGATATGAAGAAAATATATAAATAAGAAGTAGATATATGTTTTATGCTTAAGATGTTTTTGTGGTATTAATAATAGCACACTTATCTCTTACTGTTGGTAAAACTTGGACATTATCCAAATCACACTTATGCAAACACCTGTGAAATGAGATGCTTGAGGATAACTGCCAACTTAACTATCCGAGACCAAATAAGAAATGATGTTATCAGACAGACAATGTGATCAACACCTTGTGCCGCTTATATTGAAAGACAAGAACAAATCGTTTGGCCATTTCATTAGAATACAACACCATCAACTACCAGCACTGACCCTACATCAAAGAAGATCTGCTATGAGAGCAAGAGGATGCCCAAGAAGAAAATGGACTGACGACATGAAAGACATCAACCATGGTTTCCTATCTAATGGTCTTCACCTCCATAGAGGACATCCTGGGCAGACACCAGTCTGGTTAATGAAGGAAAGATTGACCATGGTTTCCTATCTAATGGTCTTCACCTCCATATAGGACATCCTGGGCAGACACCAGTCTGGCTAATGAAGTATGGATCGACCATGGTTTCCTATCTAATGGTCTTCACCTCCATGTAGGACATCCTAGGCAGACACCAGTCTGGTTAATGAAGTATGGATCGACCATGGTTTCCTATCTAATGGTCTTAACCTCCATGTAGGACATCCTGGGCAGACACTAGTCTGGCTAATGAAGTATGGATCGACCATGGTTTCCTATCTAATGGTCTTCACCTCCATGTAGGACATCCTAGGCAGACACCAGTCTGGTTAATGAAGTATGGATCGACCATGGTTTCCTATCTAATGGTCTTAACCTCCATGTAGGATATCCTGGGCAGACACTAGTCTGGCTAATGAAGTATGGATCGACCATGGTTTCCTATCTAATGGTCTTAACCACCATGTAGGACATCCTGGGCAGACACCAGTCTGGCTAATGAAGTATGGATCGACCATGGTTTCCTATCTAATGGTCTTCACCTCCATATAGGACATCCTGGGCAGACACCAGTCTGGCTAATGAAGTATGGATCGACCATGGTTTCCTATCTAATGGTCTTAACCTCCATGTAGGACATCCTGGGCAGACACCAGTTTGGCTAATAAAGGATGGATTGGCCGTGGTTTCCTATTTAATAGAGCTTGCTGAGGACACAAACTGTCCATGCTATGATACTGTCAATGGATCACAATAATCCCCATGATGATGGTAGACAATCAGCACCCACCATTTGTAGAGATCATGAGCATGCTGGGAATAAAGGTGTTGCTTGCCTGCCAGGATGGAGCCATGTCATCACTGGTCCACAATTATCCAAGGGCACAAAGAGTGAAGAATGTGAATCAATGGGAGTTTGTCACCAATAATAACTTCTTTGTATAATCTATGTCATGTGCTGTAGGTAATCAATCTGTCCATAGCCATCTGTCTTGTCTTTTTATTTTGTTATTTGCTCACTTTGAACTCAAGCATAGTCCATACACATAACTTTAGTAGCACAGGACTTATTTTTGCGAGTGGATTAGTTTTCCCTATTACCAGTGTCCCTCACTATCAGGCGAACCCACTCTGACTTTGGAGGTACTTGTAATTTACATTCTCAAGTCAAGGATGAGAAGCCAACATTTTAGTCCAACTGACCTATGTAGGGATTGAACCCACTACCTCAGCATCAGCACACATGAAGTTTCAGAGGATGCACTCTTATCCATTTGGCCATGCTTACCTCTTCTGTCTCGTCTACTGCCAATCATTTCTGTAACCAAAGTTCCTCCATACCATGATTTCAAACTGTCCAGGATCTTCACTCTTGGTCTATCCCTAACTCTCCTCACTTCTCTTGGTCTATCCCTAATTCTCCTCACTTTTCCACTGTCGTGATTTACTTCAGCTTTCTCCTTCTCATGACATGCCGAAATAATAAGGGCCATCTTCTTCTGGTGAGAGTATCCAGTTCTATTTGTGAGTTAACTTCTTTTAAGATGTCTTCATTGCTCTTTCCATCTGCCTACTGTGTTCTCATCATTCTTCTCTAAAACTAAATCTCTGTAGATTCCACAGAATTCCTTACTTGTCTGTTAATTAACAACAACAACATTCATGTACAAAACAATCATAGTCAGTTCACTAATAAATTAATGATCCATGCCTAAATGAGTGCTAGTATACATTGAATCATTCACTGTGATTAAACATCAACCATCATCTGTCAGGTTTAGCAGTGTTAGAATAAACATAAGCTCACTCAAGGATAAGGAGGGGAGAGGTGTCAATATTAGTTCTCATATGAATCAACTGAAAAACCAGGAATCCATTAATCTATGGAATATCTTCATCGCCATCTAAGTTGTCATTGGTTATGTCTCAAGGCATGCTAGCAGCAATAAGTGTTGCAGCCCTTCTACAGAAATGTTCTAGCAATATGAAAGTTCCATTCCTTGATGTCCTACCTCACTGTCTATACAACGTTTGGGTTCGTCCCACTGTGGAAATTTCAAATTCATATTGCTTCAGATGGTAAAAAAAAATTAAATTGCAAATTTCACTTTTGGATTTAAATCTTAATTATGGGCATTGACAGCCAAGATAAAAAGAAAAACAAATTGACAAGCGACATAAAATATCTACAAAGAATGCTTAATATATAAAAGAGAGACAGAAAATGGATTCATGATATTAGATCACAAGTTCACTTAATAACAGCGTTAGATCTCATAATGAAAACAGCAAGCAAATTGATTAAACCAGGTATCATGAATACTGCTGGGCAGAGCTTTACAGATCACTCAGATAAAAAGGGGAAATTCCAAAAGACTGTCCCCACAAAAGACTAATTAATAACTGAAGAAATAAATTCAAACAACAAAATGTATATCTTAATGCAACAAAAACAAAATAATTACAACTGATAAAACAAATATGTCAACAGATATATTAACGAATGGAGAGAAATTCCAGAAGTGAGCAGTTTTAAATATCTAGATTCACTGTTGACGGGCGAAGGAAATACGATGACACAAATTAAAAGAACAAACATTGCTCTGCAAACACTAAAGTACTTAAAACCTTTACGGGTTGGAAAAGATAGAACAAGAAAGGTCAGAGTACGGACAGCAGGCGTATTTCCTGTGGTAACACCTGTGTGTGAAACTTGGACATTTTATTGACCATCTGAAAAGCCTTGTAAATGTTACAGAAGAGTATTACAAATTCAGTGACAGAAAATTATGCAACCACATGTATATAAAATTCAAGATTGGCGAATCAGCCATGTGCACATGTATGTGGAACGGTGCCACAGACAACAGATCACATATTTCAAGACAGCCCAAAATACGACATATTTAGGCAAACCTTCTGGCCTAGAGAAAACAGTCGAAACACTATGGACTACTAAATTCATACAAGAGACAACATTGAGGTTATAGACAAATTTCAGGCGAACGAAAGAAGAAGAAGAAATGAAAGAAATTGAGAACAACAAGAATTCTATATTGAAAACGGTTGGTTAAGACAAATACAATTAAAGAATATTTTGGGCAGTTAGATGTGAATGTCTGGAAAAGACTATAGAGGTAAGTGTATTGGGAAAGCAGAAAGATCATATGAACTTTACTTTCAAGGATTCACAAACTGGGGAAGCAGGCCCATCTTACATTCGGCCATTCGAACCATTAATCGTTTGCACATCAATTACCTATCAACCTATCATGAAAGAAGAGGAAGAGAACAGGAAAATCAGAAAGCAGATGGATTCAAGATGTCAAGATGTGATGGATAATTTACGTCTTATGATAGTGAGACATTTTAAAAGACTGTTATGGGGGAAAAGTTCTGTACAGGACAAGGAACTGATGATGAAATAACACAAAGGTATAAGAAGCACATATTTTTATCCTGTTTTAGAACTTTCATTTACTAAATCTGGTAGGTAAAGATGAAAAGAAGAAGATATACGTCATTTGAATTCTGCAATAAATGTCCCTAACTACAGTAAATTAAAGATACTCCTCTGGGAAAAACTGCTGTATTAGTTGATAGGACTTCATGTGTGCTGAGTATCAAATATGAAAAGCTAGAGTAACATTCCTGGCCCACTTTTAAGAAACTGGGTCACCTCAGAGTTGTGCAAGGTTGCAAAGTAATCTAATTTAAACGGGGTTTGCATCTAGATTTTTGTAGCGGGACCTAGAATGTACCACCACAACACTATCCTACCATAACTCAATACTACTATAATTCAAAACTATCATAATTCCACAGCCTGAGCAGTCTCTTTGCGTTTGTCAAATGAAATGACAAAACACTAGCTAAATATATTAGAAAATTTAACTCTTTAAGATTCAAGCAGCGTATGATGTAAACTCACTATATGAATACAAATCATCACATTATATGTTGCCATAATTTTACATTTGGTCATAGTATACTATGCTAAAGAAATCTGGCTTCTCCATTCCAAATTAAACACCTGTTTTTTTTTATTTTTCATGGTGTTTGTTATAGAGTTTTCATAGTTTTTTAATTCCTCTTTGGCGTCTGCTGCCAGAATTGCAATAGTTAATAAGTGAATACAGGAGAGGTTTTAAATTATAACAATCCCTCTCATATGTCTCTACATTATAGTGGCAGAAGGGACTTACACATTCCACAGCAACTGATAGAGGTTCTCAAGCTGGTCAAATTAAGTATACAAATCATACAAAGAGAGACATAATAACCCGCTGCTTGCTGGTAGATTGGAGACAGTAAAAGGCTGGAAAGACAACTCTGAAAGAAGTTGCTTTTGAAATAAGGTTCAGTTTGCCTGACAAAACCATCTTACATAATTTGCTTCGTGATGGTGATGAATTAAAACCATCATCATCATCACAGCCGGTCTCTCTGGCCGAGGGGTTACAACACTTTCTCCGTAATCCCATTTATCCACGCAGGCTCTCGTAGCACGCGAGAATTGGTTGCGGTTCTACCCGCGTTCGGGACTTGCTGGATACTGAGCCGGCCGCTCAGAAAGCAATGGCAAACTACTGAGCGTAATCTTGCCAAAGAGATCAACAATCAGCTGAAAGATGCTGATGTTGACAGCGATGTCCTGTAAAGGATATGCAAACATTTTCATCATCACATCCTGTAACCCTAGACACAGGTCGTTAGGGATGTCATAAAGCATTTACAATCAAGTTCCAACGCTCTCTGCCCTCAAAAATGCACACAGGTGTGGAAATGTTTCATCTGGTCCATTCATTAATGTTATCAGTCTAAGATTATCTCTACCTTCCTCTTCTCTATTTAGCCTCAACTGCTCCCTTGAGGATTACCGCTCAGATGGTGTCATGACATGTACCATGCCCAAACCCAAAGTTTTCGACACTTTGCCAATGACGAAAGTGGTTTTCGATGGCCTGCCTATGTATTTACTTTCTCTCTAACATAGGTATTTGTTTCTTCCTCTTCATACCATATGTGCAGATATTGCTGACTTTCCATTGTAGCACTTCAATGTGCATGAGGTTTGTTTGGTGGCTCCCATCCACTTTCCAAGAATCCTGGCAAGTACACATAACTGTATCTGGATAAAATCTGGTTTCAAGATGCCAGAAACTCATTCTTCTCCTGTTAGTTTTGAATGGTGCCGCTGCAGGAGGTGAGATTTTGTTTTCAGAGGCTATTGTTTTGTGTATGCTATAAAAGCATTTGATTGGATACTAGCAGAGCATCTTCAAAAACACTGTTTGTTATGACAAGTTCAAAGTAATTGTTGTGTTATTTTAATATAACTTTATTTCTACCGTTACCTATCCGTATAATTTACTTACTTGGGGTGTTAATTAGCCATTTATATACTTTTACTATATATATTATTTCCCTAATTTCTACCAAGTACAAGTTTATTTTAATTTTAAAAGAAACAATGCAATTCACCATGCAAAAGTAACTGAAAATTTCAGACTTACTGAACAAATAAATTACTTAATTAAATCAACTGAGAGCAGAGCAAAGAACAGATCACCAAACCGTTAAAAAACACCATGCTAAACTGCCATGGCAATGGTCACATGTTAGCACCAAAGATTACTGTTGAATCAATAGTTTCTAGTGTACAGTAAAACCTTGTTCAGGTTAATCACAGAGCATCAAAGATAACATACAGCTTCATTTCACACAAAAATAATTATGTGAGAAAACATTCACACACAGATATTTCACGGAAACAAAAAGAAGCTATTAAATTATTGTCACTCAAGCGGTTTGGTACCTCATGGTCAAGTTGATGTTTGTCATTCTTCCAGTGCAACTAGTGGAGAAAGGAAATAAAAATGAATGACAAGCATAGACATGTTTTCTAAGATGACACACACATCAACAAGACACTTGCAGCCTTCAACATAAAGAACAAAACGAAAACTATTAACAAAGAACTTAAAAAACACCCAATAGTCAATAAAACAAACACATTAATAGGATGGAACCTTCAATGGAAAAATAAGAAAGAGAAAACAATTGTGAACACAACACTTATAAAAATAGCCAATAAATAAAAGAAACACAGCAAGACACTTGTAATCTTCCATGAAAAAAAAAAAAAAAAAATCAAACAGAACCACCTTTAAAAATGACTAATCAAAGAAGTACAGTTTATCATGATGTTCACCAAAGATGAAAAAAACAAAAGTAAAGCAAATCTTATCTTAGATTCTGCTGTACAGGTGTGAACTATCAACTTTCACACATACCGAGTCATCACATAATGTGGTCAAGTGACCAGCTCCCCCTCATTCCTTTTTCTTCATAGAAAAATAAATATGTGGCACCCATGTTTCAACTACAAGAAAGAGATAAACAATATTCTTTGATCATATAATGAGAAGAGAGGCACAAGAAAACTAGAAAGATCATCGGTAGCAAAGGCTGAGACAGATTCACAGAAATGATGCTTGACCATCTAAGAAGATGGCATGGAGGAATATTGTCAATATAACAGACAATGAATGAAAGAAAAGGATAACCAAAATATTGCAGCTTTTAAATCAGGATGCAGTAGTTGTGATTATGTGTATATATGTGCCATTGTGAGTACTAAGTGTTTGTGTGCAACATAAAAGATAATATAAGCTAATAAAGATAATTATGTCAATACTATATGGCATTAAAATGAGAAACACTTGTTAATAAAACTTATACCGTATTGTTGTAGAACAAAGACAGTGAAAATAATCCAGTATAAAATGTGTGAGATAAAGGAGAAAATAGAGTTGCTGTAATTATAAAATAGTTATACAAATTACAATGTTGAAAAATGACAACTAAACAGCGCATTACAGTAAAAATAAATTTATAGCACCATTGCTAGTGTAACATAGAAAATATACAAATGTATAAAAATCATACTACAAAACCATTATCACAGACATCTTTCAGTAATAACAATATTTAGTCATGATTATCTGAAATACAACTATACAATTATGTATTGTCAATTAATGTTGTAATTTTGAAATAAATATTTATTGTTAAGACATTAAAACTAGTAATAAAATTTGCATATAATAGAATGGCTGACAGATTAAAAACAAACACTGACTCAACAATGATAAACAGTATGAAAACATAGTGAGGTAAAAGATAGATCAAGCAAGTAGAACAAATGTCCAAATCATAAAAAGCACAAAAACAAGCTACTAGAGAAATAAAGCAAGGCTAAAACAACTTTGAATAGACAAAAAGATATCTATGAAAATGAAAAACAAATTTAACATTTTAGATTAGCGAATGATGGCATAAACAAGCTAATCAGCAAATGAGCACACCAAGATCTTTGAGCTCGTAACAGGCTACTGTGGACTTAGAGCAAACCTTCGTTAAAGATTATTGGCACATGCAACTGTGGAGTACAGAACCAAATAATGAGCACATTGTACAAGGTTGTCCAGATTTTAGAGAATGGAATAAGTATCTGGCCACAGAAGAAGCTTTTAAGGAATACTGAAGACCTAAGGTACAAGACAAATTGTGGGTGAACACTGAAGACCTAAGCTACAAGACAAATTGCGAATGAATGCTGCAGACCTAAGATACAAGACAAACTGAGGGGGAATGTGAAGACCTAAGGTACAAGAGACAAATCGTGGGTGAATGACAAAGACCTAAGGTACAAGCATACTGAGGGGAACGCTGAAGATCTAAGGTACAAGACAAATTAATGGGGAATGCTGAAAACATAAGGTACAAGGCATGTTGTGGGGGAATGATGAAGACCTAAGGTACAAGACACACTGAGGGGAATGGTGAAGATCTAAGGTACATGACAAATTATTGGGGAATGCTGAAAACATAAGGTACAAGACATGTTGTGGGGGAATGATGAAGACCTAAGGTACAAGACAAATTGTGAGGGAATGGGAAGACCTAAGGTACAAGGCAAATTGTGAAGGAATGGGAAGACCCAGGGTAGAGGACACATTGTGGGGTAATGATAAAAACCCAAGTTACAAAACAAAGTGTGGGGGAACAGTGAAGATATATTTAGTCACCAGTTTATCAAACCATCAATCAGGTGTCTTCTCCACAATGAAAGTTGGCTGCAATATATCTCCAACAGTCTTTGTCTCTCTCCCTTGTTGTTGACTCTAACAGACTGCTTTTCATCCATCTTTTAATGTTATCTTCTTACTTACATCATTGTCTACCTCTTGCTCACATGCTCAGCTGTTTCTCTGGTATGCTTTTTTACAAGAGTGGTATGTCTACTAAAGTATTTATAAAGCCCCTTTGTTTTACTTTCATCAACTTTCTCTTCTTTCCCAGCCTCTCTAGAACCTTAGTATTTGATTGCTTTAATTTCCATGAAATATAACCTTCTGTATATCCATATCTCCAGAGTATATATTCAATTTTCCTATTGTTTGTTCATTGTCCAGGTGTTTGCACCATATTGTAATGTTGAACATAAATAACATTTGACAATTCTAATGTTTAATGCGTTATATATCTCTACATAGGTCAACATTTGTTTCAAGCTGAAAATATTGGTGGTAATTCCAGCAGTAATATAATAAAGGGAAAGGTAAAAGGGTGAAACAGTTGACAGTATGAGAATGTAAAACAACAATTTACTACATGTCTACTGAAACAATTACCACAAACCAGACATTAACAAAGAGGCAGTAATTTTGGATATGCTTGTAGCAAGATCATTTATCTAAAAATCAGTTATAATTAATGTACTAGAGAAATTTAGTTAATTCTAAATGATTCTGTAAAACAAAATATATGAAAGCAACAATAAGCTGGTACATATATACCCTCAGTAAGCTGCAATTAACCCTACATTAATTATGTGATCAAGCACAGCAGACTCAAAGCTGAATTATAAACAATTTGTGAAACTGAACAAATGGTGAAGATCCTGTCATGAAGCAGTCGGAGTAATTTAACAAACAATACACACTGTACTGTCTAAAAGAAAAAAAAAGCAGAAAAAAAAATGCTCTGATTTATTATTTGTAAACGCTAATAAACTTATTCTTGGGAATTTGATATAGTGCTAGATTTATGATCTGTTGAAAACGTTCATACCAATTGTTGGATTAAACAACCTTACAAAAATGCTAGTTAATTGGCAAATCGTTTCTGCCTTATATGCCAACCCTAACCTATGATCAGTTTAAAGAGAACAATGAAGGACTAAGGATAGTTAGTGGCAGAGAAGACAAGAAAAAGTGTTGTTGCCAAAACAGATTTACTAAGTGTGACATCCCTGATTACTTTACCACTCAAGCCATGGTTACAAGAATAATATGTTTCTGATTCAGCCCTTAAAGACTAATGTCACCCGCAAATGGTGAATTAGTCATGTTTGTTTTACAAATTATTCATACATCCTTAGATAACAATTATACTGACAGAATTAATAACTCAATTCTTACAATAACATAAAAGCACCACTTAGTTATGGCAGATTACCTCTACCTGACCTCATTTACCAGTATTCACAACTGAGCCAGTTATTCTGTCTCAAAAAATAAGGTACAAAATAATGCTGTGTTAAGAAAGACAATGACAGTGAGAAAAGGCAATGTTACCCAACCTCATAAAGCATAACTATATATCATAAACAGCAGTGTCGTGGTATCTATTAACACCATAAGAGAGGATATTTATAATTTAGGCTTTTAAAGATTGAAGCACGCTACAAGATTATAACCTGGGTGAAATACCTGGCTGAAGTCTGGAAATGTTCATAAATATTTTAACAAACTAGTACAACAATTAAGAAATATCCCACACAATGCAATTAATCTGGAAAGAAGAACAATTCAATAAAAAAACTCAGAATAAACTTATTGCAATGCAGGAATAACCTGCAAAAACAGTTTAAATTTATGAAAAGAAGACCGTTCACCCCCATATATAAATTAGAGGTATGATTACTCTAACACATAATTCAGATTAGCGATTATTTTAATATTAAAGAAAGAATGTGTTATTTTTCAGCTAAAAGTAATCTCATTCCTAAGATATAAATAAAAGGGGAATGAAAAGTAAAAAAAAAGTCCCTTTCATCCCACAATTAGTGAAAGTCACAGGTTAGATTTGTTTCCTATTCTGCTCCTTGACAGGATAAATAACTGCAAAACTGCTACATCTTCTAATAAGCTCTGCACAACAATTATTATGAACTGTTGTTTTTAAAGTAATATAAAAGCTAAACGCAAGGCACAATATCAATATGTGCTATCTACACGACTTTAATAACACTGAGTGACAATATAATGGGAAAAAGCTCTGGCCAACCTCATTTTGACTGGTTTGACGGAATACCTGCCGTTCACCTGATCCTGTCCGCCTTTTAGATGACTTCTTGGCAGGCTCTTGTTGACTCTGTTAGACAGACGTAATTGTATGTGTATATAAAGGAACTGCTATTGAGCTGTCCTAATCAATGAGATAAAAAAATTAGATTGTTTTTGGGCACTAATCAATGAGATACAAAAATTAGATTGTGTTTGGGCACTCGCTAGCTCACTCTGAACTCAAATGCAGTCGAAACCCGCTACTTCTAGTAGCAATGGACTGAATTTTGCATGTGGATGAGGTTTCCCATTTTCCAGTGCCCCATTGCCATCAGGCAAACCCACTCAGACTTCAGAGGTACTTGTAATTTACATCCCCACATCCAGGATGAGAAGTCAGCATTTTAGTCCAACTGGCTGGTCTAGGGGTTGAACCCCTTACCTCGCCGTCAGCACATCATATGTTTAAGAACGCCTGTTCTTATCCACTCAGCCATGGTGACCACAAAATTAGATTAATTACAGCAAGTTAAATTGTTTATATGTAGACTATTTAGCACAGGGAGGTTTGTGGTTCAATCAACACCATGCACTCAGAACACACTCACATGCTCTCTTCCTCTCTCAGCACACCGCAGAGTGGTGATGCTGATTATTCCTGTATGTGGTCATGTCACAGTGGAATGGTTTTCAAGCACGACAGTCTAGGCTCAACCTTCAGTTGAAGAAGGACTCTTACTACTAAGTGCAGCCTTGAAGTCTACCCAGCATCATACTATAATTGTCATAAACTTCTCTTGGAAGGAATGGCGGTGAGAAAAGAAGCGTGCTACACTAATTCATAATGTCAAGGCCAATTGTACGGGGAGTCCAATAACTTTACATAACTACAGCAGAACCTGGCTTTCTAGATTATCTCAACAATATTTTACAAGTAATAATTACAATTTCTAAAAACAAACCAAAAATATTATATCATAGTTAACAGTCTTGTCAATTGACTCCCTGACATTAACCCTTTACCGGGCAGACGCTTGTCCGTTTTCTAGCCCTGAACGGGGAAGATTTTTTCAGGTTTGGTAAAATTTCGGGTTGCGTTAGTAAAAACATCACAAATAAGGTGTTAGTCAACCGATTTTAGTTAAATAAATAACGCAATGAAGGGAAAAGGATGCAGAATATGGTACTCACGTGATTGTTGCCGTTAATCCATATATGAACACGAATATTTACGAAATACAGCATAAAGTTTGTGATTTTCAGTCATCTATACGGCAATTTACAAACACATTATCAGAATCATAATCACTTTCTTTAAAGTCAGACTCACGACTGCTAATGCAAAGTAACGCTTTGCACTGATATCTAGCTCCGATTAATAATCAACTGCGTGCCCTTTAATGTCACTTAAACTGAACATAGCGAAATCTCGGCTATCACTTGAAGAATCGCGGAAATCCATTTTGAAAAACTAAGCGTAAAATTCCTGAAAACTATAAAAAAAACATCCGTTCAAATTCATAGTAGGCGCTTGCAAATGGCGGCCACGTTGTCAAGCTATCGGAGAAAGCAAAAGTAGCCGTTGGAAGTATCGGAAAGCCGAGAGCTCGTTTTCACAATGCATAATAGTATCGGACACAATTGGGCGATTTGCCTGTTAAAGCGATCAGACGGAAATGGACGCTCCACCCAGTAAAGGGTTAAAGAAATAAATATCAGGTTATTCAGACTGCATCTACTGTTTTTTATTTTTTTTTTGGGACCATCTTATCATAAATCTAGCTTTGTGACTGCCCGTAAACTTATTCTTAGGAAATTAATGCAATGGTTTCCACTTGTCATCCATACATAAACAAAAATATGTGCTGCCTTGTTTAATGCAAACAATCATGAAAATGAGAAAATAACTTTACATCTGAGTTACATACATGAACATGTATGAGAAAACACAAATTGCAAACTAACATATACATTAATATTCACAAAATTAAAAAGAAAATAGGATAGAAGTGGCATTGGAAAGGGCAAATGCAGCAGTTAAAAAATAATAAAAATAAGATGTATTGTTCTATAAATAGACTGAACACAATAAGGCAAAAATGCATGATTTCCTTGAAATAAGATGGACATATTAAGATAATCAGGTGTGTTTCAAATCTATAAAAAAAAAGGAACATAAAAATAAAATGGGGACATAAAATGGTGTTAAAGTGGATCAAGATGGTTAAAAATACATTTTAAGGACGATACAAAATCCTTTTTAACAAACTTTGCAGAATTTTTTTAAATGTCACCAAGAACACAAAATATATGAAAGTTAAAAGAGAAAAGTGCATCCAAAAAACGTGCTAATTATTGTTACTGCTGTTGCTGCTATCCCAAATCTGGTGAGTTATTTTCTCTTGACAACCCAATGGTATTCTTATTAAGGGCTGCATTGCTAATATTCATCCAGGAACCTATAGATTCAGATGATATTCATTGGATGACAGCAAGTTTCCGTGATGAAGTGGTTAAGCCATCTCGTGGGTTCAATTCTGAAATTCATCTTTCAGTTCACGAGTGCAATTTTCTTGGGGATGTCTGAGGGTTGTCACAAGAGTTACAGAGTTTATGCTTTGTGCAATGCTTTCAGTGGCCTGCCCTGCAGAAAAAGGCCAAGCTATATGAAATAAAACCCGGTGCAATGAAGTCAATCCTCTCGCCTTTACACATCTGCTGTAACATCTGTCACTGGATGTTACCATACTGGGTTTTTCCTAGCATCAGAACAATTCTTATGGTAATAATTTTGTGAAATATGTGCTCTTTGAAACAAGAACTTACCTCCATCTTACGTCTCCATAAGAGCGTGTTTAGTGCGAAAAACCAGTACAGAATGAGCAGAATGCCTGGGTTAACAAACACCGACCACCTTATTCTAGGGTAGAAAATAACTCTGTCCAAATCCCCACAATCCGTCTTGACTATGCCAGTGAGTCCCACGATCCTATGTGGAGTAAACATACATGAAATGGGATTAACCAAAGTAAAGCTATGAGAATACAATAAATACAAGTAATAGGAAAAGCAAGATGAGCAAAGAGGCCAGTTTTACAAGAACACAATCACACACAAAAATGGGGTGCATTTAGGAAACATGCCTTCATCAGCAAACAAAGACAGCAACATGCAGAGACATAAATGACATCAAATAACTTTATTAAAGAATAATAATATTATGGAAACAAGTACAATAACCATTAAAAAAAAAAAAAAACACCAAGTATCCATCAGATTCTGAGAGAAAAATAAAAGCTTCTATACTTCTTGTTTCATTATCATTTAGTGAGCCTGTGTTGCCATATCTTTTGGTTTGCTTTCTCAAGCCTTTGACTGTTCCTAGTTTACCTACAAGGCAGCAGATTTATCTCACTTTGATTGGTCCTTAACCTTTGACCTGTCTGACAGGAGACCCTACCAATAGCTGCGCCACTGTCAACACAGCTCTTGGGGTCAATGGAACACACAAGCCCCTCTACCACTGCACGGTGAATACACTGCAGAAGGGTGATTCTTCTTTTGAATTGGAGTAAGGAACCTAAAATGATGAAAGATTTCACTGCATTCTTCTGCATTAACTTTCTCTGAACTAATAATACAATTATTTGTTACTGCATTTTGCTGGAAGAATCTCTGGAGCAAATAATAAAGACTGCTTGTTCAGGTAGTCCCCATACAGTGTACAGCACAGGTTGATGAACATTTTATCTCTGATTTGTCTCATAGGGTATAAGAACCTCTGTCCCCAGATATGTGAGACAAGTATCCAAGTCCTGCTATCTCTAGCTAAATATACACTATGCACAGTAAAATGGTGGAACCTTTGCAGCACAACGGTTAGCACACTTGCCTGCCAGCCTGGTGGTCGTGTGTCTAAATCTCCTTCATAGAATATTTTACAAAGAACTGTTCTAGGTTCCCAGGTTGACCCAGGGAATGGGTACCAGGAGATTCCCTGGGAAGTAAAAGCAACTGGTATGATATTGACCACATCACCTACAGAGGAGCGGCCGGCCAAGTGTCTAGAATGTTGGATTCTCCTTTAGGAGACCCAGGTTCAAATCCTTGGTAAGGTGTGGATTTTGTTCTGTCGGGGGCTAAAAGAAAACTCTAACCTGCACAGTTAATGGCAACTGCACTAGCCAGCGGACTTAATTCCTCAGGCTCAAGACCACCCTGCCATACACTGCAAGGTACTATAAGGCAGTAGATGACAGTTTGGCCTACAGAGTGCCAACTGGCCTATGGAAATATGGGGCTAGCACCATATACCCAATATGCCTCAAGGCGTGTAAAAATGTCCAAAAAGAAGTAGGACACGAAAGCAAAACTTACAAAAATCATGCACAAAAACATGCACACTATCTAGCCTTCACAGATTATCTTCCAGTTTTACCATCCAATGAAGTGGTCACACAAAACTTTTGATCACCTACAAGGACATACAAGTTTAGTTTAGTTTAGTTTAGTCGACGGATCAACATTAAAGCACACAGATGTAACCCATAAATGCTCTGTTTTACTACTGGAGAATCTCAACTCAGTGCACAAACTCCGTTGCACCGCCGAGGATCCTGAAATACTTTGGTCAGATTTTTAACTAAAAGTTTTGCCCGGGCAGCGCCATTAAGCAACTCTTTTCTGATTTCCAACTGCAAAGGGATTTTTTATGTGTGCAACAATACATATGGCATCCTATCTCACTACCCAGAGACCAGTGGACCTTTTTTTTTACTTGAAGTCCATGTGAAAAAATCCTGGCCCTCACCGGGGCTTGAGCCTGGGACCTCCAGCACCCAAGGCAGACACCATACCTCGAGACCACGCAGCCCCCCGGACACACAAGTCTTTAATCAAAGATGTCTTGGTGACTCACCTGGCAATGAGATCAGATGGCGGCAGCACATCCTGGAAGAACTGAAACTGATACAGATGCAGCAGCAGAATGTGGGAGCCTGTGTAGACAAGCAGCAGAACCCTGACATATCCAAACTGATGACCGGTGGATTTGTAGCATCCCCACATGGTCAGCACAATCAGGAAGACAATGAAGTAGACCTGCAGAGAAAGATGGTTAGGACAGATAAAAGACAATATCATCTTATTAGCTCTACTAAAAGAACTATGCAAATATCAATTGGGGAATCCTTTGGGGCCATCAAGACAATTAATAAATAAATAGACACATATTGTTTGGCGCTCATAAAAGCAGGGGTAAGAATTAGAAAGTTTTCCTACAGCGAGGCGCTGTCATCATTTGAAGGTGACCTGTTCGAATTGGTAACTATAGCTTTCAATGTTTATGTTGTCTAGTGTGTCCTCTAGTCTTTAATTCTTACCTCTACTTCTTTGAGCGTCAAACAATACATGTGTATTTATTTATTAAGGGAACTATGGCAGCATTATGCCTAGATGTCTGCTTGCCAGGACAGTAGTCATGGGTTCAAATTCACACCGAGGCTGATTCTGAAAACTGACCTGGGCTCCCAGATTGGCCCAGCCAAAAATGTGTAAAGTACAGGCAGCCGGTATGATACAGACCACTTCAGCCCTGGGGTACCAATTGGTTTATGAAATATGGTTCTGGCACCATGTGCCTTGTGTGCCTCAAGATGTGTAAAAGGGTAATTTACTTGCATTACTTTTTTGTTTTGTTTTGTTGCATATCCCTTACAGGACGTTGCAGTCTACACCAGCATTTTTCAGTTGCTGTTGATGTACTAGGCAAGTGTTACGTTCAGTAGTTTGCCATTGCTTTCTGAACGACCGGCTCCCATACCAGCACGTTATAACACAACGCGACATGGTCTGCTGCACAAATCGGTCGTAGCTGAGCTTCGAATGCCTGGTACCCAGCTCACGAACCGCGTTCGCAAGCCTTTGGCCATGGAGACCGGTTGCATTACTTACTACTCCATTAAGTTGTGGGTGGTAATTACAGTGACTTTCAGCAGTGTTCATCCAGTTCATGAGCAGTTTTAAACTTAAATAACTTAGCATGGCAGACCTCGTGGTTTTGATTTTTTACGAAAATGGTATGGGGGCCGGCCGTTAAGAAAGCAATGGCAAACTACTGAAAATAAACTTACCAAGAGATCACAACAGCAAAAAATGCTGGTGCTGAATGTGATGTCCTGTAAAGGATATGCAACTAACTTAACTAACTTAGCATGAGTCATGTTAGTTAAAGTGTTAGTAGCATGTCCTTTACAGGATGATGCAGTTAACACCAGCATTTTTTGCTGTTGTGATCTCTTGGCAAGTTTACGTTCACTAGTTTGCCATTGCTTTCTGAATGACCTGCATCCATACCATTTTGTAAAAAAACAACGCAAGGCAGTCTGCGTCCGTAACCCCTTCACCATGGAGCCAGCATGAGTTAAGCTTCAAACTTAAAATAATCATTTATTACGAAAGTTTAGTTAAAATACATCTCTTATAAATAAATCACCCAACTTGAAGCAAAGAGACCTAATACAGTTACACAGAGAATCAATAAATATTCAATCAGTGTTTTTTTAACCAAGCATTAGGGAATAGATGTACCAATGCACAATACTTACCCCACCCAGGACTGATGGAACAATGACACCGGCTGCTAAAAGGATGACATTCTGTAGACATTCTGACAGCAGTTTCAGAAACTGGTGGCTAGTTTTCTTTTTGGTGCCTCCTAGTAGTGGCGTCTCTGACAAACTGGTGCCAATCTCTGCCTGGCGATTGGACAATTTCACTGCCAGCACCAGAGTGATGACAGAAATGATGAACACTATGGCATCTGGCACTACCAGCCGAATGATGTTCACAACATCAGCTTTGTCCAGCCTAAGAAAGAAAAGTAAACTAGATATATTATTGACATATAATGCTTTATAAAAAAGAAGCTACCTTTACAAAGAGGAGCCATGGTGCATTAGTGCACTTGCATGCCAGTCTAACTGTCCAAATCACTCTCACAGCAGGATGTTTTTTAAAACCATGTCACTTTGCATCTGTGTGTGACTAAAGATCACAAGGGAAGGAAATATAAGATAATAGAAAACTGTAACCCACCATGCATGTCATGAGGTTTAGCAAGAAACTGGCTTCCTCAATCCTTAGCAAACCATAGTTGCAAAACACAACCAATAATGAAAAGTCTACAAAGGGCCTGGTGTGAGTTGGTTGAGGGCCTATGCTGAATTAGGAAATGAGAGGTAGAAGAAGAGGATCATTTCCCCAAAATGCAACGCTGGAACAGAAATGGGGTCTTTCATATTTTAGTTAAAAGAAATTACTTATCACAGCTGGGTCTATCAACAGGATTTGTTTTAGAGCTGGAGCGTATGTGAACAATGTGAAGATAAAATTGAAGCTTTAGAAATGTGGTTAAATAGACCAAAAGGAGGAATATCACTACTGGATAAGAAAACTAAAGTATTACAAAATCTGGGATGGAAAAAGACATTGCTTACTGAGATCCATCCATCCATCATCAATCATGTGCCATGAAATGTGGTTAAATAGACCAAAAGGAGGAATATCACTACTGGATAAGAAAACTAAAGTATTACAAAATCTGGGATGGAAAAAGACATTGCTTACTGAGATCCATCCATCCATCATCAATCATGTGCCATGCCGATAAGTGTAGACGGTCATGTTCTGCCATCTCACTTGATCACCAGAGTCGTGGATCAGCTCCGTGTTACTGTCTCGACCATGCCATGTGGCCAAGCCATCCAGGTATTTACTTCTCGGTCTTCCCCTTGGTCTTTTCCCTTCAATCTTGCCAATTGGCAATTCTTGTTCTAATCTCTTCAAGGCACCTCCCATCAGATGTTATGACTGTTCTGAGATAACTGTATCGATTCACTTGCTTATGAATATGCCCATTTACTTGTATATCACATTGTGGTATTTATTTCTTGCCAGTGACGACCATAATATGTGTCTTCTTACTATTCAGTTCTAATCCTAGTTGTTCACTGTGTGCAACATATAGGTTGTTTTCTTATCCTGCAGTGATATGATTCCTCCTTTTGGTGTATTTAACCACATTTCTAAAGCTTCAATTGTATCAAAATTACTGAGATCAGTGCCAGATTAAAGCACTTTGGGCATAAAATGAGACACATTTTCCTGTTGAAGGATATGCAAGAGGGAAAGTTGGAGTGGAAGCATGTGAGAAGAAGACACCGTGGCAAGTGGGTAAGCAACATCAAGAGATGAACTGAAAGAAGCCTTTCTGAAGATGCAAGATAAAAAGTGTTAGAAACTCATCACAGCCGATCTTCAATATGGAGATGATATTTGATGGTGATGAAGATCAAGTGCTCTTGCAGGTATCATACAGAAAAAATAAAGATTTTAAAATGCAAGAAGATCCATTTCATTGCACTGTTGTTTCCACCATAGGGCTCAGTCTCTTTCTGCAGGGTGTCCTGCTGAAGCATCGCACAAAGCATGAATTCCGCAGTTCCAGCGACAATCCTAAGTAGTCTCTGAGAAAATTGTAATTGTGAACTGAATGTCATAGCCCGGAATCGAACCCACAACCTTTGAAGCATGAAGCAGGTGGCATAACCACTTTGCCATTGAGACTCCCTGTCGTACAGAGTGTAAGCCAGGTTTTTAATTTTGTGCTGGATAGATTCTGCTGAACGTAAAAACCCTAGTAAATCACAGACATTCAATAAATGCTGGGGTTGATTGCAACTTCCTGTAAAAGGACATGCAACCAACTTTTACCTGGACAGGTTACAGATGTAAGTAAAGGACCATTTCACAATCACTAAAGAAAAAAAAAAAAACTGGAGCTTTTGATCTTAAAAGCTGAAGAAAAGTTCTGAGAATGCAGTGACCCATGAAGAAAATATTGACAATTCTACAAGATCTGAACATTAAAGACAATGAGCTCATGAGAAGCATCGTGTCTTAGAAACTGAAATATTTCTACCATATTAAATGTCACAGTGGACATTTGACTAAAGAACAGTCATGGAAGACGTGATTCCTGAAAAAAAAAAGGGCAGGGACTGACCAGCATGAAAATGGACACATGGCATTGCAGACACCCTGGACTTGAGGGTGGATGAGGCAAGACACCTGGCGAGGGATTGACAGACTTTTTGTCGGATCCAGATGAGAGCCAGATTCTCCATAGAACCTGCTATATGAAGATGATAATCGGATAGACAAAACCTTGATTACGAATGCTCTGTGGTTGTTCAATTTTATGTTCAGGAAAATTAAAACTTTGATTATGAATGCTAAGAGACCTTTCAATTTTAAGTTCAGGAAAATTCAGGCCTATGCAGTCACAATGAAATAACAAAATGTTGGTTATGATTGGAGGCAATTCCTAACTTCTTCTTCAAGCTCACACATATAATGAATAATAATAATAATAATAATAATAATAATAATAATAATAATAATAATAATAATAATAATAATACACTTTACTGTTCTCTGAAAACCACACCATATATACAAAATAAACAAGTCCCGTAGCAGAAAACCGCTGTGGGCATGTGAAGTGTTAGGACCACCACATTTTTGTAGGCCTGAGTGCACGGAGGAGTTGGTATGCCAGTTTCTTCCTCCTGTAGCGAACAATGAGAGCTGGCATTGAACCCTGGTCAAACGATACCCATGCCATTGTCAGTGTAACGTCCTAAATGTTACATTAGTGTGCCCGCTTCACCTTCTTTATTAGTCAATGTCAATTGAGGTGGACAATGTTGACCGCTTCACCATATTTGCTACTGCTTTAGTACTTCCAGTAACATGTACCAAGATATCATATATCACAGGAAGTGGTCAAGCAGAAATAAACATGGCATGCTATCAGTTGGATAAACACAAAGTGAAATATGGGTACTGTGAATGAGGAGAAATACATTTTAAAACTTAGTGACAAATGACAAACTTGATAGGAAAAAAGTAAGGGGAAGACAAAGGGATAAATATCCTGATAGCTTGGCCACATTGCATAATTGGGACAAGACCACCGACTTCTCAAAGACTGGTGGTCGTGTGAGGTAGTGAACCATGACTGCTTGCATTTATTGGTGGGGCACATGATGATGATGATGATGATGATGATGATGATGATGATGATGATGATGATGACGATGATGATGATGATGATGATGATAGTCTAGAATTGTCCTACACTCAAATAAAAACTGGTGCTCAGTTGGAGTTGGCAATACAGGTCTCCAAACCTGACAGGCTGGTATTCTAGCATAACTTACTTCAACATCCTCAATCCGTATTGCATAGAGTTCAAAATGGACACGAGACATAAGAAGGTACCAAGCATGGGCACTTTTGTGGGGACTTACATGGATATACCGTCTGGGTACTTCTGGAGTGCTAGGTAATGAGTGAGTGGATCTATTGGCTAAAAAGTGCACCAGTAACCGGAAGACTCACAATGGACATGGCAGACATTCTGATAACTCTCTATGAATGACTGCTAGTTAACAGATGCAGATGACAGATAAAACAACATATTTCAGGATGCTTGAGTCAAGATTGATATGTGATTGCAGCAAGGAAGAATGTCTGAAGGGATTAATACAATGTGTTTACAAGCAGTTAGTTACAGGAATGATCAGCATCAACATCTTACAACGTTACTGAGGGAGACGGATCCATCTATGGGTTTGTCTGGAATGCCATGATGTTGATTGTTAGGAACCAATTACCAATTGGATCATCAACAACCAATGAGAAAATTAAACTGACTCCCTAGAAATATGGGTATACAGAAGAACAACGTGCATTTCATTGAAGCAAAAGAAAACAAATGTAGGGGTTCTGGACAATTTTGGAATAAAAAGAGATCTAAGAAATGAAAAAAAGAAACAGACATTTCGGCCACATTAAAAGCCATAACACTCTTTTACAAACCATAATAAATGGTACAGCTGAAGGTAGCTAAGCAAGAAGTAAGCAGTGATATAAGTGAGACAATAACATCAAAAGTTCTATGATAACTGTACCACCGGAGCAAGATATAGAAAATGTTAATAATACACAGCAGTCAACATTCATTACGGAGATTGTGCTTGATTGATTCACTGAATTCCCTCATCTGTTTTCACAGTGCAACAAAATATGAACAGTAAAATGCATTTCTTACCTTTGGTAACCAATCTGTCTCACCAGTTTCTCAGTACTTGAGCCTGATTGACACATACATTAACAAATTATGGTCAGCCAACTTACGATGCAGTTATAAAGTTACAGTTAGTTGCATATCCTTTACAGAATGTCACAGTCAACCCCTGCATTTGTGGGGGCTATTTTGTGATTTCTTGGCATGCTTACATTCAGCAGTTTTCCACTGCTTTCTGAAAGACCAGCACTTATACCAGTGTATGAAAACTAATGCAAGACGGTCTGCTGCCAAATCGCTTGCAGTTGTATTTCGAACATGGAATGCCGAATTACAAATTGATCCGTAACTACTGCGCCACAGAGCCGGATACACAGATACAGTAAAAAATTAAAATAAAGGGTCTTTTTACATGGCTTAAGACACATTGGGAATATGGTCCTTGATCCACATTTTTTATAGACCAACTGGAACTCGTATGTGATGTAGTCACACCTGCCACCTTTACTTGCAAAGACATTTCCTAGTATCAATTTTAGGCTGGTGTGACCTGAAGACCCAGATCATTAAGAAAAATCTCATCTGCCACCGTGAGGACTGAACCCATGACCAGCGATCCGGCAGACAAGCAACTAGCCACCACACTACTGTGGCTTCCATGCACAGATATACTGAACAAACAATATGGATACAAAGCCAAAAATGTTTTACAAGCATAAAGAACAATCCTAAACAACACAATATATTGAAAAACAGTCTGCAGTGAGCTGGAGTGGTACACACTCAGTTTTTATCTTTTTGCAAATGTTGTCCTAAAGTAAGAAATCCGTGAGTTATGACTCTAATTGATTCCCAAATGGAGCTATATACGAGGGTGAGTCAATAAGTAAGTCACACAGTTCTGTAGGATGGCAGGTAAATGTAGATGGTGTTTTCTACAGGTATCATTAGGTGACAGCAACATCGAACTTTATATTCCCGTTTATCAGGTAGCGCTAGGTGTCTCACGCGCATGCGCAGCGCATAAACAAAATGGCGACTGTACTTACAGAGTGTACAATCAAAGAGCAACTTGCTGTTGTGTGTTTTTTTGTGGACAAAAGGACTGCCTGAAAAGGACATTCATAAGGAAATGCTTCCTGTTTATGCTGACTACCAGCTCAAATCAAAGTATGCTTCAGTGCAATAGAAGTATCCTTCTTCGCCTTGTGTCCAAAAATTCAAGGTTACGCCATCAGCAGGGAAGGTTATGCTGACAGTGTTCTGAGATTGTCAAGGAGTGTTTTAACCAATTTCAAAAAGAAAGGTGACAATGTGAATTCTGAATCATACTGTGAAGTTCTATCGATGCTTTATGATGCAATTCGAAGAAAACGTCCAGGACTGCTGACTAGAGGAGTGTTGCTTCTTCATGACAATGCCAGACCACATACGGCTTGATTAACGTGGGAGAAAATTAACCAACTAAGGTGGGAAGTTCTGGAAAATCCACCTTACAGCCCCGACTTATCCCCTGACAATTTCCACCTTTTTGGTCCACTGAAAACCCACGGGAGACATTTCGAAAATGATGCCAAAGTTCAATGTGAAGTGAAAACATGGTTTAGAAAACAGAGCACGCAGTTCTATGCAGCCAGTTTGGGAGGACTGACAAAACGATGGGATAAGTGCATCAATGTTGGTGGAAATTATGTTGAGAAATAAAGGGACAATGTATGTATAAAAATAAACTGGCTTCAAATTGTTATCATATTTAGTTATTTTTCTACAGCCATTTGTGACTTACTTATTGACTTCCCTTCATAAATATCATATTTGTTTCAACCAATATCTACGAATTTGCTGTGCTTGCTGTTAATAATCTTTCAACTTCCCTCAAAGTTCTGCATCCGGGAAGGTTAACCCGGTCAACAAATGCCCGCAGAAGTCGGATGTGTCGGCCTGACGGCGCAAGAACGCAGCTCTGCTGTAAACAGGCACAACGCAGTCACATCCGGGAAAAAAAATCCGGATGAACGCAGAAGAAGAAGAAGAAAGTTCTACATTTTGCGATACATTTAAGGCATTAATGTATTACAGTAAACCTAACAATGTTCTGCCAGTTCGTTTAGAAGGAGGCAGAGCTAGAAAGCACTCAAACATAACACTAAGTTAAGAGTAGAGGGTCTTTGGATGCTAAAAGGGTTTAAAAGTTTAAAGGTGAGAGGATTCACTTCATTGCAACAGGTGTTATTCCATATGGCTTGGTCTCTCAGCAGAGTGGCCTGCCAAAAGCCTGTGTCACACAAAGCATGAACACAATAGCTCCAGCGATGACCCCCAGGAATCTCCAAGTAAATTGCACTCGTAAACTGGCTGATGAAGTCTGGATTTGAATGCATAATCTTCGGAGCTCCAGGCAGGTGGTTTAACCACTTTGCCACAAAGACCTCCTATGCTCTCTCTCTCTCTCTCTCTCTCTCTCTCTCTCTCTCTCTCTCTCTCTCTCTCTCTCTCTCTCTCTTTTCCACCCACCCACCCACACCCACACACACACACACACACACACACACACACACACACACACACACACACACAATAAATGAGGAAAGTTCAACTCACAATTAGTGAACATGTTGCCATAAGGCTCTTTGTCATTTGCAACGGCCACCAGGGTGATATGGAAAATGATGTGTCCCAAAATTGGCAGCAGGCTGACTGGTATAAGGCATTTCAAGAAGATGCCTGTGGGTCCTGTGAAGAATAAAAGAACAAACATAAAATTATATATCACCAGAGGTTCTAAGATTACTGGACAAAATCCCACTTGGATTAGTTGGGGTGACACAATGAAAGAAATTAAACAATGGCTATCAACTGCTCTTCAAAGACTAAAACTATTGAATAAATTATGAAGTGGGACAAATAGAACTAAAATAATTAGATTTTTAAGAGAATGCATCTTTCCCATTGCAACATACGCCTGTGAAACCTGGACACTTTCTAAACAAGCTGAACAGCGCATAAATGCCTTTGAATATAAATGTTACAGGCGGGTTCTAAGAATATCTTGGGTAAAGAAAACATGCATCCAAACTTCAAGAGCTGAATATTGATGAGGGTTGATTATTACGATAAAACAAAACAAAAAAAAAATAGATATATTATGGTCACTTGAAACATAATGAGAGTTTGGAGAGAACAATAATGGAGGGGTATATGCTTGGGAAGCGAGGAAGAAGAAGGCCAAAGAGAAGATGGGTGCGGGATGTGGTGGATGATCTCCATATGGGTGTATCCGACGCGGGACATCTTGCTTGTGATCGAGAAGTTTTCTGGAAGGTTGTTATAGGAGCCAGGTTCTGCAAAGGACATGCTACTGAATGAATGAATGAATGAATGAATGAATGAATGAATGATTGTTTTATAGTGAACATGAATCCTGTTCATCAATGTCGAACAGTTGTCAAAACAACAGGAAATGTCAACATCCATACAGACTAGAAAAACATATCATTTTTAAGGACGTATATAATGAGTTAGTTGCATATCCTTTACATGACGTATCAGTCAACCCCAGAATGTTTTGGCTATCACGTTTACGTTCAGTAGTTTGCCATTGTTTTCTGAATGACAGAAACTCATACCTTTTTGTATGGGAACCAATGCAAGGCAATCTGCTTCCAAATTGCCCACAGCTGTGTTTCAAACCTGGTATGCTGGATTACGAATTGCATTCAATGTGTTATAACTGATATAATCATAATATATTCATCAGTCTATCCTCATTAGTGGCCATTACATTTGTGGACAAACTCTATGGAGATATCAACAAGCTCAAGCTGACTGCTGCTTTCTATAAATATATTTAGGTTGATGTGTGAAGGTGTACACAGACGGTGGTGGGCAGAGGCAGTGAAGAAGCAGGAGAAGGAGAAGGAGGAAGGAGAAGGAGGAGGGAGAAGGAAAGAAAAATGATATGGGGCGTAGCAGTAGAAAATTAATAAGAAGATGAGGAAGAAGCAGCAGCAGGAGCAGAAGAAGACAATGGAGGAGGAGGAAAAAGGAGAAGAAGGAGAAGAAGAAGAAGTAATTTTTTATATTAATCCCCCCCCTCCCCTTTTGTACATGTCAATTTTGATCATCAAACCTCTCCTCCCAACCTAGTTATTGCTAATGGACAATTATTATACATTCAAAAGCAGACTGCGAATGCTGCAGAGATTACACATATGTACCCCACACAAAATCAATATAGTAGCAGACACATGATTGATCAATATAGCAACCCAGACTATCTAATTTACACACCAAAGTAAGGTTAAAGCCGATATGATCGACTTCACTGTACCGGGTTTTACCCCAACTGGCTCTCTCTCTCTCTCTCTCTCTCTCTCTCTCTCTCTCTCTCTCTCTCTCTCTCTCTCTCTCTCTCTCCACTGGATCGCATGAAACACGTGTGCAGCCCACAACAAATAACCTTTATAATTTTATATTTATATTTTCATATAGTGTTTTCCTTGTAGTTGTATCGGTGTGTGCTTGTTGTTTCTGTGTCAAGGAAGGCCTTGGTCGCAACGCCCACTTTGTTACTTCTGATGGTAATCTAGTAAGCTGATCATCTACTTATCGTTGTTTAAGTGATTCATTCATTGTTCTCTGACTGACTGACCGACCGACTGACTGACTGACTGACTGACTGACTGACTGACTGACTGACTGACTGACTGACTGACTGACTGACTGACTGACTGACTGACTGACTGACCGACTGACTGACAGACTGACTGACTGACTGCCGATCTCTCGCTCTTTCTCTCTCTGTCTTTCTCTCTCACTCTCTTTGCCTGCCTGTGTCTCTCGCTCTCTCTGTCTGTCCGACTGTCTCACCCTCACTCTCTCTGTATATCTGACTGTCTCTCTCCCATTCTGTCTGTCTGTCTGTCTGTCTGTCTGTCTGTCTCTTCAGAACGACAAGCCACCTGCCGAGGCATAGAAAAAAGCACAAATTCCATAGCTCTTGCGGTGATCCGCGGGTCTTCGGAAAAACTGAACTAGTGGTCTGAAAGACGCAGCCTGAAAACTAATCCACCACATTCAGAGCGGAGGAATACTGCCTGACCGCCTCGCTGCGGTAACCACCCCCATCCTTACACATCGGAACAAAAGTGTAAATCTCACCTCAAACTGGGGGTATCAGAGAAAGAGAAATGAAGGCAGGGAACCCAATTTTGCTATATGCACGAGCGCGGTACTCCAGGTCAATTGTAGCGCCTAATTAGAATCTTATGATTTATGGTAAAGAATAAATTCCACTTTAGATAAGCCTATAAGTGATCTGACACTTCCAGCAGACGTAGACAGATGGGGCTGCAAATTCCTGTTACTAAGAGATTAGCTGCCCACGGAACCGTCCTCTCCTGCGTTCATTGCGACCAATTCCATGCCCCATACCTCGCTTCAAAGCCGTAATCGAGAAGGACGATTATATACGAGATGTGTAACTATATACAACTGAAACATTTATTGCCCACGATAATCCCCCCCCCCTCTCTCTCTCTCTCTCTCTCTCTCTCTCTCTCTCTCTCTCTCTCTCTCTCTCTCTCTCTCTCTCTCTCTCTCTCTCGGTTGATGAATCCCATGGAAGACCGAGAGTTAACTGTTAATAAATCCGATGCTTTGATATTCAGGTCTTTGGAGCCATGAAAATGCCTACTGGAGTTCCGGTTTTTAATGAAATAATTCACTGTCCCGAAAAATTCTTTCGGCACGCCCGTTTGTCCCGGATTTGTTTCCTGCCAATTGCAACATTTAAATAAACCCAACTCCTTCTGGATTTTCAGTTGATAGAACTGTTTAATTTAGTGATGTATGAGGATCGTTATCACTGTATCCCGGACAGGTCCATAGATGCGCCGCTCTCCTTGTTGACATCCCCGCTAGCGTATATCGACTGGAGTGGACAGATCCTGTGCCAAACAAAACGAAGGTTTGGACCAAACAAAAATGAAAAAAGGGAAACTGAAGTAGGGGTGTGTCACAGTTATGTCTTAAAAGTTGTTAATATCGTAGTAGACATGTTGTATTATAACGCAGTGATATATAAGCCCTTGGCAGATTCGGGAAGTCGCTTAATACGATTTATCCGCCCATGGCAGATTCGGGAAGTCGCTTAATACGATTTATCCGCCCATGGCAGATTCGGGAAGTCGCTTAATACGATTTATCCTCCCATGGCATTAATGAATTAATCTGAAACCCGTAAATGTCACTCAACGAAAAGATCTTCTCTTTTCATAAACCACATTTCCACAACCATCAGACATTTTCTCATTGGCCACGCTTCACATCCATATACAAGTACAGGTTTTATGTAGCACCTCAACACTCTTTTTCTCTTTGCAAATGACATAATTTTATTGGTCAGTAAGTTTTCCATCTTGCAAAAGGCTACCTTCGCCATGGCGATTCTTGTTCTAATCTCTTCAAGGCATCTCCCGTCAGATGTTATGACTGTTCCGAGAAACTATTAACCAACGCCAAATAATTAAGTTTTAGTATGAAGTCTAACGGCGGTAGTGCTAGCGAAGTTGACAGCAAGCTGCATTGGTAATGTCACGAGCACGGTCGGTTTTCACGTTCAGTAATTTGTCATTGTTTTCTGAACGGGAAGTCACTGTTTAAGCCCAACTGACCGATGTAGGGAATAAACCTCGTACCCCGCCATCGACGCACCGGAAGTTTAAGCGGCAGCGCTTTAATCCCCACACCGACTCTGATAGAGTACAACAAAACAATCACCTGGCTGCATAGCCAGAGGACGACTAATAAAACGATGGACAGACAAAATAAAGGCTACAACACAGATACGACGCATCTGGTCTTGGGACGTAATCATAGGCTCCCAACAATTAACGATAAGTATGGGGTAGGGGGGTTAGGTATGGCGTATGGGGTTAGGGGGCTGAGTGGTCTCGAGGTATGGTGTCCGCCTCGAGTGCTGGAGGTACCGGATTCAAGCCCCGGTGAGGGCCGGGATTTTTCACGTGGACTTCTAGTAACAACATTTTCCCTGGTCTCTGGGTAGTGAGATCGGACGCCCATGTGTATTATTGCTCACGTAAAACATCATTTGGCAATTGGAAATCGAAAAAGAGCAGCCTAACGGTGGTGCCCGGGCAAAAACTTTCGAGTTAAAAATCTACCTAAAGTATTTCAGGATCCTCGCCGGTGCTACGGAGTTCGTGCACTGAGCTGAGGTTCTCTGGACTCAGACTTGAGTTAGGAGTAGAACGGAGCACTTATGGGTTACACCCGTGTGCCGTGATGTTGATCCGTCGAGTAAACTAAACTAAGTATGGGGTAGGAAAAGAGAACCACGTACTTGGGGCTAGACAACAGATAGGAATCTAGTATTATCGCCGTAAAGTGGCGTAAGCGTTCAGGACTCTCAACAGATCTCGCTCTTTCGTGTTCTGGATTAATTGTATTGATGTCTTAGACCATTTATCTCGGCCTGCCTCTGTTTCTCATACCGCTTATCTTTCCAGTCGCCACGATATTTTCCAATACCTTTCTTCTCATTATATGAGATCTTCTCACTATATGAGATCATCTCATTATATGAGATTTTTCGCACACAGTTTTAATTCAGCAATACCTTTGCAGGTTCGTTTACCTACTCACGAAAAAGTGGGTTACTTGTTTTACGACTAGGTGAGTCAGAACCACAGTCAACCCAGTTTGCAGCCTGTTAGTCAGGTCAAGCGTACATGACACTCAGAGTGAGGTCGACGAATTGCGCAACTCTTCCTCACTTTAATCCAAGTCATCGCGCAAGTCATTCTTCATCCAACGTCACATATCACCTTCAAGCCCTGTGGCGATGGGCGAGCGGCAAAGCGGCAGGCGTGGGTACGCTGGCAGCCGTAGTCGCAGACCTGCACACAGGCGGCTCAGGCCAAATGGTCGTCTTCTACTGACCGGAGCAGCAGTGGGATTCGGCAGCCCCCTGAGCGACTGAGCAGCCCTCTATAGGAACACACTGCTCACCTCCATAGCATGAGGAAGGGGCTAGAAAAGGTGCCCTAAACATTGTCTGCTTCATCACTACCTAACCAGCTAGCCGCGGTTGGTGGGTACCCTAAACTGCGGTCGACATACAAAGAAAGATAAAACAAGCAAAGCTAAAAGAGTAAACCATATTCCCTTAACAATTGGAACTTGGAATGTACGCACCCTACTTGACAGAGACGGCGCGTCAGGTCCAGAGAGACGAACAGCACTGATTGGGAGAGAGCTGGGCAGGTACAACATCGACGTGGCAGCCTTGAGCGAGACACGACTTGCAGAAGAAGGCCAAATCTGTGAAATTGGTGCCGGCTACACATTTTTCTGGAGTGGAAGGAAAAGCGAGGAAAGACGCCAATCCGGTGTGGGATTTGCCATTAAGTCGGCCCTGGTCGGCAAATTAGCTGGATTTCCAAAGGCTGTAAATGACAGGCTCATGACCATGAAGTTGCCTCTGCTGAATGGAAGGAAGCACGCAACCATTGTGAGTGTCTACGCACCAACTATGACCAACGAAGATGATGTCAAGAATAAGTTCTATGAGGACCTGCACAATGTATTAACATCTGTTCCCAAAGGAGACAAACTTATACTCCTTGGGGATTTCAATGCCAGAGTAGGCACGGACACCACCTCTTGGAGTGGCATTATTGGAAAGCATGGAGTCGGAAATTGTAACACCAATGGACTCCGCCTCCTTCAGACATGTGCCGAACATGATCTCCTGATTACGAACACAATTTTCCGTCTCCCCATGAGAAATAGGACATCGTGGATGCACCCTCGCTCGAAACACTGGCACCTCATTGACTATGTAATCGTCAGAAGGAGTGACAGACAAGACGTTCGAGTGACAAAATCCATGTGTGGTGCCGAATGTTGGACAGACCATCGTCTCATTGTCTCGAAAATGAACATCCACATCAGGCCACCACGGCGTCCTCAAGGGGCAAAAATGCAAACAAAGCTAAATGTCACCCGCCTAAACAGCAAGAAAATGCAGCAGTCGTTTGAAAATATGCTGGAAGACCGCCTCAAGCCCAATGCTGAAGCAAAACAGGATACAGAAACAGAATGGAGAGCCCTAAAGGACACGATTTACAACACTGCTATGGAAATCCTGGGTCCAGCCCCCCGAAAGCATAAAGACTGGTTTGATGAAAATTCCGAAGACATCAACCAATTGCTGGCCGAGAAACATCTTCTCCTCAAGGCACATTTGAATGACCCAAAGTCAACATCAAAAAAAGATGCTTTCAAGAACATTCAGAGAGTAGTGCAGCAGAAACTTCGGCACATGCGGGACTCCTGGCTGAGCAGCAAAGCTGATGAAATTCAGGGCTTTGCTGACAGACACGATATGAAAAACTTCTACGACTCACTGAAAGCGGTCTATGGTCCTTCATCACCAGGCATAGTTCCCCTCCTCAGTGCAGACGGGGGAACATTGGTCACCGATAAGAAAGAAATCCTCCAACGCTGGGCAGAGCATTTCAGCAAAATCTTAAATGCAACTTCCTTCTTCGATGATGAAACCATCAATTGCCTTCCTCAAGTTCCCACCAATGAGACTCTTGATGACCTGCCAACCATAGTGGAAGTAAACAAAGCCATCCAGCAACTCTCCAGCGGCAAGGCACCTGGTCCTGACTCCATCCCAGCAGAGATATACAAGGCAGGTGGGCCGGTCCTAACAGAGCAGCTTCACCGAGTCTTCACAAACATATGGATGAACGAGACCATGCCACAAGATTTTAAGGACGCGTCAATAGTCCACCTTTACAAACGTAAAGGAAACCGCCAATCCTGTGACAACCACCGAGGCATCTCCTTGCTTTCAATTGCAGGGAAGATACTCGCCAGAATTCTTCTCAATCGCCTCACAGCCCATCTCGATCAAGGTCTTCTTCCTGAGAGTCAATGTGGCTTCAGAAAAGAACGTGGAACTGTTGACATGATTTTCGCTGCAAGGCAGCTGCAAGAGAAATGTCAGGAACAGAACTGCGAAATGTTCTCCACTTTCATTGACCTTACCAAGGCTTTTGATACAGTCAGCAGAGAAGGACTGTGGAAGATTATGGCAAAATATGGTTGTCCACGAAAGTTTGTCCAAATAGTGCGGCTATTTCATGACGGCATGCAGGCAAGAGTACAGGAAAATGGTGAGCTGTCTGAACCCTTTCCTGTCACCAATGGAGTGAAGCAAGGATGTGTCCTGGCACCAACACTGTTCAGCCTCATGTTTTCAGCCATGTTGATGAATGCCTTCGAGAACGACGACATTGGAATAGACATCAACTACCGTATGGATGGAAAGTTATTCAATCTCAGAAGGCTGAAAGCTAAAACCAAAATTGACAGTGGCACAGTCAGAGAGCTCCTGTTTGCTGATGATTGCGCTCTATACGCCAACTCAGAGGCGGACATGCAACATAATGTTTCAGCTTTCTCACATGCCTGTGCCAACTTTGGGCTCAATATCAACTTGGAGAAGACTGTAGTTATGTACCAGCCAGCTCCAGGGAATAATCACACTGTGCCGAATATCAAAGTGAATGATCATAGACTAAGTGTTGTGGACAAATTTACCTATCTTGGCAGCACCGTGTCACAAGCTGCCACAATCGATGACGAAGTGAATGCAAGAATCTCCAAGGCCAGTGCAGCCTTTGGCAGACTGTACAAGAATGTATGGGACAGAACTGGAATAAGCCTGCAAACAAAGCTAAAAGTCTACAAAGCAGTTGTATTATCCACACTGCTATATGCTTGTGAAACCTGGACTGTTTATCAGCGACACGCTAGGAAATTAAACCACTTCCACACAGTCTGCCTAAGGAAGCTACTGAAGATTAAATGGCAAGACAAGATTCCAGACACTGAAGTCCTAGAAAGAGCATCCATACCCAGTATCCACACTCTACTGATGAAGAATCAGATTCGCTGGGCTGGTCACTTGACTCGCATGCCAGATCACAGGCTCCCTAAACGAATTTTTTACAGCGAACTGCGTTGTGGTAAACGCTCCCAAGGTGGCCAGAGGAAACGTTTTAAAGACACTCTGAAAATTTCACTGAATGCTTTTGGAATTCATCATGACACCTGGGAGGCTGCAGCCAGAGACCGAAATTCGTGGCGTGCATCATTGCGCAAAGGTGCAGTTATATGTGAGGCAACCAGGACTGCAAGAGCTGTGAAGAAAAGGCAGGACAGAAAAACAACTGCAGGAAATCCTCCTCCAGAGACGTCAAGCATTCTTTGTCCACATTGTCAAAGAACATTTCGAGCCAAAATAGGCCTTATCAGCCATCTTAGAACCCACGGCTCCACACCTTCAACCCCACTGGATGAAATGAATGGTCATCATCATTCTTGATGGACAAACAACAACATAACATACATGACACTGGTAAAATGTTTCCAATGCAGACGTGGTGGGAAAATGAATCCGGAGAAACTAACCGAGATTAACTGACCAGAAAACCGACAATCGGTAAACAGACGATCAGAAGCGTGTACGAGAGATTCGCATCACTGCTCACAGCTCGAGTATTGATTTTAGCCTCAGCCTTTAGCCTGGACTAATATTTAGGGGAAGGTGTCGTGAAGTTTTTCTTTCTCTAGCAGAAATCCACCCAGCCAATCACATGTCGGCGTCACTACACTTGAAAATCACGACAATAGCAATACAACTAGCAGATGTGACCGAAGGAAGTGATGGTGATGTTTTTTTTCCAGCGATGTACACAAGTGTGGGAAACTAGGCAGTGGTTGGAAGAGACATATATATTTCTATGCAGACAAATCTTATTTAGTTGTCTCTTTTCCTGTCACAGATTTAAAAAAAAAAAAAAAACGAATGCTCTGTCTGACTCACTCTGTCTGTGTCTATGTGAGTTTTGTATAGATAGAGAGCTAAACATGTCATCGAACACCCTCCATACTTTGGCTCACCTAACAAGAGGTTACTTATTTTATTCACCCACCCTGATCTATCCTTACATCCACCAGTCGAACTGCCTGTCTGTTTGCATACCTGTCTGCCTACATATCTACCTGCCTCCCTACCTATCTATCTACAAACCTACCTATCTATCTGCATACCTACCTAATTACCTACCTGCCCGCCTACCTACCAACCTAACTACCTACCTGCCTACCTATCTACCTACATACATGCCTACCTAATTACCTACATACCTGCCTGCCTGCCTACCTATCTACCTACCTGCCTGCCTGCCTGAATGCTTACCTACTTACCTACGAACTACGTAGCATAATTGGATACACAGGTTGGTATATGGCTAGTTACACGACGGTTTGGTGACCAGACTGATGCTCTTCAGATATTCAGAGATTGCAGAGGTTAGCAGAGCTGACAGACTTGCTTGTTGTTTACACACACACATACACTCACACAACACATACACACACACACACTCACACAACACACACGTATACACACATCCACACACTCCTACACGTATACACACATCCGCACACACACACACACACACACACATCCACATACACATACGTATACACACATCAACACGCACGCACACACATATACACACATCGACACGCACACTTATACACACATCAACACACAACAATTACACACACACACACACACATGTATACACATATCAACGCACACCACACTCATATACACATCAACACACACACATTTATAAACACACACACATTTATAAACACACACATAGGTATAAACACACACATAGTTATAAACACACACATAGTTATAAACACACACACACACACACACACACACACACACACACCACGTACACACACATCAACACGCATATATCTGCTATATCGATCAAATATTGACGGTCATTGAAACCAATAAAATATAATACAAACATTTACGGCTAAAAATGGCACTCGCGGTAGTAGAGGACAGCAGGCAGAGAGAGAAAGACACGCTAGACGATGTCAACAATAGAAGCTATAGGTACACTGAGGTTGCAAACTACCTCAAAACAATGGCAAACAACTGAATGTAAAATGGCATAGAAAATCACAAACAAACAATAGATGCTGGGATTGATTGCATCCTCCTGTAAAGGACATACAACTAATGTTTCAACTGAGAAGGGCAAGTCAACTACTGAGGAACGGCCAAGTAGTAACCCTAAAAGAAACTCATTATTCGCCACTTTTATGATCCACACGCACGCACGCACGCACGCGGGCGCGTGCGCACACACACACACATATATTTGTCAGTACCATTTAAGCTCACAGGACTCGATTATCTTCTTCAATAATTGCGAAATGGTCCATGATTTACCCTCCCCGCCCCCCCCCCTCCGCTCTCTCTCTCTCTCTCTCTCTCTCTCTCAAACAGCCATAAATGCTGCTGTTGACTGCGACGTCCTGTAAAGGACAAGCTAACCGTTTAAACATCCAAAAGGCACAATAGCAACAATGAAAATGAAAAACAAAGCACGAATGTATATTTTTTAAAAGAGGCAACATGTACAAACACCTTTACATAAAATGTATATAATGCTGTATGATAAACTACCCAGTCAGATTTCCGTCGTGTTCTCAGTTCATTCCATGCAATGATTGTTACACAAGGACAATACTTGACCACACACGTCTCTCTGTTTTTTTTTTGTTTTTTTTTTTATTTCGCTCGCTTGCTTTGAACTCAAGCTTAGTCCATACACACAACTTACAGTAGTGCTGGACTGAATTTTGCGTGTGGATTAGCTTTCCCTATTAACAGCGTCCCTCGCCATCAGGCGAACTATCTCCGACTTCAGAAGTACTTGTAATTCACGTCCCCAAGTCAAGGACGATAGGTCAACATTTTAATCCAGCCGTCCGGTGTAAGGGATGAACACCCCCCCCCCTTACCTAGGCATCAACACACCGGATGTTTAAGAACACGCGTTTTTATCCATTTGGTCATGCTGGTCTACGTCCCCCTGTTTGAGGACCACTGATGCATGCTGGCAAATACAGTAAAACGTGAGAATATGTAACACGTGCTAGCAGACAAAAGGCTGAGTTAATGTGAGTAATATCGTGCACTGGGAGGGGAGGGGAGGGGGGAGAGACTGACGAGGCTTGATTGAAGTGCAGCCAACGATACACATTTATTGGACCAACCAAAATAAATTTGAATGCAGATGCATATGTGACATTATAAACTTAAATACTGGCGCGCGTTGTTAATTTTCGACCAACATTGCAGATTCATACATTTTTTTTTTCTCTTCTTGCATATCCTTTTTACAGGACATCGCTGTCAACACCAGCATTTTACTGCTGTTGTTGATGTCTTGGCAAGTTTTACGTTCAGTAGTTTGCCATTGCTTTCTGAACGGCCGGCTCACAGACCTCCGTAAACAACCAGCTCGACGCGATCTGCTGCCAAATCTCACGCAGCTGTGTTTCGTACGTGGGTATACGGGAATACGAACAACGACATTAACACCTTCGCCATGAAGACCGGCAGATCTAATTATACAGGCAGGCACACAGGACCGTTCCGTCCTATGATACAGAGAGGCGCCCGCATCAGGCGGTACTGTAAGGGGGCTTCATAAGGGGGCGTCATTGTTAAAGAAAACAACATGTAAGGGGCGGCATTTCGAAGACTTGCATCAAACTGAGAACATCCACCGCACGGTACTGCAGACACATGCCTAGAGTTGAGTTAGTTGCACATCCTTTACACGACGTCACAGTCAACCCCAGCATTCTTGGCTGTTCGTGATTAATTCTTCTTCTTTCGTTCGCCTAAATTATGTTTATAACTGCAATGTTGTCTCTTGGATGAATCTAACAGTCTTTTTTAGTTCATTCAGCGGTCCATAGAGTTTATCTTCCACTGTTGTCTCTCTAGGCCAGAAGGTTCGTGATTAATGAAACAATTTACGTTCAGTAGTTTGTCACTTGCTTCGTGGCGAAGTTGTTACGGACGCAGTTCGTAATCCCGTATACCCGCGTTCGAAACACAGATGCGTGCGATTTGGAAGCAGACCGCGTTACGTTTTTTTTTTTACGAATTGGTATGGGTGCCGGTCGTTCAGAAAGCAATGGCAAACTACTGAACGTTAACTTGCCAAGAATTCACAACTAGCAAAACAATGCTGGTGTTGACTGCGACGTTCTGTGAAGGATATGCAACTAACTAGTGTGCCATTGCTTTCTGAACGACCGGCACCGATACCGTTTCATAAATTAAAAAAAAAAAAAAAAAAAACAATGAAAGGCGGTCTGTTGCCAAATTGAACGCAACTATGATTCGAACGCGGTATGCGGGATTACGAGCTGCGTCCGTAGCTCCTTCGCCGCGGAGCTGGCACATGTCTAGAGCCGAGTACTTGATCTAATTATACATGTAGACAAATGTCTAGGTGATTTTCTTTTTTGCATATCCTTTACAGGACATCGCAGTCAACACCAGCATCTTTCAGCTGTATGTTGATTTCTTGGCAAGATTACGTTCAGTAGTTTGCCATTGCTTTCTGAGCGGCCGGCTCTCATACCCCGTAAGTTACCGATCGATTCCAACCACTGCTGATTCTCACCGTCATCACGTTACCCACGAGAGTATACGAGATTACGGAAAAAAGTCATAACCTCTAAGCCACGAAGCCGGCTAGAGGTGACTACTGGATCTAATTATACATGTAGACAAATGTCTAGAGCTGAGTACTGGATCTAATTATGCATGTAGACAAATGTCTAGAGCTGAGTATTGGATCTAATTATACATGTAGACAAATGTCTAGAGCTGAGTATTGGATCTAATTATACATGTAGACAAATGTCTAGAGCTGAGTATTGGATCTAATTATACATGTAGACAAATGTCTAGAGCTGAGTATTGGATCTAATTATACATGTAGACAAATGTCTAGAGCTGAGTACTGGATCTAATTATGCATGTAGACAAATGTCTAGAGCTGAGTATTGGATCTAATTATACATGTAGACAAATGTCTAGAGCTGAGTATTGGATATAATTATACATGTAGACAAATGTCTAGAGCTGAGTATTGGATCTAATTATGCATGTAGACAAATGTCTTTTGATATGGTAGATCACGATATTTTAATTAGAAAACTAAAGCAAATGAAGACAAGCACCAACATGGTGAACATAATTACGTCATTTCTATCCGACAGGCAACAAGTCGTGTCCTTCAACAACTGTCTATCAAGACCCACACAGCTTAATATTGGTGTGCCTCAGGGCTCAATACTAGGTTCGCTGCTTTTTGCAGTTTATATTAATGATCTTCCTTTATATATCAATACAACTTGTGATCTATTTGCTGACGACTGTACTATATATACTAGTCAAGAAAACCGTAGTGAATTAGAGAATTCTTTACAAAAGGAACTTGATAATCTTACTAGATGGAGCAATGAAAACCGCATGCAAATTAACATCGACAAAACCAAATCCATGCTAATAACGACCAGACAAAAACTACAGACACTAGCCATAACTGGATCACTGCTCGAACTCCGCATGGGCATGTTACCTATAGTTAATGTGACTGAACATAAAACACTAGGGCTTTTAATAGACAGCCATTTGAACTGGAGCTCTCATGTTCACGCTCTTACCAAGAAAATAGCACAAAAAGTTTACCAACTTGCTAAAATTCAGCACTTCCTGGATGAAAGCACACGAAAAATATTCTATACATGCTATATCCAATCACATCTCGATTACTGTTCCACAGTTTGGGATGGTTGCCCTAAATCTAATTTAAAACGACTATGTTCTCTACAAAACCGAGCTATTCGTCTGGTTTCTGGCATAAAGCACGTTGAAAGTAGTAATTTGTACAATCATCTAAGACTTCTACCACTACAAAAGCGCTTCCTTTTCAACAAAGCCAAATTAGTGAATAAAATTATATCTCAAAATACCCCAGAGTATCTTCTGCCGCTGATTCAATCTAATGCAATGAACAGCAAGCGCCTAAATTTGTTACATGTCTCAAAGCCTAGATTGGACCTATACAAAACATGTTTCGCCTATTTTGGTGCTCACTTATGGAATGATCTGCCTCCAGATCTGAAAACTCCAATGAGTCCCTACACATTTAACCGAAAACTCTTTCAATACTTAATCCATACCGACTATATGCCACCATAATTCATTTACTGGTATAATTGTTCAGTATAATTGTTCATTATAATTGTTTAACTATAATTGTTCACTATATATGTGTGTGCGTGTGGGAGCGAGAGAGAGAGAGAGAGAGAGAGAGAGAGAGAGAGAGAGAGAGAGAGAGAGAAAGTGGGTGTTAGAGAGAGGGAGAGAGTGAATGCGTGTGTGCGCATGTGCATGCGTGTGTGTGGAGAGAGTGATTGAGCGAGAAATGGTGGGGGAATGTGTCAGTGCATGCATTCGTACGTGTATGTGTGAGAGTGAGTGAGGGAATGTAGGCGTGCGTGCGTTCATGTGCATGCGTTCATGTGTATGTGTATGTGTGAGAGAGTGTGATTGAGAGAGTGAGTGTGTGTGTGTGTGTGTGAAGGATTGTGTGTTAGAGAGTTAGACAGTGGGAGAGTTGATGTGTTAGTGTATGTGTGTGAGCGCGTGCATGCGTGTGAGTGTGTGTATATGAAAGAATACAGAGAGAGAGAGAGAGAGAGAGAGAGAGAGAGAGAGAGAGAGAGAGAGAGAGAGAGAGAGAGCTGAGCAGATGCATGTCATGTAACACGCATGTTATGTAACACGCGAATCCATATGTTTGTGTATTCTCATCTGTCATATTATCAGTTAAATACCATTTGATTTTATCATGCTGTGGCATGATGTCTTCAGACGTTCGCATCCCCAGTCCATTTACATTTCTCAATACTCAGTAGTTAACCACGTAAGCCGTCGTGATACCCTAACTAAAAATAGAATCGTACATTCTAGATCGAGAGAGGGTAGATGAATGGTGGGGACTAAATTTGATTGGGTAACCCTTGGGCTGGTAACGCTCCTTAATACATAATTAGCCCGCGAGTCGAAGCCTTGATTCCATCCCGTAGGGACATGTTCAAGATGCAGTGGTAAAATTTGCCCAAAAGCATTCTTTGGGAGGTGGTCATCTGCACTCCAGGTACCTAAATCATTTAATATGTTATGTGTAAACCTGATGAAGTGAGAGAGAGAGACGAATGGCCGAGTATTTTCTTGAGAAAATGTAAAAAGAAGACAGGACTTCGGTACAGTGACTCTAAAACTGCCGCTCAAAACCTGTCATGTCTACCGCAGTGAAACATTCTTACCATGTCTATTGTCTGTCTGATTTGATGATTTGCATATGCCTATGACTGTAAACCACGCTCAATGCATATGGCAAAACCTTTGTGCGCTCTGAACATTCGTTGAGTGCCTATCATGACCATTCTTAACCAAACTGTACATTGCTCTTGAGAGTTACCTTTGGCAGTTATGTTTCAGAATGTGTGATGCTATATACTGCATGTAATTTCTCCCTTATAATGGCTGAGAATGTTTGAATGAATGAGATGGTAATTATATAATTAACTTCTCATATTTGTAAAAGTAAAGACACTTATTATATCCATGTTTGCAGGACTGCATTGCACTGTGGAAATTAACCTACAGTGTCTGTCAGATGAATACATGGGAAGGCTCATGCTATTTGTCAGGGAAAATTCATGTTTTCTTTCCACATGTGAAGGCAATTCTAGTGCATGATTTCTGCCATACAATGCCTACTTCTTGGTGCTTAATCACACTGTCTGTTCTCATGGTACACCGGTCCCTGTGATCTACTCATTGTGAGAATTTACAAGATAATTGTGTGAAGCTGCCTCTGATTAGGAGTATGTGCCTATGACTTCACGGTTTTGGGGATGAACCTGGAGAAAGGATATCACCCCAGACCCCCAAATAAAATTGCACTTCATCATCAGTGAGAGGCGGGTGTTCGAATATCACACTCCCCTTTCCCCTCCCATTCCTCTCTGAATCTGTGATAGTACTTTATAACTGTGACAATGGTTCAATAGATGTAAAACACATGTTGTGCCTTTGTTTATTAACAGAGAATGAGGAAGATGGAGGAGGCCCTTTTCAATTACCAGGACAACTCTAGGGGAAGTCCTGAGCTCTAGTCTTCAACTCCAGCTGAAAAGTCAGACTCCAAAAAGACCAAAATGAACAACAGGTTGCAAATGTTCAGCCTGAATCCACTAATTCTGGCCTATACAGATGGCACTGAAGAAAAGTCTTTCTTAAAAGCCTAAGACAGGGATACTCTCCAATTTGGTAAAAGCTCCAGGCTATATCTTCAAGATAAATTCAAGAAGAAACCTTAAGAGGAGAGATCACCTGGTCTTCAGCATGTCACTACTGGCTAAGAGTGGACATTAAAGGTGCACTTGGAGCTGACCCTATCACAGCTTAATATTAATAATGGCTGAAAGCTGAAGGAGCAGAAGTTAATAAATAGAGCAAATTCACAAAATGGATTGGTGTTAAGTCGGTGTGGTGATTCAGTTCCATCAGAAATCTTAGGAGTGATAGACTGTGAAGAAAGACAGCTGGGACATATTGTTTCTTTTTAGATCTTCCTCCACTGGAAAAGCAAAAGAACAGTATTGAGTGTCAACTTCATGAACAGTCAAATTTAGGTGAGATAGACAGAAAGAAGAATGCTAGGACATATTGTTTCTTTTTAGATGAACAGTCCTAAGTGTCAACTTCATGAACTCACCAGTGAAAAGATAGAGCTTTAAATTTCTTTCAAGATTGTGACAGCAGGGAATAGCCTGAGTTGGAAAACCATCATGGGGAGAACTGTAACCTGAGCTGTCCAACACCATCATAGGTGCTAAAAGGATGAAACAGACCAGTGGAGCAGAACGTCCCTATGCTTGCCCCAATTTATGGCTTATCTTGTGTTTTCCTCAGTAACAGTCGAAGAAAGGATTTAAGTCTAAAGTGTGGTGTAGGATAACTTATGGAGTAGAGATGTGAAGGAGGAGAGTTTATTTAGATTGATGTTTCTGTGGGGATATTGAGTGATGTGTTTGGGTTTTCATAGATAATGTCACTATAATTTGCATATAAACATATTTGAGATGTAAATTGTTGGCAGAATATGAAGCCTGAGTCTTCACTTGACCTCATCAAACATTAATAAATGATTAGTAGTAAGAGAACAGTTTTTGAGATACATGTCTCTGTGATTGTCTTGTACATTGTTGAGAAAGAAATGTCCAACTGGTGTCAAGCATCTTCATGGTGACTGTTACTCTACTGTTGCTGTTGGTTACAGAGATTGTGAAAGTCTGTGTGGTTGTCTTGTTCAACCAGTGTAAAATACAGTTGTTGTTGTTTATGTTCACTACAATGGTACAATTGTCAATGTGATCATTTGTCCAAGTGTCTTGTGTCACTTGAAATAAGTAATGAGATCAAAAATGAGGTTGGCGATCAGAGCACAGTCAGCTGGAAGATGAGAGAACTGCTTTCATTGGTTACTGTGGCTAACTGCCAAGATCTCTCTATATATATATGGCCTAGAAGAGAAATCATCTATAAATAATTCTGTGTAGAACTTAACTTAGGTCTAATTTCACACAGTGGGGGTACTCGATGAGCCAAAATTCTGAATGGTTTCTCTACAAGGGTTATGCGAGAATAAATATCAATACCTCTAGACACTACTCGCTGTTACTAACCTGTATCTTTTATAGAGAGATATACTTTATAGAACTTCACTCATTGGAACTTCTGTAATTCTCTATAAACCCACAAAAAAACCTCACATGTTGGAGGTTCGTATCCGCGATTGAACCCCGGGAACACCCCTAAAGGTGCTCACATGTTGGAGGTTCATATCCGCGATTGAACCCCAGGAACACCCCTAAAGGAGATCACATGTTGGGACCCGTATCCGCGACTGGACCCCGGGAATAACCTGCTAAAGGGGATCACATATTGTGGACTAATATAGGCAATTAGAACCCTGGGAACACCCCTCAAGGTAATCACATATTGAGTGCTCTATGCACTAATTGAACCCTGGCAATACCTTTTATGGGATTCACATAACGAGGTCTGGCGACTCGGGATGTAAACTATGGGTATACCTTGTCTGGGACTCCTGTGGAGGATATCTATGTTTGTATTAGAATCAGGGAGTAACCTCTCGCAAAATTAAACCTATTGCTTAGAGTTTTATGATGTGGTTAATGGATCTCGTCACATAAATGTGGACAAAAGGTCCAGATGTTTAAACCCACAAGTAAATCTCGGGTGGTGGTTGTTTCATCAATGGTGGTAATATTGCATGTATCACTGTTCACAAATGTCACATTGTACAATGTAGTTGAACAAAAATGTTAATTATCTTATGGGTCAACATGTTTGATATACCCATGATAATGTTGTGTTTCAAGATGGGCTGATGTAATGGACTGTCAATAATGTTGTGTAATTTTGTGCATACTGTGTTCACTATGAGTATCAAAGGTACCTGAGAACCAGAAGACACAAATTATTTTTAAATAACATAGACAGCTAATTTCAGGATAAATTTGATTTTTCTTGAGATAAATTAAGACACTTTATCCAGGGAATTAATAGGGGGCCTACTCCATTTTCTAACTTATTGGCTAACATGGGAGAAAGGGGAATTGGTGTATTTACATTTTAATATCACTGCATCACATCATATAATGGGTACTTAATTCCTCAGTCCCCATAACATGTTGGCAACACTGAGAGCAGAGAGTGTGAACCATGATGGAAAACTTGGGCAACCATTAGGACACCTCACTGGCAATCTCTCTCAGTATAGTCAGTATTCGTACCGGCTAATGTCCAGTGTCAAATCGACGTTGGGTTTATTCTTCAGTTGTGTAATCTTGTCGGTAGCCCTGATCAAGCTGCTGAGAAAGTAAGCACGATTGAATCTCCAGGAGAAACATCCTTATCAACTCAGTCACTTGCCATTCCTGATTTAGTGGTATTCTTAAACGTACTTGATACGTAATGGACGAGATGAAGGGAAGATTCTACCTGATGTCATGGTCAGTCACTCATGACCCGACCACAGTCTGGTGTCTATAAGACATTAGTCTATTGTTCGATGGTGTGATCTCTGGTGTACTAGGATCCACGTCACCAGGAGTTAACTCATTGAATCTCCAGGAAGGCCATCAAAATAACTGGACCCCTAGCCATTCATATGGAAGTGGAGAGCGTATGCAAAAGTATGTGTCCAGGAAACGATGGATAACCAACCTGATGTCATTGGCGTATCATACGACTAGGAGCATAACGTGGACAACCTGAAAAATTTCATGAAGAGATAAAACAGGATCCGTCTCCGACGTCTGCCGTCAATTCATCCTCAGTTGAGAAAGCATTTCTGCCTGAAATGGTGGAGATTAAAGGACGGACAAAGTTGAGTACAGCTGATGTCATTCCCCTTTTTCATTCTCAATTGGGAAGACCTTTCTGCCGAAGAAAATGGTAGGAATGTAGCTCGGTTCTAGACAAGAGCAAAGTCTGTGATGGAATGGACTAATAAGGATTACTGTTCTTAAACAGTTAACTCTTAAATGGTAGAGCTCACTGCAACTCCAGCAGTGACACTCTATACACAATGTCTGCGAAAGTGGACTAACGAAAGATCACTGTTCTTAAACAGCTGATTCCTTTCAAGATAAAGATCCCTGCAATTCAGCAGTCGACTCTTTATATAATAAGAACCATGCATTCCGCAGTGGAATCTTATATTATTACTGTTCTGCGAGATGTCTTCACAAGACCTGGCCAGGCCTATCCTCAAAGTCAGTAAAATTGCTTCAGAAAAAAATTCCAGTCAATAGTGGGATCTATGAAGCTATACCCACATAATCACACCCCTTCAAAGGTGGCTGTGATAATGACGGACTTCTCTATGGCTGAGAAGAAACGCCTCATATTCGCCGAATAGTAAACGTTTTGCTCATGTGGGAGAGAAAGAACGAATACTTCCCAGTCACTCAAAAGCATTTCGCTAGAGCATGGCTGAAAACAAGTTGGAAATTCCACCTGGGATTCTAGCTTAGTAGATGTTAGTCTAACTGCATCTACAAAATCAGTTGCTACGTTGGAAACAGCTTAATTAGCAACTAAAGAGAGAAAATGCTGTCACTTCTCACAACAAATCAAAATAGAGGCCTAACGGAATGAGGAAATCTCAGCCAATAAGTGCACCTCTAAATCTATGGTAAGACTACAGAAATAAGTCAAGGAAATATAATGGGAAATTGCTACTATCTGCAAACACAAGAGGCTTATTGGAAAGGTAGACCCTGTGTCCAACGCTAACCAAATCTGCACTTAGTAGATTTTAGTCTTAAGTTCTGCAGCGGCTGCTATACAGTTCACCCGGAAGTGATTGTTTTTGCTCCGGTGATGATCAAAAATTTTAACCCAGTTCCAAATGCCAAGATTACTGTTGGAGAAAGTGTTCAGTTAAATACGCTCTCACAGGATTATCATTCTCCAGAGGCGAGAGGAAGAATGAAGTTCTGATAAAGATGAAAAGTGAGAGACATATGGAATTATACCACTCTCATCAGACATCTGGAAGTTGGTTTAATTGCAAAGCCATTACTTCTCATAATGAATCTCAATGGTACTCATGCTTAGAAAGTGTGTGACTCTGAGAGATCATTCATCATGGACAGGAAAAATAGCATGGAGATTGACTGTGGAGCATTGTCAGAAATGAGTTGGAGAGCAGTTCACTGATAAGTGTGGTCATAACTCTTCATACTTCCAGTGACTAAATGGAACTTCATGCAGGACTAACGTCATGGTCTTTGCAGATGCCACCAAATTCATGACTGATGGATGAATATTGGAGCAGATTTTTCAGGGAAAGAATCAATTGGTTCCATATGCACAGCTCTTGTTGGAGTAATGGGAGATGAGTAAATGATGACACCACTTAAAGGATCTGGGAACTGTGAACGCCTGACCTATCAGTCATTGTATCCATGACAGTTTAATGGGGAGGCTATGTGGCATGATGTCTTCAGACGTTCGCATCCCCAGTCCATTTACATTTCTCAATACTCAGTAGTTAACCACGTAAGCCGTCGTGATACCCTAACTAAAAATAGAATCGTACATTCTAGATCGAGAGAGGGTAGATGAATGGTGGGGACTAAATTTGATTGGGTAACCCTTGGGCTGGTAACGCTCCTTAATACATAATTAGCCCGCGAGTCGAAGCCTTGATTCCATCCCGTAGGGACATGTTCAAGATGCAGTGGTAAAATTTGCCCAAAAGCATTCTTTGGGAGGTGGTCATCTGCACTCCAGGTACCTAAATCATTTAATATGTTATGTGTAAACCTGATGAAGTGAGAGAGAGACGAATGGCCGAGTATTTTCTTGAGAAAATGTAAAAAGAAGACAGGACTTCGGTACAGTGACTCTAAAACTGCCGCTCAAAACCTGTCATGTCTACCGCAGTGAAACATTCTTACCATGTCTATTGTCTGTCTGATTTGATGATTTGCATATGCCTATGACTGTAAACCACGCTCAATGCATATGGCAAAACCTTTGTGCGCTCTGAACATTCGTTGAGTGCCTATCATGACCATTCTTAACCAAACTGTACATTGCTCTTGAGAGTTACCTTTGGCAGTTATGTTTCAGAATGTGTGATGCTATATACTGCATGTAATTTCTCCCTTATAATGGCTGAGAATGTTTGAATGAATGAGATGGTAATTATATAATTAACTTCTCATATTTGTAAAAGTAAAGACACTTATTATATCCATGTTTGCAGGACTGCATTGCACTGTGGAAATTAACCTACAGTGTCTGTCAGATGAATACATGGGAAGGCTCATGCTATTTGTCAGGGAAAATTCATGTTTTCTTTCCACATGTGAAGGCAATTCTAGTGCATGATTTCTGCCATACAATGCCTACTTCTTGGTGCTTAATCACACTGTCTGTTCTCATGGTACACCGGTCCCTGTGATCTACTCATTGTGAGAATTTACAAGATAATTGTGTGAAGCTGCCTCTGATTAGGAGTATGTGCCTATGACTTCACGGTTTTGGGGATGAACCTGGAGAAAGGATATCACCCCAGACCCCCAAATAAAATTGCACTTCATCATCAGTGAGAGGCGGGTGTTCGAATATCACACTCCCCTTTCCCCTCCCATTCCTCTCTGAATCTGTGATAGTACTTTATAACTGTGACAATGGTTCAATAGATGTAAAACACATGTTGTGCCTTTGTTTATTAACAGAGAATGAGGAAGATGGAGGAGGCCCTTTTCAATTACCAGGACAACTCTAGGGGAAGTCCTGAGCTCTAGTCTTCAACTCCAGCTGAAAAGTCAGACTCCAAAAAGACCAAAATGAACAACAGGTTGCAAATGTTCAGCCTGAATCCACTAATTCTGGCCTATACAGATGGCACTGAAGAAAAGTCTTTCTTAAAAGCCTAAGACAGGGATACTCTCCAATTTGGTAAAAGCTCCAGGCTATATCTTCAAGATAAATTCAAGAAGAAACCTTAAGAGGAGAGATCACCTGGTCTTCAGCATGTCACTACTGGCTAAGAGTGGACATTAAAGGTGCACTTGGAGCTGACCCTATCACAGCTTAATATTAATAATGGCTGAAAGCTGAAGGAGCAGAAGTTAATAAATAGAGCAAATTCACAAAATGGATTGGTGTTAAGTCGGTGTGGTGATTCAGTTCCATCAGAAATCTTAGGAGTGATAGACTGTGAAGAAAGACAGCTGGGACATATTGTTTCTTTTTAGATCTTCCTCCACTGGAAAAGCAAAAGAACAGTATTGAGTGTCAACTTCATGAACAGTCAAATTTAGGTGAGATAGACAGAAAGAAGAATGCTAGGACATATTGTTTCTTTTTAGATGAACAGTCCTAAGTGTCAACTTCATGAACTCACCAGTGAAAAGATAGAGCTTTAAATTTCTTTCAAGATTGTGACAGCAGGGAATAGCCTGAGTTGGAAAACCATCATGGGGAGAACTGTAACCTGAGCTGTCCAACACCATCATAGGTGCTAAAAGGATGAAACAGACCAGTGGAGCAGAACGTCCCTATGCTTGCCCCAATTTATGGCTTATCTTGTGTTTCCCTCAGTAACAGTCGAAGAAAGGATTTAAGTCTAAAGTGTGGTGTAGGATAACTTATGGAGTAGAGATGTGAAGGAGGAGAGTTTATTTAGATTGATGTTTCTGTGGGGATATTGAGTGATGTGTTTGGGTTTTCATAGATAATGTCACTATAATTTGCATATAAACATATTTGAGATGTAAATTGTTGGCAGAATATGAAGCCTGAGTCTTCACTTGACCTCATCAAACATTAATAAATGATTAGTAGTAAGAGAACAGTTTTTGAGATACATGTCTCTGTGATTGTCTTGTACATTGTTGAGAAAGAAATGTCCAACTGGTGTCAAGCATCTTCATGGTGACTGTTACTCTACTGTTGCTGTTGGTTACAGAGATTGTGAAAGTCTGTGTGGTTGTCTTGTTCAACCAGTGTAAAATACAGTTGTTGTTGTTTATGTTCACTACAATGGTACAATTGTCAATGTGATCATTTGTCCAAGTGTCTTGTGTCACTTGAAATAAGTAATGAGATCAAAAATGAGGTTGGCGATCAGAGCACAGTCAGCTGGAAGATGAGAGAACTGCTTTCATTGGTTACTGTGGCTAACTGCCAAGATCTCTCTATATATATATGGCCTAGAAGAGAAATCATCTATAAATAATTCTGTGTAGAACTTAACTTAGGTCTAATTTCACACAGTGGGGGTACTCGATGAGCCAAAATTCTGAATGGTTTCTCTACAAGGGTTATGCGAGAATAAATATCAATACCTCTAGACACTACTTGCTGTTACTAACCTGTATCTTTTATAGAGAGATATACTTTATAGAACTTCACTCATTGGAACTTCTGTAATTCTCTATAAACCCACAAAAAAACCTCACACATGCATAATATAAACTAATGTTCATTACTGTAGTTTGAGTGAGAGAGTCAGTGAGTGTGAATGAGAGACAGAACGAGTGAGCGTGAGAGTGAATGAGTGAGCGGGAGAGTGAATGAGTGAGCGGGAGAGTGAATGAGTGAACGGGAAAGTGAATGAGTGAGCGGGAAAGTGAATGAGTGAGCGGGAGAGTGAATGAGCGGGAGAGTGAATGAATGAGCGGAAGAGTGAATGTGTGAGCGTGAGAGTGAGTGAATGTGTGTGTGTGTGAGAGAGAGAGAGAGAGAGAGAGAGAGAGAGAGAGAGAGAGAGAGCATCACTATTTTTACGTCACATACATTTTATGTACACATTTTTCTCCATGTTTAACATTTTTATGAGACTGCTCATGACAAGTGTCAGTGTATATGTGTGAGTAAAGTGTGGGAGTCTTCATACTAGTTTCAATACTAACGTGAGACATTTTGTGTGTCTAGATGTGAGGAAGTGTGAGTGTATGTGGAGGATGTGTGTGAGTGTGGGGATATGTGTGGGTAGTGGGTGTGTGGGTGGGGGTGTGTGGGTGGGGGTATGCGTTTGGATGGGTTGGGGTGTGTGGGTTTTGGTGGGTAGTGGTATTTGTGGGTGTTGGTGGGATGTGTGGATGGATGTGTGGGGGTGAAAGTAGGGGTGTTGGAATGGGTGTGGGGGATGTGTGTATGGGTGGAGGATATGTGTGTGGTATGTGTGTGTGGGTGGGGGATTTTTGTGGTGTGTGAGTGGGGGTATGTGGGGTGGATGGGTAAGGGTATCTGTGTGGGTCTGGGTGTGGGTGGGAATATTGTGTGGTATCTGGGTGGGGGATATGTGTGTGGTGTGTAAGTGGGGATGTGTTGGTGAGGGATATGTGTGTGTGTGGTGCGTGGGTTGGGAATAGTGCATGGTAGGAGGTGTATGTGATGTGCGGGTGGGGGATTGTGTGGTGGGGGATTAGGTTAAGGCATGTGTGGGTGGGTGGAAGTTGTATGTGTGGGTGGTGGGGTGTGTGTTAGTGGATTGGGGATGTATGGGTGGTTAGAGAGATGTGTGTGTGTGTGTGTGTGTGTGGGGGGTGGGGGTAGGGACATGTCAGTTGGTGGGGATGTGTGTGTATGGTTTGGGAATGTGTGAGTGGATGTGCGATGTGTGGGTTGGTGGGGGATTGTGTGCATGGGTGGGGAATATGTTGTCGATGGAGATGTGGCTGGGGGATGGGTGGTTAGAGGTGTGGGTGGGGAGAGGATGTGTGGGGTAGTATGTGTATGTGGTTGGGCGTGGGATGTGTGGGTTGGTGGGGGAATGTTTGTGGGTGGCGAGTGTGTTTTGGTTGGGGGATCAGGTGAGGGCAGTGTGTGTGGGTGGGGGATGTGCGGGAGGGGGATGGATCGGTTGGTGGGGTATGTATGTGTCCCTTGGTGTGCGTGTGTGTCGGTAGGTGGGGGTGTGTATGTGTCCCTTGGTGCGCGTGTGTGTGGGTAGGTGGGGGTGTTGTGTGGGTGGGGTGATGTATGGATAGGCGGGAGATGGGCTTCATAACATGGTAATTAGCCTTGTTTATGTTTACAACATTCATTTCACAATGTTTATTTTATCTTCCTATGTAAATGTATAATGCTCTTGATGAACGAAAGACGAGTGATTGGAAGGGCCGAATGTAAGACGGGCCTGCGCGCCCAATTTGTGACCCTAATAAAGTTGATTTGATTTGATTTGATTTGTAGACAAATGTCTAGAGCTGAGTACTGGATCTGACTATGCCATGCAGACATAATTGTAACGTGACGATATAGACAGAAGACTAAACATAGGTAGAGGAATGCACACCCCAAAAGTGAAGAGTTAATGTGAGAATTTGTGCCAAATAAATAAACGGCCTTGTTTAAAGAAATGAAATTGGGAGCCAAAAGCAGAAGTGAAAAAAAAAAAAAAAACGGTGTTGACTTGCCGTCAGCAGAAGGCGAGTGGTACCAAATTTCATTAGGATATACCGGTACCACCGGAGACGAAACACGCGTTGTTAAAATGTTTTAAAAAAAATATGGCAGAGAAAAAAGAGAGAGAGAGAGAGAGAGAGAGAGAGAGAGAGAGAGAGAGAGAGACAGAGAGACACAGAGACAGAGAGAGAGAGAGAGAGAGAGAGAGAGAGAGAGAGAGAGAGAGAGAGAGAGAGAGCTTCACCTGCTATAATAATTGTTATTGCTAAGTGTATAAGTATGAATAACAAACTATTAGGTATGTTTATTTATCTGGTTGTTTCGGGATTAGAGGTTTTAAGATTGAGCACAATCCACTAGTGGCAACGCTGATCGTATTCCGGTACGTACCTAAGGTCTTGTCCACGTCAGATTGGAATTAGGTACAGGGAGGCCCCGCTGTACGTCGCTTCGCTTTACGTCGTTTCGCTATAACGTAGTTGTCACATAGGGGACATAACTTCACTTTACGTAGCTACGTTCCGCCATAACGTCGTTTTGGAGGGAGTCGTGGTTGGTTTGAGCACTTTAAGAAGCGTTCACACCTGCACAACGTTCAGATAACAGGTGAAGCGGCTAGTGCTGATACTGTAGAGCTAAAGGCCATGATCGAGGAGGGTGATTACTCTCCCAAGCAATTCATCAACGTTGACGAGACAGGGCTTTATTGAAAAAGACTTCCACCAAGGACTTATATTTCGAAAGATGAGAAGATTGCGCCTGGCTTTAAAAAGCTGCCAAAGATAGGCTTCTTCTAGGTGACAACGCCGAAGGAGATTTGAAGTTAAAGCCTTTACTGGTGTACTACTCATAGACACCAAGGGCTCCGAAGGGCTACTCAAAGGAACACTTGCGCGTTACATGGCGTACCAACAAAAAGCTTGGATAACAGGAACGTTATTCCAGGAATGGGTGACTATTTATGCTATTCCTGCTCTAAGGGAATACTGTACCTTGATCAAGCCAATGGACCAAAGTGTAATTGTAACTTTCAAAAGTTATTATTTGCGTCGCACCTTCTCATAGCTCATCAAGGCTACGGATGGTTAAGATAAGAGCCTACCATTAAGGGATTCTGGTGAGATTACAACATCCTCAATGTCATTCACAACATTGCGGATTCATGGAGTGAGGTAACGTCAGCGTGCATGAATGCTGTCTGGTGAAAACTGGCCAGAATGTGTGCACGACTTTTGTTTGTAAATTTGACGACGTTCATGATATTCGACGACAGATCGCTAACTTAGCCACTAAAGCTGGCTTTGAAGGGATGGAGGAAGCTGACATTGATGAGTTGCTTGCATCACATCGAGAAGAGTTGTCTAATGAGGACCTAATGCAACTCGACTTGCAGAGAGCTCAGCAGGAAGAGGAGAACCCTGTTGCATACACCCCCCCCCCCCCACACACACACACACACACCACACACACAATGATAAATAAACAATCGCGTCTTTTTTCATAATTACGGTTTATCCACGTATATATATCACTGCAAAGCTCAGCAACAGTGGAGCTGTGTTTATTTATCATTGTGTGTGTGTGATTTGTGTGTTGTTGCACTTTGTGAGAACTCATTTGCCTGATCTACGGGAGAGACTGATACACTTAAGGTGTACAATGAAAATCTTCTGTTTAGCTTTAGGTGGGTGATGCCTCTTTTTCTAATTCACACTTGCCGTTAAGCGGTTAAGAGTTGTGTGAGAAGCCTAAGCTTGCTTTCAATGGCTAGGTGTCCTACCTTGGTTGCGTCGCATCCGGGTTTGTTTAGACTAGCCTTGATGTTGTCTATGCATTGTTTTCTTGGTCTTCCTCTGGTTTTGAAAGTAATCCTATTTAAACTAAAGAATGCAGGCAACACTGTTGGGGTATGCGCTGTGGCACGTAGTGGCACAATTTGCTGTGAGAAGACAAGGGTAGGCTGTTGAAAACGGAAATGCAAGGGATTGTGGGTACTGGGTGTTCATTAGTGGTGTTGTGTGGAGTGAAGAAAGATGCGATAGGTGTGAGTGTATGTGTGTTAGGCGTGTGTAGAAGAAAGAATTACGCGTAGAACTGAGCGATTATTGTAACAAAGACAGACAGCGACACACTCACTTACTTACACACACGCACGCACGCACGCACGCACACGTACAGAGAGAGAGAGGGGGGGGGGGGCTAATGTGTGGGGGGACTGCAAGCGAAAAGAAAACAGACGGAGAAAAACAATGGAATATTCAGAGGCAGGTGGAAAGAGAAACATACACACACATAAGAGAGGGGATCCTGGGGGAGAAAACGGTAAATACATACTGGCATTTCAGTACCTAACTTCAATTATCGAGTGTTTCTATGGTAACTTGAAACGGAAACTCGGACGCCTTCATAATACATTAAACATATGGAGCGCGAAGGCCAGGCATGTTTACAACGAAATTTCAAATACAGAAGTAAAGTATACACAGAACAAACCACGCCAGCATGAAATCAAAATAGCTTTCAAACCAATAAACATAGCTATGAGAATACGTTCCATGCTGCCGATAAGTGGTGCTTTCGAAGAATGCTGAGCGTACAAGGATAGATTTAAAAAAATGTTTAATGGAGATTTAAAAGAAACCGATTCAAGAGAACAACTAATTATTACGCATTTGTTGTGTCCCCACATCAAAGTGGTAGACTGGCTAGAGTGTGCCAATGACTTCAAGGGCTAAGTCGACGGTAGCGTAGCTACTTGTAAGGTCCCCCATATCGGACAGGTCAAGGGGTATCGACCAAAGGAAGTGAGACAGACACACGCTGCGCTGTAGGTATAAATACGCAATATGGGACTGAGAAACATGACCGATGGAAACACACACGTAAATATTGGTGAATGTTTTAATCGAATTCTTTACTTACGGAACAACTATTATATTTCTTATTGTATAGTTATTATTATTTTTTATTATTGAACACAGAAATAGTTCGTTGTAAATTTGAAATTGCCGTGGGAATAGCAGATGCTCTATATTCGAAGTATTTTCTGGTAAAAACTCTGCAGTATGCCCCTGACGAGACGCAGCGAAATATGCCAGGCAATAAATTGTGCAACATATTGTTTGTGGCTTCTGTGTTTACATTCTCCATAATCCCGTATATCCATGTGAGGAACATAGCGTTGGTTAATTACGGGGTATGTGAGAGTCGCTCAGAAAGCAATGGCAAACTATTGAGCGTAATCTTGCCAAGAACATCAACAGGAGCTGAAAAATACTGGTGTTGACTGCAACGTCTTGTAAGGTATATGCAACTTAAAAAAAAAAAAAAGAAACTCACTTCATATGATACATAACTCTGCATGCAGTATACACCTGACGAGATGCAGCGACTCTGGGTCGGCCTCTACTACGATACAAAGATGTGTGTAAGCGGGGCATGATTGATACAGGTATTGATAATGCACATTGGGAGCAAGTCGCCGCTGAACGTATTGCATGGAGGGCAACTATCAGAAATTGAATAAAGACAAAGGAGAAAATGATTGCAGATAAAGCACACACAGAGCATGAGAGACGTAAGATGGTGCATGATGGTGGAAATGACCATGTTTTCACAAGCATCCACTGTGGACAAACATTTACAGCATGAATTGGCCTTACCAGCCACACTCGCCACCGCCATGGGTCGTAGTTATTAAGCCTTTTTGAAGCACAGTGTACCAAACTATCGTCTGTCAAGAGGTGCCGATGAGGAATGAATGAGATGCAGCGAAATATGCCAGACAATAAATCATGCCACACACTTCTGTGTTTACATTCACTAAGAGAATACATTGATTTGAATTTCTTATTGTTTTGGTATTTTCGTTCCGCTGATGAAGAGTTGGGTCGGAACGTTCACAAGAAACTGTGTGTATGTTTCTTCCATCCGCCAAGCTCAATCACATTTTGCGTTGTTATCCGGACTCCCGTGACAGCTCGGCGGTAGTAATACCCCATTTCAACACCATTTTGGATTGTGTGTTGTAGATAGACTGTTGACAGTCACGGGCTGTGGAACGCAAACACGATACAAATGCCTGTCGAAATCGATGTACTCAGCCACAGGTTTGAGAACAGTGTAAGGTAAACTCGCTTTACAATGTCGATAACTAGTTACTCGCGTCAGAAGTAGGTGAAGGGTATTCTTTGGACAATGTCGTGAGAACTGCTACGTTGGAAAATGTCGAGAACGAAAATTGGATGAGTCAAGAGTCGCGTAGGATTTTATTCTTTAAGAGCTTTATAACTACACGAGCTACTACTACTACTACTACTTCTAGAGCACTAGACTGATTTTTGCGTGTGGGTTACCTTTCCCTATTACCAGTGTCCCTCGCCATCACGTAAACCCACTCCGACTTCTGTGTACCTTGTAATTTACGTCCCCAGGTCAAGGATGAGAAGTTTCGTCCAATATAGGGATGAGCCCGATGCCTCGACATCAACACACCGGATGTGTAAGAGTGAGCGCTTTTATCAATTCGGTCATGCTGAAGATATTATATAGCTTGAGATGGTGGGATAGAGAAAGGTCTCTACTGGAAGTTGTTGGCAACACAAGACAGGAGACTGTGGTGTCAGAGATGGCGACCAGCCTGATACGGCATGGATTATAAGAAGAGTAGCACACCAGTAAACTACGAATCTCGAGAACGAGAACTGAGTATTATTGAAGGGTAAAACTGCAATACAAAATATTACCATTATCTGACTGAGGAGATAAAACGTAACCAAATAAACAAACAATTTAATAAAATAACAGGGAAATGCATACAAACAGTGTAAGAATTAGTACACGCTCATCAACATCATGTGCCCTAGCAACCGGCCTAGGCTTTCATGTTTTCCAAGATCCCGGTCCCTGGCGTTCTGGGTCAACTATGTTGATGATATCCCACAATGCCACTGTCTCAGTTCAACCAGCATCATCTCTTTCGCCCTGCCTCTTTTCTCACCAATCCTTCCAGTTGTCACCATGTTTTACAATGCCTCCCCTTCTCATCACATGACCAAAGAATGCTGACTGTCCCTTTCTTATAGTTGTATATACAGTTTACTTTTGCACTACTTCCGCGATTTGGTTTTCTTTTGAACAACGCATGTATACATGTGAGTCAGAAGGACGAATGCAAGACAAAAGCAGATAGCCCATCTCGTGTTCCGGGGAAACGACTGACCCTTAAAGTAGTTTAATGTGCCCCTCATGAACAGTTGGTTGGTTAGTTGAGGATCCTCTGGAAGACTGTTGAGTAGTACCTATATTAAGTCCAGATCTGAACCCTCAAAAGGGCTTGCATCTTTCGGAGCGAGGCTGATTTAGATAATCTCCTCAGGTCCAGGTACCAAAGTACGTCTGCACGTGGACTGTGTTGCGGAGTTCTAAACCCTTCTCCAAGCACAGAAATCACAGGGGTGCGCAAAGCTGATACTGGATCTTCACCGTTGCCGAGAAATGTGTTAGAATGTAAGAAGTTCATGATTCAGCACGGTATATGCTAGACTGCGTCTAAGTTGCTAATGTTTCCTACACGTGTTTAAGATATTTCACTGGCAACATACTCCAACCAAATTTCCAGATGGAACTCATAAACAGTTAGGAATTAGCCTGTGCTAGTCCAGAAAATGTACTCAAATAACCAAATTACCAGATGGAAGATATAAACAGCTACGAATTAGCCTATACTATTCTAGATAACGTTTTTTTTTTTTTTTTTTTTTTGCGTATCCTTTTACAGGACTTAGCTGTCAACAGCAGCATCTTTCAGCTGTCTGTTGATCTCTTGGCAAGATTACGCTCAGTAGTTTGCCATTGCTTTCTGAGCGGCCGGCTCAGTATCCGCAAGTCACGAGCGGGGGTCGAACCACCTCAGTTCTCGCTCCGCTGCGAGACTCTGCGTGATAAACGGGATTACAGAGAGAAAGTGTTGTAACCCCACAGCCAGAGAGACCGGCCTAGATAACGTACTCGAAGAAATTTACATGCTACAGTGTATTCGGTTTAAATATAACGCGTCGGGGCATATGACTTTTGTGCAATTAACTGGCTTCTCTAATTACTCGACATGTTAATAAACAAATAGGAAAACAAATTAAACTCTGCTAGAGGCAGAGATTTAAAAACAAATGTTACACGTCCTTTGCAGGATGTTGCAATCAATCCCTTGTCGATTTTCTAGACAATTTTGCATTCCGTGATTTGCGGTTATTTTCTAAACGAGAAGTCAACACGAATATAATAAAAGGATGTGGAATGTGACATTCAAAAAGAGCACACGGTACTTGACTAATAATGGTACAAAAATGCATTTTAAAATAACTAAACCTAAAAGCAAACAAATTGAAAGTAAGGACATTTCATTTACTGTGTACAAATGAAAACACACAAAGCCACTGTTCAGCATATGTAACGCATTACTTAAGAGCTCACACACCGACAAGTATTTAAAATAAAGGAATAATGTCCAGGATTCCGCGCCATACAGTAGCGGTGAATATACGTAGCATTTGACAATTAATATTTAATGCGTTATTAATCTCTCTAGATGTTATGCCTGTACGGCGAGGAACCACCAGTCTGCACACCAATAAGCCAGACATGGGACAACGGATACTCACGCAAAACTCAGGTCCTGTATGACATCACACTGATGTTGGACAACAGGATGCCTTCATCCGACATACAGGACTTCGCGTTGGAGCTCAAGCCAACGAACACAAGCAAGCAAGCAAGCAATACTGATTTCATGCCGTTGAAAGCATTTTTGGCCATTCCTATTCTCTTTTTGATTTCCATTTCACTTCTGCCATCATCTGTTATTATATGTCCGAGATAAAAGAAACATGTTAATTGTTCTAGTATCTGCCCGTTTACTGTGATGTTCATTGATGACCTTTCCTTTTCACTGCTAATTATCATAGTTTTTGTTTTTTGGATGTTAATATCTAAGAAGCATTCTGCACTGTGCCTGTTTACTTCTTCCACTAGGTCTTGCAACTCTTGCTCACTTTCTGCTAGTAACACGGTATCGTCAGCATATCTAAGATTGTTTATGATTCTTTCATTGATGTTGAGTCCGGGCATTTCAACTTGTTTAAAAATTCTTTCTGTGTATAGGTTGAAGAGGCTTGAGGACAGTACACATCCCTGCCGTACTCCTCTTTATATCTCTATAGGCGACGAATAGTTATTATCGCATCTAATAGACGCCATTTGTTCTCAGTAGAAGTTACTAAAAAAGCCTTATGTCCTTTCTGTCTACTCCTATATCTTGAAGGCACGCAATTGGTCGTTCATGTTGTACTCTATCAAAAGCTTTCTTGTAGTCTATAAAACAAACATATATACTTTTTTGAACTTCTATATATTTTTCAATAAACCTCCTCACAAACAGATAAATGCTTCTCTGGTACCACTGTTTTTGCGGAACCCAAAATGTTCTTCAGCTACTTCCTCATCTATTTTATGTTTAATTCTTTCTTGTATAACCTTGAGTAGTATCTTAGTTAAGTGGCTCATTAAGCTAATAGTTCTGTAATCCTCACACTCAACAGCTCTTGACTTCTTCGGAAGTGTGATGAAAATTGATGTTTTCAAAACCTTGGAGGTGTACCCAGTATTATATATATCATTATATAATTCTGTGATAGTTTCAATGCCAAAGCTGGATAAGGATTTTATCATCTCAGTTGTTATCTTGTCAGGACCTGCAGCCTTTCCTTTTTTCATCTTTTTAATAGCCTTTTCTACTTCAGCCGTTAGTATTTTTGGTCCATCTTGAGTATTATACAATGTTGGTCTATTGACCCTGTTGTCCCAGAACAAATCTTCTGTGTACTCTGTCCATCTTTTTATTATGCCAGTGTTATTAATTATAATTTCTCAATTTTTTCCTATGATACAACCGTTTCCTGTTATATTATTTTTCATCTTTGTAAATCTTTTTATATGTTTATGTAATTCTTTCGAGTTGTGTTTTATTTCCAGATCCTCTATTTCCTTGCAATGGTTCTGCAGCCACTCCTCTTAGGCAACTCTGCACGTGTGACGTATTTCTCTATCTATTACTATATACTCCGGGGTGTTCTTTGCTTTCTTTCTTTGAGACATTTTACTCAAGATTTCATCGGTTATCCATAATTGTTTTTTCTTGTCATCTTCATTGGCAAGGTGGTATTTGCAATCTGCATAATGGTTTTTACACTTTCCCATTTTGTATTAATTTTATCCTCGAGATTTTCACGTCGATATTGTTCCATACTTTCAATGATTAGCCCATCATATCTATTTTTGACTTCAACTAGGTATAGTTGACATATTTCTGGTTGTTTCAATGCCGATATATCTACTTGAGGTGTCTTTGATTTCCTTATTCCTGGGTTTTTAAGTTTTATTTGTAATTTTGAAACTACAGGATTATGGTCAGGGTTGATATCAGCACCAGGGTATGTTTTGGCATTTTTAACATTGTTTTTAAATCTATTTCTAATCATAGTGTAGTCAATTTGTTTTCTTGTTCTATCTCCAGGGCGTTTCCATGCATACAGTTTCCTAGGGTTATGTTGGAAAATTATTTATTATTTATACACGCATTGCTTCAAAGTGAGCCTATCATACAGGTATCTCTTCAAAGTGACTCATTCATACATGAATCTCTTCAAAATCGCTCTATCATACATGTTATCTTTTGAAAATGGCCATATCATACACGTATCTCTTCACAGTGACCTTATCATACAGGTATCTCTTCAGAGTGGCCTATTTATTCATCTATCTCTTCAAAGTGTTCTTGTCATACACATCTCTTCGCGGTGGCCACTGCCTTTAAATAATAAATGGGAATATTTTTCTTAGAAATGAAGGAACAATTCAGAGAGAGAGAGAGAGAGAGAGAGAGAGAGAGAGAGAGAGAGAGAAAGAGAGAGAGAGAGTGTGTGCGTGTGTGTGTGTATGTGTGTGTGCGCGTGCGCTTGTGTGTGTGGTTAGGGGGAAAAAAAGGGGGGGGGGAGAAATGAGAGCGACCGCGCACGCATACAGGAAGAGGAAGAACATTACTAAAGGCAACGAAATGGGTCGTGTGGGAGTAAACAATGAAACACGCCATTGCAGCTGCAGTATCTGAAACACATAAATTAGTCGGTTCGATGCGCATTTTCGGCGGGCACTATTCTAATATAATTCGCTTACCCACACTCCTATTGCGTATTCTGATTTCCCGCTCTTTCCCCCGTTCCCTCGGTTGAGTCATAGCTTCTGTTGGTGGACTCAGCAAGTATAAAGAAAATCACCAGACATCAACAGAAGCTCATATCCCATTCTCCCACCCCCAAACCTAGACCCTGTTTTGACTGAACGGATGAAAAGATGCCTAAATACGGCGGCACTACTGGGATTTGTGTGATCTTATGCTTTTAAACACAGTGGCAAATGACCCGATGTTAACACAATAGCACTGTAGCAGATTTATCGATACTAACATAGTAGTAAATATAATATTGTCACAATTGTAAATGTACCGATGTTGATACAGTGGTAAATATAATGTACCCACATTTCCTATGTGTTTTCTGATTTCCAGCTCTTTTTCCCGTTTCCTCTGTTGAGCCATAGCTTCTGTTGATGGACGCAGCAAATGTAAAGAAAATCGCCCGACTACATCGAAGCTCACATCCCATTCTCCTACCCCCAAACCTACACCGTACGTTGCCTGAAAGGATGAAAAGATTCCTAAATCATCATCATCCAGTGCCTTGCCGGCTGTCGTGGCCGATCACGCTGCTTCACAAATTGTGATCTCCGACGTCATGGATCAATGCGTGTGTTGACTCCCTTCAGTGCCATGACATAAGACTGTCAAGCATTTTCCCACGCTGTCTTCCTATACGGTATCTCTTTTTCCACAAACCTTTCCGTTTGTCAAAACATGTTCCAGTTTTTGTCTTCTCTTAATGTGGCCAAAAAATGATGGCTGCTTCTATCTGATGTTTGTGATAAGTTGTCTTTGCGACTCAGATTTCCTCAAAATGTTTAGATTTCTCACTTTGGCTGTCCATTTAATATTCCGCACTCTTCTATAAAACCACATATCCAACTATTCCATGATTTTTTTTCTCCCGCCTATTTACTTATTGTCCAGGTTTCACAGCCATATTGTAAAATTGGTTCTATGTAACGTGCAAGAACTTTTCTTTATAACTTTTAAGGACAATTACTTATTGCACAAAATGTTCTTCATTTGATAGAATGCAGTTATAGATGCCTAAATACTACGGCAATACCGGGATGTGTGTATGTGTAATCGTATACGTGTAAACAAAAGCCGCCGCAGCACAATGGCTAACACGCTTTCCTGCCGCGCCGGTGAATTATGTATTCGAAACCCCTTCGAGGTTATATTTGTTTTTATTGACCTGGGCTTCTAAGTGGATCCAGCCACAAAGTGTCATACCGACTGTCTTTACTTAATAATGTCAACACAGAAGTCACAAACAATATGTTGCATGATTCATTGTCTGGCATATTTCGCTGCATCTCACCAGGTGCAAACTGCAGAGTTGTTTATCGTATAAAGTGAGTAAGCGAATAATACGTAAGCTGAAACAATTAAAAAACAGTTACATGTATTTTTCGAATGTAGAGCATCATAAGCCAGACATGGGACAACGGATACTCACGCAAACCTCAGGTCCGGTATGACATCACACTGATGTTGGACAACAGGGTGTCTTCATTAGACATACAGGACTTCGCACTGGAGTTCACAGCCAGCGAACACAAGCAAGCACAAGACATTTATTTCTTGGTGTGCAATTTAGGCTGTGTCGGCCTGGTGGCCCGGGTGCTCAGTGCGACTTAAAGTGTGTAAAGCGGTCCTTGAACAAGGAGATACAGGAAAGGAAGTGACATATACTACAACCAGTTGGAGTAACATCAGTAGGAGACTTTACATTAACAAGCAACCCGTAAAATGGTCTGCTTACCAGAAAGAAATACGCATTAATTGGCACTTAGAGAAGTAAAAGAAAGAAGCAGAGATGTGAGAACAGACTTCTTCTTCCACCATTAAACCTTATTTTGTTGTTATTCGCTCGCTTTGAACTCAGTAGTAGTCCACGCTGGACTGATTTTTGTATGTTGGCTAGCTTTCCCTATTACAATTACCAGTGTCTCGCGCCTTCAGGAGAACCCACTCCGACTTCAGAGGTACTTGCAATTTACGTCCCCGTGTCAAGGGCGAGAAGTCCAACTGACCGGTGTAGGGGTTGAACCCGTTATCTCGCCATCAGGATACCAAACATTTAAAAGTCAATGCTCTTATCCATTCGGCCATGCTGATCTCCTTCTTATTCTGTGGCTTCCACCACCATTTCTGCTCCTTCTTCTTCTCTACCCTTCTTACACCCCCCCCCACCCCCCTTTTCTTGTTCTCATTCTTCCAAAGAGTATTTCTGAGTCATGTCTTCTCTGATTGCACTTCTGATTCTTCTTCTTCTTCTTTCGTTCGCCTGAAACATGTCTACAACTGCAATGTCGTCTCTTGTATGAATCTAACAGTCTTTTTTAGTTCATTCAGCGGTCCATAGAGTTTATCTTCCACTGTTGTCTCTCTAGGCCAGAAGGTTCGCCTGGATATGTTGTAGTTTGGGCAATCCTGGAGTATGTGCTCTGCTGTCTGCGACGCCAAACCACATGTGCACATGGCTGAGTCACCAATCTTGAATTTTGTATACAAGTGGTTGCGTAATCTATTGTGTCCTGTTCTGAGGCGCAGAAGAATGACCTGTTCTGGTCTGTCCATAACGTGGTAGTCGTCTTGAGTAAGGTTTGGTGGCTTTCTGATTGATTTGATCATTCTTTTCTTTTGGTGGTATGTAATAGGCACATCAGGTTGTTCTTCTGTTGCTCCTTCCTTAGCCAATCGATCAGCTCTGTCGTTTCCGGGGACTCCACAGTGGGATGGTATCCACTGGATGGTGATCTTACGCTGACTGCTAAGTTCAGAAAGTAGTGTCATCAGAACTGGCAATTTCCCAGACAGGAGCGCCTCTATTACGGATTTTGCATCTGTCAATATTACTGCAGGTTGTGTACCATGGCTGGTATTTTGTAATTTTTCTGTGGCTATCTTGATTGCCTCAATTTCAGCATCATAGTTATGGCAGTACTTTCCTGTTGGAATTCTGGCCGTGTCTCTAGTATTATTTGGGTATTCTATGTACACTCCCGCTCCTCCATTTCGAACAGCATTTTGTGCTGACCCATCTGTGTAGACTCGGATCCAGAGGTCATGTGGGTATTCATCATCAAGGAAGCTGAGAGTGGCTGTTCTGCGCTGTACACTGTTCTGTTCTTCCTTGTCAAATATTCCTCACTTTTGACTGGATTTGTAGTGATATTCTATGTTCATCTTTCCACGGGGTTTGTTCTGGAATAGTTGTCAGGGGGATATCAACTGTGGGAAGATCGATGGTTTCTCTGCAGAGTTGTTTTGCCTGGTGGATGATACTACTTCTTTTCAACCGCCCCATAGCTAAGTTTTCAAATCGGTTCTTCATAGGGTGGCCTGGCAAGCTGAGGAACTTTTCTGCTTGTATTAATGTTTTTGTATCTCTGCGTTCTCTTAAAGCTTGTGTCCTCCCCATTTTCTCCATTGCTACTATAGGGGTTGATCTCATCCCTCCTGTGATGACTCTAAGAGCTTGATTTTGCACCTTGTCCAGCTCCTGCAATGTAGTTTTTGATGCTGAACACCACGCAGTTGACCCGTATTCCAAGTGTGGTCATATGCTCTGTTGATAAACTTTGCCAAGTATTTTCCCACTGGCTCCCCACGTGGTTCAAGTTAGCTTTCTCAGGATGGCAATTTTCCTTCTGGCCTTTGCTACTGCTTTTTTGATGTGTTTTCTCCATGTCAGCCTGTCGTCGAATGTTACACCAAGGTATGTTGGTTCCTTATCTTCTCTTAGGGGTGTTCCATTTATCTGAATGCTCCCTGCCTTTTGTTTCGGAGAAAGGGTAAATAGAGTGGTGCTGCACTTGTCAGTGTTTATGCTGATACACCATCTATCCGCCCATGCAACAAATGTATCTACAGCTCTCTGTAGCAATATGGTGGCCACTGATGCATGTTTATTTGCGCTCCACAAAACCAGGTCATCAGCGTACATTGCCGCTTTAATTCCATCGGGTAGATTAGCAACAAGATCATTGATGAAGATTAGAAAAAGTGTTGGGGACAGGACTCCGCCCTGGGGAACACCGTGACGCAATAGAACTTTTTTGCTCTTGAGACCGTCTATCTGTACTCGGGCTCTTCTGTTGTGCAAGTATGCTTTTACCCATTTGTACATTCTTCCATTGACTTTACAGTTTCTCAGTTTCTTCATCAGACCCTCTTTCCAGACTTTGTCAAAGGCTTTCTTCAGATCTATCCAAGCCGCAAGTACCAGCTTCTTCTCTTGGAATGCATCCTCAACTTCTTGAGAGAGGTAGGTTGTCTGATCTTCCGTAGAGTAGCACTGCCTAAAGGCAGCCTGTTGTGGCACAAGGATGTTTTCACTTTCAATGTACCATTGTAGTCTGTGATTGATGACGCGTTCCATTGTTTTGCAGAGACAACTGGTGAGGCTAATGGGTCTGTAGCTGGAGGCAATGGAACTGTCTTTCCCAGATTTTAGGAGGGGTATCATGATTGCTTCTCTCCAGACCTGTGGAACACTGCCTAAGGTCCATGTATTATTAAAGATCTGTAGCAACTTTGCTTTGGCCTCTGTTCCTAGGTTCCTGATCATTTCATTGGAGATACCATCAGCTCCTGGTGATTTTCTCATTTTCAGTTTTGATATGGCTAGCTCCAGTTCACTGAATGTGATAGGTGTCTCCATAACCTCATGTACAATTTCCTTCTGTCCTGTATTTTGCCATTTCTCTCGAATCTCCTGTTGTTTCTCTGGACTCATTTCAATATTGTTATCTTGTGCGAATGAGTCCGCAAAATGGTCAGCTGCTTGCTTTCCTGTTAAAATGTTTCCGTCTTTATGTAGCGCAATTTTTGAGTTTCTCCCTGTGCCCTCATCGTTAAGCTGTTTTATTAGCCTCCATAACTTCCTTGTGTCTCTTTCAAAGTTCAGTGACTCTGTTTTCTCCTGCCAGCTTTTCCGTCTAGCCTGCAGTTGGGCCCTTTGAAATTTGGCTTTTGCGTGCTGATATTTATTGTGGTGCTCTTGGCTGGGATTGGCCTCTGCTTGTTTTCTACATACATCCACATCATTATGCAACTGTTCCAGTTCACTATTCCAGTAGGGTTTATAATGTTTACGGGCTCCTCTTGGTATTGTTTCTCGTGCTGCCTGTAGTATGCATTTCCCAAACTTTTCAACTACTTTATTTATGTCCTTCTCAGTGTTCAGGTATTTAACCAGTATGCTGGTGCGATGCTTGTACATTGCCCAGTCTGCTTTCTTGTAGTTCCACCTCGAGAGGGTGCTGCTTTCACTTACAAACTCATTTTCTACAGTTAGAAAGACTGGCCGATGGTCACTGCCACCAAGTTGTTTCCCAACAATTCGTGTAATGTTCCACTCCAGGTCTGGTGAATAAAACGCCAGGTCAGGTGTAGTTGTAGAGTGCCATGATCTGGAGTAGAAGGTATGTGGGTCAGACGGCTTGTTAATCAGGATGAATCTATTCTCATCCTGCCAATCTTCCAATCTCTCTCCTCTCTGGTCCATGTGATCATAGCCCCAGCTCTGCGAATGGCTGTTGAAGTCGCCACACACAATCATTTTTCTTTTTAATGGTAGTGTGTCCAGTGCCTGTGGGCGGTCATTTGGACAGTAGTAATTGATCAGGTGAAAGTCCGTATTGTCTGTTTTAAGTTTAAGTGCCTGATACTTAGCCCCTTCCATGTGAACTTCAATTTGGGAAGCAGGAATGTTGTTTTTGACGAGAGTCAGTATCCCACCCTTTCGCCTGTCCTTTCGGTCAGATCGGTAACACTGGTAGCCTCTGATTTTGAAAGCTATATTTTCGTTCAGGTGAGTTTCTTGCAAGCAACATACACTTACATTTTCATTGGCCAAGATGTTTTCTAGTTCTATTCGTTTTTTGGTGATACCCTCTGCATTCCAGTGCATTATTTTAAGTCTTTGTTTGGTACGGCCAGACGGTCTATTGTAAGGCCCTCTGGCTCCGCTGGACATCTGAGATGGACCTCCATTATTTGTAGTTAGACTTCTGATGTTTTCTCGTGCAGTTTTTGTACTTGCGGTGTGTTTATTTCAGTTCCGATTTTGCTTTAATTGTATTATATCTTCTATTAGCCTTAATGAATGTGTCTTCTGTGGTATATTTCTACTTCTTGAACCCTTTTTAAAGGAATTATGTAGTGTAGTGATGAACATGTCCACAACGTGTGTAATAAGCAAATCAGGTGTCATGTCTTCTTGTACTCCCATCAAGACTCGGAACTTTCTTTATTTTCCTTTTTAAATACGTCAGTGTTACATTCAGATTATAATTTTAATGGGAGAGTATTGACTATTCTCCATTTATAAATGTTTCCCGTTTATCTTGAAGTCTGCAAACAGTAGTTCATGATCGGTGTCGCAGTCTGATCCCGAGAGTGTCTGCGTGGATGTTGTAAATGTCCTCCATATTTGTTGTATTAAGATGTCGGCAATTTGGTTCTTGCACCGCTTCCGAGTGTGTCTCGTCTGCGTGGATGTTATAAATGTCCTCCATCATTGTTGTATTAATATGTAGACAATTTGGTTCGTGCACCGCACCTGAGAGTCTCTGCGTGGATGTTACAAATGTCCTCCATCTTTGTTTTATTAAGATGTCGACAAATTGGTTCGTGCACCGCACCCGAGAGTGTCTGCGTGGATGTTACAAATGTCCTCCACCTTTATTTTATTAAGATGTTGTCAATTTGGTTCTTGCACCGCTCCCGAATGTGTCTATGTGGATGTTATAAACGTTCTCCATCTTTGTTGTATTAAGATGTCAATTTGGTTCTTGCAGTTACCACGAGTTAAGGTCCAGGCGTGGAGCCTTATTGTGTTGTTTAAATAGACTGGTTGTGGTTGAAAGATTGTTTTCAAGACACAGTGTGATTAGTTTCTCCAGCATTTTTATCTCCTTTACAGAAAAGACGTCGTTCCTGTCCTCCGCCTATCATTCTTTCAAACCCCAACTTTCGGGTTGAAATCTCCGAAGACAATGACGATGTCTTATTATTTCTTCTTCTCCAGAGCCGCGTGTAAGCTGCTGCAAAATGCCGGATTCTCACCCTCATTGAGGCAGTCGTTGGAATAAAAACATGTAAAATTGTTATGTTCTTGTTCACAGTCCAAGTAATCACACCAGACAATTAAGTTGTAATTGTTTGCTCTGAAAATACTCATGCAATAATGTCGGGCAATATAATCGATATTTGCACTGTCAGAACACTTTAAAGTATCCGCTACTGTCTTTCAGAAACCGACTTTGTTGCACTCCGGGCACGCCCACGCGAATACAATTCTCCAACCAGCGCTAAGATTCACCTTTGATAAGCATGAAAATAATGTTCTATCTTCATTATTTCTTCTTGAAATGCATCTGTATTCTGTTATCTATCTCCATGTGGACAATGACTTTTCAAATACTGTTGACTTTGGTCCACATATGTCGTATTCTAGATGTTAAATTTTTGATGCTGTTGTTACTTTGTTATAAAAACTTGTCGAAATGTTAAGCGTGGGTGGAAGTTGCAAGTTTTCAATCTGGAGTCACATGTTAAGCTTCTGTATGAGTGATACATTAATCTTGCGTGGATCTATTATCCAAGCCTTGCCCCGGGGAAATATATTTGGAAATTATAGCTGGTGGAATATGTGTGACAGGGATTAAGAGCGAATTAAGACCAATCGAAAGCTGAATTTCAGAAGATGAATGGCATCTTATGTGTTTCTTCTTAGTTTTCTTTCGTTCGCTTAACATAAAATATCTTTATCCGGAATGTCGTCTTTTGTTTAAATTCACTGTTTACTCATGGTCCGTAGAGTTTGACTTACCCTGTTATTTCTGTGGGCCAAAAGGTTTCTTCTGATACTGTAATTTCGGGGTAGTCTTGTACTCTGTTGTCTGGTGGAGGGAGGGGGGAAAGGGGGTGGGGGGAGGCGTAGTCAATACATGTTACTTCTAGTAGCACAGGACTGAATTTTACGCGTGGATTAGCTTACCCTATTATCAGTGTCCCTCGCCATCAGGCGAACCCACTCCGACTTCTGAGGTACTTATAATTTACGTCCCCAAGTCAAGGATGAAAAGTCAAAATTTTAGTCCAGCTGTCCGATGTAGGGGTTGAACCCGCTACCTCAGCATGGCACACCGAAATTTTAAGAGCTAGAGCTCTTATCCAATTGGTCAAACTGGCCTCCCTATACAAGGTATGTATGCTGCCTTATTGAAGGTAATAACTCGGTTATTTCCCGTCATGCGCTCCTCCTGGGTAATCTGTTGGCCCCGAAAGAGTGATTTCGTTTTGTGTATTTCTTGAAAGATATTAATTTCTTATCTGTGGTTGTGAAATTGAAGTTGTCTATTAAATAAGCATCCTTGATGGTGTTGTTGCTTTGTTATAATGTGTGATTGTGACATTTCAGTTTTCTAGATAAGTATTTTTGATGATGTTATTCCTTTGTTATGAAGTGTGATTATGAAATTTAAGTTTTCTAGCTAAGTATTTTTGATGTTGCTGTTGCTTTGTTATAAAGACTTTTGGCTTATATCTGTGTATCTTTCCTTCCATCGGGCTGTCTAGTTATATTTTGTGTTAATGGATATCACTTAAAAGGCTAAGGTTATATGGCAGCAGTCAAACACTTTAGTTCCTCCCACTTGTTCTACCGCATATTGAAACTAGGACGAAATCAGAGCTCAGCGCGCTGAACTAAATATATGTAGGGTTAATGAGTCATATACCATGTGCTGCTTCAGCGAGAATATAATTTAGTCGTAGGTTGTGATCTGTCCCCACCCCTTTAGGGTGCGTGTGTGTGTGCGTGTGTGTGTGTCTGGGTGTGTGTGTGTGTGTGGGTGGGTGGGTGTGTGTGGGTGGGTGTGTGTGTGTGTGTGTTTGTGTGCGCGTGCACTGGAGCGTACAACTTAAACAGTATATACGAGTAACTAGCACGGTTGTTTGATGACCTACATTTCGTCTGCGCGGAGAACGGTATATGTGAGGGGCGTGTTTATAAGTGTTCATACGCTGTTGGCAGCAGCGTAATTATGAGGTCCATTCTCTACAAATGTTCTGTTCATTATTTCATTTGTCTATAAATTACTATACAATCAGTAATCTGTCATTCTCTGTTCATTATTTCATTTGTCTATAAATTACAAAAGAATCAGTTATTTATTATGCTCTATTTATTATTTCATGTCTATAAATTACTATAAAATCGTTATCAGACAGTCAGACGCGTCTGCGCGGAGAACGGTATATGTGATGGGCGTGTTTATAAGTGTTCATACGCTATTGGCAGCTGTGTAATTATGAGGTCCATTCTCTACAAATGTTCTGTTCATTATTTCATTTGTCTATAAATTACTATACAATCAGTAATCTGTCATTCTCTGTTCATTATTTCATTTGTCTATAAATTACAAAAGAATCAGTTATTTTTTTATGCTCTATTTATTATTTCAGGTCTATAAATTACTATAAAATCGTTATCAGACAGACAGACAGACAGACAGACGGACGGACGGACGGACGAACGGACGGGTGGGTGGATGGATGGATGGTGGGCTGGTGGGCGGGCGGACGGACAGAAGACAGACAGATAGATAGATAGATAGATAGATAGATAGATAGATAGATAGATAGATAGATAGATAGATAGATAGATAGATAGATAGATAGATAGATAGATAGATAGATAAAAAGAGAGAGAGAAGAGAGAGAGAGAGAGAGAGAGAGAGAGAGAGAGAGAGAGAGAGAGAGAGAGAGAGAGAGAGAGAGAGAGAGAGAGAGAGAGAGAGGTGCTCTCAACCCTGCTAGTTATCATCTACATAGACAGAAAATCCAAAGAAGCAAGCCTTAACATAACCGATTTAGAAAATTTCGACTTCGTTAGAAGGAACAAGAGATCCATATGCAATAAATGAGATTTTATTTGCAGACAATCAATGCCCATTTTACAGCGACGAAGTCAGGCCACAAAATCATATTAATAAGCTGAGTTTAACATACAGAAGATACAATATGCGTATATATACAACCAAAACTTAAGTAATTCAGGTTAGCAGATCTCCTGGTCCACTAAACGTGCAGATAAATAATACACCTCTGAAACAAGTAAAAGAATTTAAATACCTAGGAAGTTTGATCACAGAGGATGGCAGAATGAACAGATAAATCGAAATCGATGTCAAGAAGCAAGTCTGCTTAAATATCAACTATCACCCATACTGAAATATGCATGCACACCTATGTCCGTCAAACAACAGATAATAAATAATATATTCATACCAACCAACCCTAAGCTACTAATGTCGAATTTGGACATTATCCAAATCGCACTTATGCAATATCAATACCTGCGAGATGAGATGCCTGAAAATAGCTGCCAACTTAACTATTCGAGATCGAGTAACGAATAATGTTATCAGACAGACATTTGGATCAACACTTTGTGCCACATATATTGAAAGGCAGAAGATCAAATGATTCCTCCATCTTGTTAGTATGCAACGCCATCAGTTGCCAATACTGTCGCTACATCAAAGAAGATCTCATATCAGAACAAGAGGGCGCCCGAGGCGAAAATGGATTGACGACATCAAAGACATTGTACAATGACAAAGGATGACACTATCCAGTGTCACCGGTCGGGCGCTGGAACGTCAACTATTCCTCCCCACGGCAAAAGTGGAAGATGATGATTATTATATAAAAACAGTGAATTCTCGTGGGTTACTACTTGCGCTTTGTGTATTAAGGAAGCTCTCACTCCTAAATGGCTTTCCCCACTCAGATTATTTCCCGGAGCTGTGGCTTAATGGGATTGTTAAACAGAGTTTGATAATTTCCCGACATACCGCGTCGAGGGTTCGAAATCAGCTGCCGGCGTTTGGGAGCAGACGGCTTTGCGTTGTTTTTGTTGGTATGAGGCGTCGGCCGTTCAGAAAGCAACGGCAAACTACTGAACTAACGTGCCTAGTAAATCACAAACAGTCAATATATGATGGGATTGATTGCAACGTCCTGTAAAGGACACGCAACTAACTTTAACTTATATTATTTGGTTAGTTGTAGACATGTACGTCGGCTGGCAGGCAATAGCCCAGTGGAATTATCCTCATTATTTATTGAACGACCTGTGCCTTGACGCTTGACTGCAAAAGTGGAAGATGATAATGAAGATGATGCTTCATTGAACAATGCTATTAGAGAAAAAATACGATAAGCCTGACTAAGAAATCAGATGTCAAATAGGCGACATCCCCCCATCTGTACGGAAAAATGCACATTCATAACCTCACTGCTCGCTGGATATGTTTGCCGCCCTTCGTTTTCCACCCGTGATGGTGCGGTACTACCCGCTGTGCGCTGTGAGAACCACTGATAGCAAAGACTAAAGCGAGAGAGAGAGAGAGAGAGAGAGAGAGAGAGAGAGAGAGAGAGAGAGAGAGAGAGTGTGTGTGTGTGTGTGTGTGTATGTGTGTGTGTGTGTGTTTTTTTTTTTTTTTTTTAAGAGCTGACTTAGTGGCCTCAAAAGATTTCTTCATTCCTTCGATTTCACCATTACCCCTACCTCGTTCAACCTCAATGAGAAGTTATTGTAGGGTCCATCACCGGCTCAGACTGATAGTCCTGTGACTAGACAGCCACCAAAGGCAGCTGAATATTATTTTACCCTCACAGTTTTATCAATCCGAAAGTGATTGTTGTCCACATGGGGTAATGGACTCAATGTGCAGTAAGATTTCTTCAGTATATATGTCTGTATATATAGTCGGTCACTGCATGCTGGTGGATTTATCACGGACAAGATCACCATCACCAGCATATTCCAGCTGGCGTAGGCTATCAGGTCTCTCCACAGATCTCGGCCCTAAGTGCTCTAGATCAGTTCTGCTGGTGATATTCCTTCATGTCACCGTCTCAGTCCATCCAGCATCATTGGATGGGATCAGTACATATGAGTCGCTTAAAATTCGAAAAGGTCGACTTCATCGCACCGGGTTTTTATCCCATATGGCTCGGTCTCTTTCCGCAGCGCGGAAAGCGTCGCACAAAGCACGAACTCCGTAGCTCTAGCAACGACCCACATCGGCACATATAACCACGTCCTGTGTCCAATGACGGCAACCCCAACAGAAGTTAACTAAACAATAAAATTTGAGGCAAGGTAATGGACCCCTTTTTACTCAGTGAGGCATTTTGAGTATATAGTGCTGGTCCCATATTTGTAGATCTATCGGCACTCCATAGGCGATGTGATCGACGTCACGCCGGCGGCCTTAGTTACCCTGTAAGTTTCCTGGTACCCATTTTAGGCCGGGTAGAAGCCCCGGTCATTGAAAGAAAGCAATCCTAGTCTCAAAGAGATTGGGTCACATGACCACTAAAGTTAAACCATAGTTTAGTGGAAATCCAAATATTATATCAAAGGGGGTAAGGCCACATGATTACGGAGGTTAAACTATAGTTTAGGGGAAATCCAAACATTACATCGATGGGGATTGGGTCACATGACCACTGAAGTTAAACCATAGTTTAGAGGAAATCCAAATATTATACTGTAGGGGATTGGAATACACGATGACTGAAGTTAACCCATAGTTTAGTGGAAATCCAAGTATTATATCGAAGGGGATTAGTTCACATGACTGCTGAGGTTAAACCATAGTTTTGAGGAAATCCAAATATTATATAAAAGGGGACTGGAACACATGACCGGTGAAGTTAAACCATCGTTTTGGGGAAATGCAAATATTAATTAGGGCAGGTTCTTAGTTGAGTTGATAACAAGACCCCTCGCTTCCCAGCTATTACTCTCGATATTTTTAACTGAAGCTTAGTACGCAGACTGCCAGGTAAGGACTGACAACCAGGACAACACGACCTATTTAAGAGTTGACAAGAGAAGACAGGTCATATTGACATTCTCATTGGCCTCAAATCTGAGAACACACGCCATGTGCACACATCCTTACCAAAGAAATAAACCTATAAACGATCGCTGTCGAGTGTATTGAATAAAAATGGACCAAAGGATGACACTAAAAGCGATTATAATTTTCATATGCACGAAAGCACATATAATGGTGATGGTAACGGCGGAGAAAATCCCATTGACAGATGTTGCGGAAAAGGTGTGAAGTGGCTGGCCATAACGTAAGCTAGAAAATTGTACCAAATGTTAGGTGAGCAGTTCCTTTCTTCGTCCCCTTCCATGGGCAGATATCCCCGGGTCGCATTTTACAAGCATGGTGTTCACGTGAGCTGTGTGATATCGTGGGAATAGTGACCCTGCTCAATTGAGCACTATGGACTATTTTGTCATCACGGATGGTTTCACATACTGTATACAAACAAGTTATCTTGTCTCCCACTATATACAAATATGTTGTCTTCTCTACCCACTATATACAAACAAGTTGCCTGGCCTGTATCTCTGCATGCCAGATCTTTCTGAATTCAATCCCCGAAGTTTTTCTTGGACATGCGACGTTGGAATGAACCAAGCCGCATAAAGTAAGTAAATTAAAGGACCCCCATGCATGGCTTGCAGGGGCCACCGATAACAGGAAAGCTAATCCATACGCAAAAATCAGCCCAGTGCACTAGACGTGTATCGGCTACGATTGCGTTCAAAGCGAGTGAAAGTAAAGCACAATGGCAAATTACACCCCGTAAAGACACTAATGCAACACTGTTACACGATCGATATGTTTTCTCGCGGTAATACTGTTTTTTTTCTTTTCTGATTGGTACTTTCACCACTGAGATATTTTAACCAATGACACCTGACAAGTTACGAAATACGGAACTTCATTACAACCCACAGCGATTCAGTGAAAGCACATATTTAAATGCGCCGTTAAACTAGTATTACATACGAAAACAGCTATCACCGGTGTGGAAAATCGATGTTCCCATCATAAAGTAGCCAGATATGCGTCGGTATAGTCACAAGCATCATCATCACCATCATCATCGTCATCATCATCATCACCGCATAGCAAGTATTCTGCAGAAGGTCGCTCTTATCACAAACAGCTGGTATATAGACTCTTGATCCCTCGTTAGTTCTCATGCTTCATCCATTTGCATGCCCGTGCTGTCTGTTGTGTGCCGCGTTCACTGTCGTGTTGGTAGACCACTGCCGCCTCTTCCAAGAACCGTGCCTACAATTGCTGTTCTTGATAAACCACTACGGGGTTTAACAAAATCAAGGTATAGGGTGTATTTTTAATGACTGTAGTGTATTGCCGCTCCAAGTTTTGTATTTACCTATTACATTGCATGAACTTTACAGAAGGTGACTACAAAACTTGGACCGGCAATATTTTCAAACACTGCAAAGTCATTAAAAATACACCCTATATTTCAGTTTTCGCTGCCCGTGACATGATGCACTTTGTGAGCCGGTTCTCTTCGTGGTTCGGATATTGTAGAATATCTCTGTCTGTCGGTCTGTCTCATTCTCTCACCATCATCCCCACCCCCACGGAGCGCTGTCTACTGTCTGTCTCTGTCTCTGCCTGTCTCATTGTCTCACCTCACATGTAGCATAGGCAGTCAACCAACTCACTCCAACACGTTATATCACACCAAGCTGCTTCCTGCAGCTCCTTATGTTTCCTCCCGCCCATATAAGTTCTGTCTCTAACTCTCTTCAACATGTCTTTTGTTATTAGGTCTCCCACAATTTCGTTTGCGCTATAAGTTCAAGAGGGACGGCTTTCTGGCTTTCACTATTTGCAGGTTTTCTCAATGAGTGTCCTGTAACAGAGGAGACTGCGTGCAAGGGATTAACATAAAAGACGCTGAATGAAGATTTCGCCCGTGTGTTATCGGGACACGCAGGGGAAACAACGAATAGTAACACTGACCCTATCAGGCATGTTTAAGTGTTGGCTAATGAAGGGTTGTACTTAGGATAGGCTACCCCATCACGCAGAAAAATTGAGCCACAAAATCCAACCAACCATGATCAAATCATGAAAAAGAAAAAAAAATCGAATTACTAAGTCAACAAGAGGAAAGGAAGCTCTTTCACAGAGATACGACGCGCTGCGGAGAAAGCCGCAACGTGTCCGTGCACTGGTTGAATTTTTGCCTTCTAGGAAAATTTTCACCTGGAGTGTTAAAACTGGGTATGAATTAAGACAGACAGCACAGGTGGCAGCAGAGATAAACTATTATAAAATTAACATCTTGTGATTGTGCGAAACAAGGTGGACCGGAACGGGTGTAAAGTATCTAAGCGCAGGTGAAACAGTGCTGTACTCAGGCAATAAAGAGGAACCCCCATCTCCAACCCCCACCCCCAGGTAAGGAATGACCCTAATGTTATCCAAAGAGGCATAGGAAACATTATTAGCTATTAGCTGTAAGCTCTAGAATTAGAACTAAAGCGAACCACCACAAAATGATAAAGGGGAATCGCTTAAGGAGAGATTTTACATGAAACTTCACAACATAACTGGCAGTCTAAGAAATGATAATATCAACATTTTTATCAATCAATAAACCATGGAACAGTTTATGGTCACAATCTCTAATAAGTACCAAGGCTGGCAACATTTAGTAGACGAGGAGAACATAGTGAAAAGTTGGTAACAGGTTAAAAACATTTGGAGCGACGCATGTACGGAACTCCTTTGGAGAAGAGAACGTTAACATAAAGCATGGATAAAGCTAAAAACCATCAAGAAAATAGAATAAAGGACAAATAAAAAGGCAGACTTAATTAACAGTAAAAGCAGAGCTGCTAATGCCAGAGACCACAGAAAATGTAAAGGGGCTAACAAAGAAGATAAGAAGCACACAAAGGCGGATAAAAGACACTATTTAGATGCCATAGCAACAGAAGCAGAAGGTGCAGCAGCGAAGGGAAACATTTGAGACTTTTACAGCACCACAAGGAAATTGTTAGAAAAATATAATCAACCAATTGGACTTCTCAAAAACAATAAAATTAAAGTTCTCACCAACATTAAAGACAAAATAAACGGCTGGATTGAATACTTTAAGAATCTTCTGAATAGACCAGTTCCAAACGACCGTCTGGATTATATTGATGAACTCTACTCTTGTCACCATACCACCCTCTCAAACCATCCAGCATAATTTCTCTTGGTCTGCCTCTTTTCACATTGATCTTTCCAGTCATCATGTTTTCCAATGCCTCTTTCCTCGTTATATGAACAAAAAAAGCTGTTTGTCTAACCTTTGTCAGAAATCATTGTTAGTTACTCCGGCAGTCCAAAGTATTCGCAACATTCGTGTCATGAATTCAGCTCAACTACACCCCCGCTGTCTTTAAGCTCTTCTTAACGGTGTCCACTCGCATTTCGTGATTCATTTCCATTCAGCAAAACAGGTTATTTATAACATTTCAGTGCTCTATTGATACTGAGTGAATCAACAAACAACGAGAAATAGAATCGGTAAGCTCCACTACAACACAATCACAAGTGGCAAAATGGGCATTGCGGCTAAAGCCTTCGTTAGCACACAAACAACACATACAAGGCAGGAACAACTATTTCTGACATGCACCGTTAGCGACTTATTGCACAAGATACGTTTCATTTCATAAAATGGGTATAGCATAATTTTCATAAATGTAAGTTAACTGTCTGTGCACGACCAGACCAGAGGAGAGGAAAGGAACTGGTCGCCCCACATCATTACGCCATGACCTAGAATACGCTCCGCTCTAAAACGTCACACCCAAAGGCAGTATCTTCTATGAAACTACCCTCATCTTTCATCAATGAGGCCACTGAATCTGGCTGGGTGAAATCTGGCTTGTGGATATTTGCAAACTAGCGGCAATATATGACCTAGATTAGCCTGCATATACAGTATTTACACTTAACAGTGTACACGCCTGGTCTCCCACACACCGGCTACACAATCTCGCCGTTTTTGAGCCTGGCAAAAGCATAAATACACGACACACGGTGTTTGCTCATTAATATGCACACACGAAGAAGAGATTAAAGCTGAAGTATGTTTGTTTGCGTGTGTGAAATTATGCGGCCGTGTGCGAGGGAATAAGCAGTGTACTACTGTTACCGTGAAGTTGGAACCTCGACTAACTAACTAACTAACTAACTAAGCAGTGTACTACACGTTCTGGGGTAATATTTAGTGAGTGCTATTATGCACTGCGTCAGAGAGCCAACTGTGGCGAAGGTGTTACGGACGCAATCCATAATCCCGCATACCACGTTTGAAACAGCGTTATTGTTCATACAATGGTATGAGTGTCGGTCGTTCAGAAATCAATGGCAAACTACTGAATGTAAATGTGCCAAGAAACCACAAACAGTCAAACCATACTGCGGTCGAGTGCGACGTCCTATAAAGGATATGCACCTAACTAAAAGATGATATGATTAGGATCACCTGATACATCCTCACCTGGAAAGACAGCGTGGCCCACCACGTCTAACATGCGGAGGAAACGATGTGTTACCTCCCATGGACAACAGTCCCTTTCAAATTAATTTCCGAAATGTGGCTGATCTGATCACAGGGATAGTAATCTGAGTGGTGGGCCCTAATTATAACTAACTTTGCTTATGAGGTCCAACGGGGTAGGGGTAATGGACAAATGACTGACTGACTCGGAAAGGGGCAGCGGTGAAATGCTAAAGAGAAACAACAACGCGGTGTGGCAATTAGACGAGATGCTAGAACGAGGCTTCAACAATTGTAGACAGGAATCGGTTTGGTAAAGAAACAAGGGTACACCAATAAGCCGGCTGTGTGGCGAGGTTACGGGCGTAATTCGTAATCCAGCAACCGCGTTCGAAACACAAATGCGGGCGACGTGACAGTAGATCGCCTTACGTTGGTATTTATACAACGGTATGAGTGCCAGTCGTTCAGAAAGCAATGGCAAGCTACTGAACGTAAACTTGCCAAGAAATCACAAACGGCAAAAAAAAAAATGATGGGGTTTACTGCGACGCCCTGTAAAGGATATGCAAACCTCGATAAGTAGATTACATAAGGAGAATCTCAACACAATGCACGAACTCCGTGACACCAGTGAGGATCCACGTGTGTATATCAGTGAGACATCAGTTTGTTTGCACGTTCTTCTCTTTGTAGGATGTTACCATCAACCCCAGAATTTATGATCTATGATTTACCAGGCAATTTTACGTTTAGTTGTTTATAATTGGTTTTTCACAATGCCGACGCTCATAACATCGAGATCAACGCAAAGCGGTCTGCTTCCAAATCCCCTTTGGCTGATTTCGAATCGTCGACTCGGTCTTCTTCTTCTTCTTCTTCCAATTTTTCATCATCTTGTTCTTTTTCATCTCGCAATGGAGAATTGGTCCTCATCCGCCCCTCATCCAGCCCTTTGTAGACCTAATCATGATTGGTTGGGTGTTGCAACTAAAGTTTTCTATGGGATGCAGTAGCCAGTCACACGCCAAACCTCCTTAATCTCCTCTTACGACATGTATAGTAGGTTGCAGTATTACCTTTCCTTCCTTCCCATGTGTGCCCAGCCGGTAACACACGGGTGAGAATACTTTCATACTGTTAACTTTGAATTTCTTATAGCCATGCTGTGTGGCGTTAATCCTCATGTCTGTCTATAACCTACTGTCTCGTGCAATGCCACTCATTTATGATACAGACATTCCTCCATAGCATTATATCAAACTGTCTGGCATCATCTCTCTTGCGCTTGCCCTGCCTCTCTTTCCCTCCAACTGTTCAGTTATCACAGCTTACTCCAGCTTTTCTCTTCTCACGAAGTGCTCAAATAATGCCAATTGTCCTCTTCTAATACTAACTCTGTAAGTTAACTTCTTTCAACATATCTTCATTACGCCATGTATCTGTCCACGGTGTTCCAGGCATTCTTCTCAAAAACCACAACTGTGGTTCTTGAAATATGTAAAGTATATCCTTATATTTAACTAACATTCTTCTTCTCTCGCTATCTATCCGCCATTTGAGGCATCGGCCCTATAACAACTCACCCAAAGACGTTCTAGTTTTAGCTGTTCCATGCAGTTCCGCCCATATCCTCCCCATAGTATTCATTTCTGTCTCCACTTCTCTTCTACACTATTTTTATGTCTTCTTCTTTTGCCCTCTTGATTCCAGACAAAGGCTTTTCTAGTTATACTGTTCTCAGGTGTTCTTAATGAATGTTCTGTCCACGAGCGTCTTTCCTTCACCTCTTAGTTCACTGGTCTGTGTCTAGTTCTCTCCATGAGCTCCACATTGGTGATTCGTTCCAGTGTAGTCCATCTATCTTACACAGCCACCCATCTATCTTACACAGCCACCCATCTATTTTACACAGCCACCCATCTATTTTACACAGCCACCCATCTATTTTACACAGCCACCCATCTATTTTACACAACCACCCATCTATTTTACACAACCACCCGTTTACGAATGTTTGTAGTTCATTTGCAAAGTCGTTCGCCATGTTTCTAAAACCACACGGTTGTTATTGTTGTTGTCTTCCAATTATATGCTGTTAGGCTCCGTAGGGGAGGACTAATTGGAGTTCTAGCGCCTGTGACTTGCATCTTTCCTTCAGTTTCTTCCAGATTTTCGTGAGCAGTATGTTCTAGGATCAAGTAAATTCCCCACCGCCTTGCTAGACCTGTCATGGGTTACACCTGCTTAACCATATTTCATGTGTGCTTGCACTCCCACCTATGCTACACCCTTCGCGTGTCTTCACACAGTCGAGTCGGACTACAGCCAAGCTCAACAGCATCTTTTTTCCCCTGAGGATTCTATCAATCAGTTGGATCTTCCTTTTTTTAGAACGTCGCAGTCAACCCCATAATGTTTGGACTGTTTGAGATTTACAAGGCAAATTTACGTTCAGGTGTCTGACACTGCTTTATGAACGACCGAAGTTCATGCCATTATTACAAATTAACACAAAGCGGTCTGCTTCCAAATATCCTGCAGCTAATTTCGAACGGGGTATGCGGGATTATGAATCGCACTCTCTAGCCCGTCGCTTTATACGTTATACAGTAGTTACATGAAATATCTGGGAAAGCGTGTGGTGAATCTGATAAAAAGAGCAATGACCGGTCACACGTGTATCAGTGGCCACTTGTGATAACCAACCATATACTTCAATCACAAGTCAGGTAGAATAACATTAGTAGAACTGCGGTCAAGCTGTGGAAATGTAAACAATAGAAAATAACAAGTAATGCAGTTTTGCAAAACACACAAACCCTAGAAGTTGCCGTGCCAAACATTCAACAACAAGCACACACCAGAAAACAACATATAAACACGGAGAAGACACTACAGTGACTATATTAAGTCATAATATCAGAATGAGACCAAGGTGAAAAAGAAATGAAACAAATATGATACAAAAGGTGGGCTATTTATCTGAGAATCCCAGTTCGTGAAACACATTTTTTTTTAATTTAGTAAAAAAGACATTTATGTTATCTTTACTTCCAAAACAAGAACGAACAATTGCAATACGTTTTGTTTGTTTGTATCTAACTTTCAGTGTACACGACTTCGCAAGTGCTAAACTATCCTCCCATAGATCACACAAGCACAATATCAGTACTGTGCACGAAACCGTAGCTCTGGCGATGTTCAATATGTGTGTATACCAGAATCACACACACTATATCCAGTGGCGTACTGAACAGAGTGTCAGCTAGGATTGTGAAGACAACAATACCAATTGCCAGAAATGGAATTTATCGGTCTCTGACACAGCAGCTGGGCGATCTGGACTTGGCTGATGACAATGCCCTATTGTTCCACTCACGATGTCAGATACACTCAGACGTTCAAAGGGAGCTCTCAACAATTGTGTCTAGTAAATGCATAGGCGAAAGACAAAGGCAATGAGAATTAAATCTAGCCAATGATAATCCGATCTCCCTTCGTGAAATCTCGTTTCAAGGAGTGGAATCATACAGCTATTTAGACAGCCATGTAGGCAAGAATTGGGAGGAGAGAGAGAGAGAGAGAGAGAGAGAGAGAGAGAGAGAGAGAGAGAGAGAGAGAGAGAGAGAGAGAGAGAGAGAGAGAGAGACAGAGAGAGAGAGAGAGAGGACAGAGAGAGAGAGAGAGAGAGAGAGAGAGAGAGAGAGAGAGAGAGAGATCACACAAATATTTAAATTTTTAAAAATACAAAAAGCACGAGGAATTGTAATAGCACTAGGGAATTTGTGAACCCAAAAGAAGTTAAAACTAGCAATAAAATTAGAATATGACAGCATTTCAGCCCAAGTGTCATTCATATTGTTCATAATACTTGATATATAGCTTTGTGGTATGTACTTAACAAGATGCGGGGAAATATTCCAGGCAAGAAATCGTGCAAATGTTTTATTAATGCCGTATTGTTTAAAATTAGAATATTTAATTCTAACTAAGTCAGTACCACTATGTGGATCAGAAACACAAGTAACCACTGAACCAATGACTGATACACTACCAACATTCACTATCTGTGCTAGTTTGTTTGTGTGTGTGTGTGTGTGTGTGTGTGTGTGTGTGTGTGTGTGTGTGTTGTGTGTGTGTGTTCTTGTTCGCATATCCTTTTGCAGGACATCGCTGTCAAGACCATCATCTTTCATCTGATTGTTGATTTCTTGGCAAGATTACGCTCAGTAGTTTGCCACTGCTTTCTGCGCGACCGGCTCACATACCCCGTAAGTTACCGACGTGGAGAGAACCGCTACCGATTCTCGCGCACGTCACGTTACTCACGAGAGTATATGGGATTCCGGAGAAAGTCGTGAAACCCCTAGACCCGGGAGACCGGCAACTGTGCTAGTAGAAGAATTAAACTTATGTGACAAAATCACTCGCACGAGCTTGGAGGGACAACTAGACAAATACCAGTGATCGAAGAGATGGGGGATCAAATACGTTGCCGCTGGATAGGACATAACATGAGAAAAACCGAGAATAGTATAGTACTAGAAGGCCTTTGAGAGCCTTCCACGGGGCAAAAGAAATAGAGCGTGGCGAAGGGGTTACGAACGGAACTCGTAATACGTATACCCGGGTTCGAAACACAGCGGTGCTGGTTTTTTTTTTTTAACGGTCGAGGTGCCTGTCGTTCAGAAAGCAATGGCAAACTACTGAACGTAAAACTTTCCCAGGGATCGCGAACAGCCAAATTGCTGGGGTTGACTGCTACGCCTGTGGAGGACATGCAACTAAATTAAGACAAGTAGTTATTTAGTTGTATATCCTTTATTATAGGCCGTAGCTGTCAACCCCAGAGTTATTTGTTGTTGTTGTTGCTGTTTGTGATTTCTTGGCAAGTTTACGTTCAGTAGTTTGCCATTATTTTCCGAACGACCGGTACTCATACCATTGAATGAACACCAAAGCAAGGAGATCTGCTTCCAAATCGCCCGCAGCTGTGTTTCGAAAGCGGTATGCGGGATTAGGAATTGTATTGGTATCCATTTCGCCACAGAGCCGGTAGACAAGTAGAGACATAAATGCATAATTCGGGTCGGACACGGAGAGAGCTACAGGAGACAGACGCAAGGCGAGAGTTGGCTGAGGGTCTTTGCTCCGATGAGAGAAAAGACAGAAAGAGATAGAAGATGTGAATATTTAAAGCGGCTGTATGTCAAGATAGCGGCGCATGTTCAATCCCTAGCTGTGATATAGGGTGTATTTTTCACGACTGTGTAGGGTTTGAAAATATTGCCGGTCCAAATTTTGTATTAACCCTCTGTAAAGTTCATGCAACATAATAGATAAATATAAAACTTGGACCGGCAATACTTTCAAACACTGCACAGTCATTAAAAATACATCTTATAGAATCCCCCTATCCATACCAGTTCAGCTATGGGGATCGACACAATCTCACAAAATAGGTGCCAGATAAATGATAGACAGTTCTGGGAATTGTCCGGGAAGGAAAGAGAACCGATCATCATACCTCAACATTTCGATATATGAAAGCGGAACAGTGGACACCCCTACAACGGTACCTGAGAGAACAGACCCACTACACCCTATACTACACTCCTATGACCTGGAATATATGAAAGCCCAACACTTGTAACCTCCCTCCCCCCCCCCCCTCCCCACGGTACATACTATTGGGCTATTTGTTTAATGTTTGAACAGAAATGACATTCTCACATAGGCAATCGCTTTATGAGAAGAAATGTCTACAGTCTTCAAGCGTTCGCTTTATTCTGTTCCAAGGCGCACATACCGAGTCCCAATTTCGCACGCGCACAGGACTCATTCGCTGGAAAAAAAAAAAGAAAGAAAAATCCCACCTTACGCATTAAAACCGCATGCGCACCATCGTACGCTACATTCCATTGCACTCTACCCAAGGCGTGGTCTCGCGTGTTTTCGGCAACGTGCAAGCAACTATGAACATGCTGCGTCAGTGAGCTGGCCAACAACACACGTAGAAAGGGAAAGGCATGGACGCATCACTGTCAATGGTAACTATTCTATGCTGGTGGGTTAGCTGGGTTGTGGGTCCTCTGACAGATTGGGTTTTAACTCCTAAAGCTTGTTTTACTGCCAGTCTGTTTTACAGCCATTGAGGTAATCTCATCATCTGTACGTGCCTTGCCATCGGGCGTAGGCGGTCACGCATCTTCACAGATCTCTGTCCTTGATGTTCTGGATACATTCTATTGATATTCCTCCATGCCCCACTCCCAGTCCATCTAACATCATTTCTCTCGGAGTGCCTCTTGTACCGCAGATCTTTCCAGACGTCACGTTGTTTTCCAGTGCCTCTTTTTCCCATTAAATAACCAAAGAACGCTGTCTCTTCTCTCCGTATATTTCACTTTCCAACTCATCTCAGGTACTGCTTCTCCCCATCGTATACTTCACTTTCCATCTCATCTCTGGTACCTATTTTAGGCTGAGTCGACCTGGGAGCCCAAGTCAATTGTAAAAATCCACCTCGATATGAATTCAAACTCACGAACACCAGCTCACAGGAAGGATCCGTGTGACTGCCAAAAGGTATTGTTAGATTTGGTGGCTGAACAATTGTCAAATGTATTGTGGGAATGAGCATTCCATAAATTCATTGCGTGACAGAGCAATCGATAAATTTGATCATTCTAAGAATTCTGTCAAAGTATCAACAACCTTAGTGGACCGATCTGTGACATTGCTAGTAGTCAGCTGACCGCTTTGCGTTACTTTTCACAATGGTGAGAGCGTCGTTCGTTTAAAAAAAATCTGTGACAAACTTCTGAATTTATAATTACCGTGAAAATCACAAACAGTTTGTGAGTTTAAAAAAATGCTAAGACAACAAGAGGTCAACGTGGCCTAATGGATAAGACTGCTCTCTCTTAAACTACCAGTAAGCAGATGAAGACTTAGGCGGTTCAATCCCCACACCAGCATTAAGTTGGACTTCACCGGCGACTTCTCCTTCAGAAAGCAAAAGCAAACCAGTGGATGTATAACTGCCTAGAAATCAACCTTGCGTTTGATTGTAACGTCCTGCAAAGGACATGTAAACAATATAAAATAACACAAACTAATGGAGCTTTACAGAACAGAATTACGACACACACAGGACGTTGTGGCAACTAGCTTTCACCAGCAAAACAAATACATGAATTCTGTTCTGCAAAGCTGCATTACTTAGTGTTATTTTATATTGTTTACAGTTCCACAGCTTTACCGCAGTTCCACCAAATTTTATGCAAAGGACATGCAACGATTTATTTAAGGCAAGGAGGAATGTAGCTGGTCATTCACCTGATAACTATATATGCGAAGTCTCTACCTCTCGCGCCAGAATAGCAGCACCAGCCAAGAGAATACTTAACACATCACTCGTAAGTAAAAAGGAAAGTGCAAGATTCACGCGAGATGCGCGAGTGGGTTCATGAAGCAGATAACACATGTCTTCGTGATAATGTACTTACACCAAAGTTTCGTCACCAACTCTAGAATGTTTCCTTGACCTTCAGCGGCTGCAGATCTCTCTGCATGTAACTGGAGCGACTGCATTCTGATGACGCGTTCGCATTGCCCCGTTCCGTTATCTATCTAGCTGGCGTGGTTGTAATACATTCTGAGAATGACAGCGTGTCAGATAATACTGGGAACTGCTCTTTTTCAGTGATATCATAACTAAAACGTTAGTTTCGCATCCTTTACAAGACGTCGCAGTCAACCCCATCATGTTTTCGGCTTTTCGTGATTACTTGGTAAGTTTGCGTTCAGTAGTTTGCCATTGCTTTCTGAACGACCGGCCCTCATACCTTTGTATGGGAAACCAAAGCAAGGCTGTCTGCTTCCAAACCGCCCGCAGTTTTGTTTTGAAAGCGGTATGCCGGATTTTACGAATTGCATTCGCAACCCCATCGCCCACAACGACGGCTGAACACAATAAAAATTAAGCAAGTGCTAGATCAGTGGTTCTCAACCGGTGGGGAATCCCCCCCCCCCGGGGGGGGGGGGGGAAGAGAAATTACAATTATTTCAAGATCGCGTTAATACAAGAACCGATTACTTGATATTGTTTTCCCTCCATACTTTACGGTTCCGTACTTTTCGCCCTTCTGAAATTCATTTTATAACGTAAGTAGACCCACAAATCACGTTTTATGTAGACGTCTAGACTTGTTCTAGTATGTGTTATTAAATTTAGCTTCCATTTTTACGTATACTGAGTGGGAAGGTTATAGGGAGGAAATACGAAAGGAGGTAATGACGTTCTGGAAATATGGTGAAGGGGTGCACGAGCCACAAAAAAAAAAAAGGTTGAGAACCACTGATCTAAGGCATGAACCAAACAAATGCGACCGTTCTTTTCCCGCGTTTTTCCCTATCATATAATTCACAAAGAACGATATCGACATCTGGGCCGACTGAATATTCAATCTTTGCAAGACTGAAAAGAAAGACAATAAAAAAGGCCCTAAAAGCGAAAATCGTGTTTGACTAGTCACTGAGTAAACACACACATGCACCGGCTGGCACTGCCCCTTACACCGCAACATGCGACCTGGGGCGACGCCCACACAAGTACCCAACCTGCCTTGTGGAACTGTAAACAAATATTGACTGCAGACAACTTTGAAATATGGGAAAATATTTAAATAAAATGCGGGAAGACTGGGATTCTGCGGGTATATCACCAAGAAGGCTTCTAGTGGTTCAACTTATCTCTCTCTCTCTCTCTCTCTCTCTCTCTCTCCCTTTGTGTGCGCGTGCGTGCGCGCGCGAGTGTGTGTGCGCGCGCGTGTGTATGTGTGTGTGTGTGCGTGCGTGCGTGGGTACGGCTTGTCGTGTTTGGGTATTATTTTGTTTGCATTGTGCTTTGATGACCAACGAATATACATTAGTCTCGAGTATGTATTGGTCACATATCTGATAAAGAGCAGCATTATCAAATGTCTGCAGTTGGCGTCCCAGCACCGTGTGTTCGATGCCTCTTATGGGTCCTTTACTTTACTTTATGATTTAGATTGGTTCGTCGGATGTGAAGTGTGTGTAACAACAGTCCAGTTGAGACCACGAACCTACCAGTCCTGCCCAACTTACTTAGATGAAAGCAACAAATGTAAAATATGACATTAACTAACTCCCTTCCACGACAACACTACGGAATGTCATGAACCTAAAACTAACTACTGCCATGCAACTGGAATTATTAATGTGGAGGTCGAGAGTGAACGATGAAGAATAAAAAGATGTTCACCGCACAACGCTGGCTGGAAAACCCCCAGAGATATAATCCAGGAGCTTTGATCTCCATGAAAGAGTGCACTAACTAAATACCCAAAGGTTGGCATATTGATTCATGGATACGGGGCCCATAACAACTTGATTAATAATTGATGGATATGTAATATCGTGGGGAACTAGTATGTTCAGGTACAATTACTTTATTGTAGTACCACGCAACTTCCATGGACATTTATGGACAGTGATTGTCACAGGTTTACACTTGTGACTGGGGATGATGTCTTCTTACAGTCCGTGAGGTGTGGTGTACGTTATGTCTGCCTGTCTGTCCATAGTCTTGTCTCGTGTGCTGCCAGTCATTTGTGATACTGATGTACCATACTGTCCAGCACTTTCTCTCTTGGGCTTCGCCTGTCTCTCCTCCCCTCCACATTTCCCGTTGTGACGACGTCCTCAGGCTTTTCCCTTCTCATGACACGCCCAATGAATGTGGACTGTCTTCTTCTGATGCGAGTAATGGATTAAGTAATTGGGTGAGTTAACTTCAGTCTTAACTGCATTGCTCTTTCCATCCGTTTACAGATTTCCCACCATTCTTCTATAAAACTACACCTCCACAGCTTGCACATAATTCCATACGAGTCTGCCAAATGTCCATGATTCGCTTCCGTGCATCATGACTGGCTCAGCACAGCACTTAACAACTATTTTCCTCACTTCGATAGACAAATATAAATTGCAGAGAATATTATTCATCTCGCGAACTGCTTACTGCCTGTGCTTTAACGATTCTACATGTAACCTTTCCTTAATACATCTTCCATCTGTTGATAGTAAAGTACCCACATATATAGATACACTGACTGGTTTCATGTTGCTTCCCTTCACTTTGATGTTTCGTGCGGGTATACAATTGATGATGCTGACGATGATGTGGATGATAAGAACGATGATGGGATAGATTACGATAATGGTTTTAGTGATGAAGTTAATGATGATCATAATGACACGATGAATTAACACATCATCATCATCACTATCAAGTGCCAGGTCGGCTGGGGTAGGTTCACGACTTTCCACAGATCTCGGTCTTTGGTTTTCTGGATCAACTCTGCTGATGATATTCCTCCATGCCACCGTCTCAATCCATCCAGCATAATTTCTCTTGGTCCGCCTCTCACTCTCTTCCCCTCGATCTTTCCAGTTGTCACGATGTTCTCCAATGCCACTCTTCTCATCACATGACCAAAGAAATCTGTTTGTCTCTTTCTTATTGTTGTATATAGTGTTCTAGTTTCATTAGCCTCTTTCAGGCAGTCGTTGTTAGTTACTTTGGCAGTCCAGGGAATTCACAACATTCGTCTTTAGGAACCACATCTTCTCAAGTTCATGAATGTACACAGGCGTAGAAAATGGTAAAGATAATCCCATGACTTAGTTCCTGGACGAAAAGGATGGGGTCGACCAGTGCGAAGGACCCAGGCCATTTCAGACAGCTTGGGCACGAGTGTGCATTAATCAGGAGGGCAGGCACAGGATGAAGCAGCTTGTCAGTGGACCGTGGTAACAGACAGGATGGAGCAGCTTGTCAGTGGACCGTGGTGAGAGACAGGATGGAGCAGCTTGTCAGTGAACCGTGGTGAGAGCGAGATGCTGCCACATATCTGCTACATGATCACTCCCAGGGCAGATACTGACGTTCATCCAGCATGTGCCATGCCGGCAATCTTGGGCGGTCATGTTTCGCCATCTTACATGATCACCAGAGTCGTGGATCAGCTCTGTGTTCTTGTCCCGACCATGCCATGTGGTCAAGCCATCCAGATATTTACTTCTCTGCCTTCCTTCCCCTTGTTCGTTTCCTCTTAATTTTGCCAGTTGTCACCAAGTTCTCTAGTTTATTTCTTTTCTTAACGTGCTCCCGTGCTGTCTATGTCTAATTTCTCTACTCAGTTTGCGGCTTTCAGTTTCCTCTTGTAAGACGTGTTCATTGGTACTGACGTTAGGGGGCTTGACCATCACACATTCTAGGCCACAGTCTTGGGTGATCAGACCTTTTCCTCGTCGCCCATACTGCCCAGACAATTCTGAAAACAGTCTCGAACTAATTTGTCAGTGTAAAATTACAGCGGGCTTTACGAGACAAATTCTGGAAGCAGAGGAAGAGGCCGACCACATAAACGATGGACGCAGTGAATTACAGAGTTCATAGGCTGTTTATACTTCACCTCGACACCGCAAGGTACAAGAGGAACATGATGAGATAAGATGAGATGAGATGAGATTCTGCCAACAGTTTTGACCAGCTTCAGTCGCTAGCGGTTTGTTCCCCCTGAAGCCAAAACACAGTACACGACTCGGGCTGTCAGGGTTATTGCGCCATCCAGCTTCTGTACCAACACGCAGGTCACATACACAAACCTCAATTACTTGAACTATCCCAATAATGAAGTATTTTAGATTCCCCCACCAAAAATCTGTGTGCAAAAAGCGGCCACACCAAAAATTGAGGACACATTCCAGGAATTCTCAATATTGCACATTTTAACATTTTGAAAGGAGTAAATTTAGCGTGACGGATTTGATTTCATTGTCAGCTTGTTTAGTCCCAGGATTGGTGTTTGTTTGTTTTTTCTTTTAAACATGTCATTCCGCAAAAAAATATGACTTTCTGGCTGGGCATAGACGTGATTTGGGGGAAATTATTGTGGTTTTCCCTAACCTTCCACACCTACATAAAATGTGCTATCTATGCTACTGTAGGTAGTTTTTTCTACGTTATGAAATTGTGACGGGCCTGTAAAAATTAAGGTTTGATGTTATTTAAAAGAAAATACAATGATGTAAATAATAAGTTACACGGCTGCAATAATACCTCGGTGACCAAATAGCAATAGGAAGACAAAGAGACTAATACTTAATTAATTGGCCAAATGGTATAATCAAACCAAGTACACAGACACGATTCAAGACTGGTGAACTTGTGAAATGGTAAACCATGAACGTCCATGCTTACGGGCATGGCACATGAATAAATAAAACATTGTAATATAAATAAATGTTAACTGTTAAGTACTGCACAACTTTAGTAATCCAATAAAGAAAATTACTGATTTACTGATTGAAGGATTAACCACTGCATAGGAGACACACTTTGATATATAGATCTCTCTCTACAAGAGAAGGAGTGCAAGGATACTAGCTCGCTGTGTGCTACTGTGACCTATAAGGAAAGCAAAGATCAGTACCGCTGTAGCCGAACATGCATGTCGTAAGGGACGACTGAGGAGTGCACGCGTGAGTCCAGTTACCTGAACCCGTAGAACACTTAGTTACAAAATCGAACCGAACGTGAACAGGTCTGTAAAGAAGAAGAAGGAGAAGAAGAAGCAGTAAGAGGAGGAGGAGGATGCTAATCGTTTCTGTAGCAAGCTAACTATGACTGCACATAATTCTCCCTAGCCTGTAATCAAGTCTACTAAAGGTACAAACTTGTTGCCAAATGCCAAAAGTCTTCGCCAGATCGGTACACATATCTCAACGTGAGCAGTCAAGCTAACACGCTAGTGTGCCGTGCAGGCACATTTAATAAGCTGGAGACGATTATTGTTCGTTCGTCCCCTTCTTTTGACTTTAAAGACTCCTGAAAAAAAAAACTTAGAACAAGTCCCGTAGCAAGATTCCGGTGTGGGTATGCGATGTGTTAGAAGCACCACATTTCTGTAAGCCTGAGTCAAAGAGGGATAGTGGCTAATCGTTACCGCCTGTAGGGAACGTCGACAGCTCGCTCGAATCCTTGTTCGACTGCAATAATGCCATTATTTGCCTACAGTACCAATTGGGTTATGCTTAACATACACATATTGTTCCCGTGGATATATATATATATATATATATATATATATATATATATATATATATATATATATATATATATATATATATATATATATATATATATATATGTATATATATAACCTTTCACGCCTGAGTGCCCCAGTACACAGACGAATAAATATAGCTTTTAATAAGCCTCAATTTCCGTTTCTGGAGAAAAGTAAGTTTCATGCAATTGAAATGTACATTTTTCATTGCAATTCTTTTTGTAATTTTCCTTATCATATGCGGTGTCTTTTGTCATTGTTTTGGCCAAGACACACGCAGCTTGATATTCTAATCTAACCTGTTCCAATCTTCCATGATATTCTAATCTAACATGTTCCAATCTTTCATGATATTCTAATCTAGCCTGTTCCAATCTTTCATGATATTCTAATCTAGCCTGTTCCAATCTTTCATGATATTCTAATCTAGCCTGTTCCAATCTTTTATGATATTCTAATCTAACCTGTTCCAATCTTCCATTATATTCTAATCTAGCCTGTTCCTGACTGGCACCTTGCCGTCTTGAGAGACGATTGTTTGTCAAATAGAGATATCTCTCAATAACACAAAGCCTGGGCTGAATTTAGAGACCATGTGTTGCCCATGCAGCATGATCCCTCTCTCGGCTTACCTACTTTACTCCAGAGGAAAGGTAACAACAATACATCTAAGCAAGACAAGCTGCAGAAGCTGCTGGATCAGTAAAGCGATGCTCTAACTGTCAGCCTGTCGGAGCTTCGATCCTAGACCAGCCGCCAACCAAGGCATAGGGCCTGGTCTGCCCTGCCATGACATTTTGTCTTTAGGTTGCATTTCTTTGCACCAGGGTAAGGCTTGTACCCTCCCAATTGCACTCCTCCGCCCGAAGCTGTTGGCACAATGTGAGGTGTCGGGTTTGGTAAGCGCCGTCAAACATTCGGCACTAACAGAAAGCAGGTAGTACTGTCTACATGACTAAGACCTGACATAAAGCCTGTTCCAATCTTTCATGATTTATGTGAATGTCCACTGTCGGACTTCTTTCCATTTAGCGAAAGCCATCACCGTACTCTTTTTTTAAAAATGTTAATTTCTAAACAGTTTCAAATTACCGTGGTAGACAATTCAAATTACAATGTGAATATGTGTGTTGTATATTTCAGCTTGAAGGATTTATCTTATTGCTTTAGTTTATGTTGTGTGCTTTCTGCAGTATGTACCTGATGCGATGCAGCAAAATATACCTTCGTTTTTATCATTTCTAAACTGTATTGTTGGATATTAATAGCTACCGAATTCAGCAGACTATGCAGCTGTTGTGGGTCCTATACAAGCAATACTGTGTCATTTGCATAAATGAGCGTGCCAATGTTTTTTTTTTCTATGAAGTTTAACCCCGGAATAGCTTCACATTCGCCCGTGTGTTACCGGGGCTCTTACAGGAAGACAGGCAGAGTAACACAGTAGCCTAGCATGCATGTCGTAAGAGACAACGTGGGAGGTGTGGTGTGACTGGATAGCTCAGCCCGAGGACAACTTTAGCTGCAAAATTGCAATCAGTGATGGACAGGTCTATAGAGGGCTTGGCGTGAGGTGGTTCAGGGTCTGTGCTCAACTGGCAGATGAAAGGAGGAGGAGGAATAAGAAGGGGGAGACGTGAAGAAAAAGAGGGGGAAGAAGAAGAAGAAGAAGAAGAAGAAGAAGAAGAAGAAGAAGAAGAAGAAGAAGAAGAAGAAGAAGAAGAAGAAGAAGAAGAAGAAGAAGAAGAAGATGATGATGATGATGTTGATGATGATGATGATGATGATGATGATGATGATGATGATGATGATGATGATGATGATGATGATGATGAGAAGGAGGAGGAGGAGGAGGAGGATAATGAGATGGATGAGGGGTGAATAAGAAGCAGAAGAAGACGAGGGGGAGGAGAAAGAAGAAGAAACGGCAGCAAAAGAAGAAGAAACGGCAGAAGAAGAAGAAGAAGAAGAAGAAGAAGAAGAAGAAGAAGAAGAAGAAGAAGAAGAAGAAGAAGAAGAAGAAGAAGAAGAAGAAGAAGAAGCATGGGAGGAAGGAGAGGCAGTAGCAGCATAAAAAGAAGGGGAGGATACAGCGACGGAGGAGGAGGAGGAGGAGGAGGAGGAGGAGGAGGAGGGGGAGGAGGAGGAGGAAAACATCTATGAAGACGCTTTTGTGTAATAGTTAAATTAGCCGGAGGACGGCACGTACTCCTGCCAGACAACACAATGCATATATAGGTACCACACACGACTGACCGTTAGTGCGTCTGATATTTGCCAGTTGCTCCATATAAGTTATAACACCCCTGTAATAAGCTAATTATTCTTACCGGAAAGTTTAATACCTTTAAGACTTGTTATGAAGTGTTCATGTTTCAATCTGCAAATTTACAATTCCTGATTCACATTCATATAATATCAAGGAAGACGAGATGGAATACGAACAAATACAACAATAACAAAAATATAAATCAGTAATGAGTAGTCTATAAAACCTGGCACTGTGACTTTGGGGTAGTGAAAGCGTTTAATAATCCCCCGAAATACCGAGGCTAGGGTTCAAAATCAGCTACTGACGATGTGGTAGCAGACCGCATTGAGTTGATTTAAATCAGTGTTTCCCAACCTTTTTTGTGCTATGCCCCACCTAAGCCTTTCTAAAATTCTTATTTCCCCCCCCCCCCCCCCCGCCCCAACATATGCATAATTTTTAATATTCAAAAATTGAAATGTTCACTAAAGAAACTTGAATTTTTGTTTTTACAAGGGCTCACGGTTCCCAGAGGGGCCAGAGCCGCCCCCCCCCCCCCCCCAGGTCCTGCGTCCCTGTGTGTCGGTTGTGTTGAGTGAATTATTTATTTGGGTTTGGCGGTTACCTCAGACAAGCTGGTTCCCCCGCCTCCCCCTTTTTTGTGTGGACCCTTAGTCTCACAGTGGTCCACGAGGCCCACATCTAAGGTGAAGATATGTGATGGGTTTTTATTTGATCATCCCGCCCCCCCCCCCCGGCCAGACCAGGCGCACTACTGGGGGGAGAGCAGCAAATGCACCCGATCCTAGCCAAAGGACCGATATGTTTGAGGAAGAAATCACTAGGAAATTATTGAGCAAACACAGTAAGTAAATTTTCAAAAACATATAATGGAGAACTGAAATTCAAGAAAAAGAAACAATCTTAATGAAAGATTTTTTCTATATTATTTTAATTATAAGTAATTATTTAAATTTAGTGAGATCCTTGCGTTTGATGCTTGCTGCAAAGAGATTTTATTTCAGCTTCCAATTTAGTTAACTTCAGTCTCAAATCTCCCCGTTTTGTTATATCCAGCCGATTTCTTCCATTTTCGAATTGCCCCCCTCAACAATCGAACTGCCCCTCTGTGGGGCGTGGGCCCCACGTTGGGAAACACTGATTTAAATGGTAAGAGCAGTGTTCGATCGGAAAGCAATGGCAAACTACTGAACATAAACATTGCCTAGTAAATCACAAATAGCCTAAAAAATACAGGCGTTGATTGCGACATACTATCAAAGATATGCAATTAACTAATGTATCAAAATCTGCAGTACATCGTGAGCCAAACGTTATCAGCTATATTTAGATCGGGAATTCTATGAATGCCGGTTGGGCGGAGAGAAACAATATGGCAACACAGTTATATAATGTGGTCAGAGTATGCAATAATTCACTATCATTGAATGTAAGAAAGAGAGTGCTGAAATGCTATATAGAACCTGTTTTGCTGTATGGTTGTGAATCTTGGAATGTAAATGAACAAATTAGGAAGAGCTTGGAAGCAACAGAGATGTGGTTCCTGAGACGAATATTGCGAATTCCTTGGACTGCCAAAGTAACTAACAACGACTCCCTGAAAGAGGCTAATGAAACTAGAACAGTATGTACAACAATAAGAAAAAAGCAAACAGCTTTCTTTGGTCATGTGATGAGAAGAGAGGCATTTGAGAACATCGTGACAACTGGAAAGATCGAGGGAAAGAGAGGGAAAGGCAGACCAAGAGAAATGATGCTGGATGTATTGGGAAGGTGGCATGGAGGAATATCCTCAGCAAAGTTGATCCAGAAAACCAAAGACCGAGATCTGTGGAAAGTCATGAACGCCTACGCCAGCGGGCATGGTACTTGATAATGATGACGCGACAAACAGGGAACTGAATTGTAGAAACAGTAGGCCAAAAGCTGTAGCATAGTTTTGACATCCCATGGGATACAACTGCGGGTGCACGATAATGTTGCTTTGCCAACAACAGAAATTTGGCAGCGAAGAGTAATCACGTTCCAACAGTACAACAAATGAAGAGAGTAAGGAATGCTCTGTACTTCTAGAAGTTAAATAATAAACGTAAATAAGACACGATGTTTGACCGTGTATCTGATTAAAAGGATAAAACAGAAAGAGAGAGAGAGAGAGAGAGAGAGAGAGAGAGAGAGAGAGAGAGAGAGAGAGAGAGGGAGAGAGAGAGAGAGAGAGAGAGAGAGAGAGAGAGAGAGAGAGAGAGAGAGAGAGAGAGAGTTTGTTCAAACTACATGATGACGTGTGGAACGATGTTCAATCAAACAGAAACAGGCCGCCTGACGAACAGACTAACTCGGATGGACAGATGTATGAAGGGACTGCTTGGCTTATCGACAAGCTGGGAGGCACAGACAGACAGGCAGGCAGAGAGACAGACAGGTAGTTAGTTAGGTAGGTAGGTAGGTAGGTAGGTAGGTAGGTAGGTAGGTACGTACGTAGGTATAGATAGATAGATAGATAGATAGATAGATAGATAGATAGATAGATAGATAGATAGATAGATAGATAGATAGATCGATAGATAGATAGATAGATAGATAGATAGATAGATAGATAGACAATAAACTGCAAATGGAGAACACAGCGAGTAGCGAGAAGCACGAAAAAGAAAGAACATAAGATTACAGCATAAAAGCGCGCCAATATGTTTTTAGGCAACATCCAACATATATTAAACACATGTGCACACACTGACCCGAAAACACACGAACACGGGTTAAAAGATCAAGTGTGCAGTAAAGACAGGAGAATGGGCGTGAGAGCGACAGAGTGAGAGAGTGGAACGAAAACAAGAGAATGCGTGACATGACCTGGTGTATGGTATGCATTCACACACTTACGCATGCGCACCAAAGTGTGTATGGCACAACAAATGTGCCGGGCCCGGCGCGCGCACATATGATTTAACACTGCGGCGGTGTCAATCAGTGCACGTGATGCAGTGTGGTCATGACTCATATGTGATGTGACATGCTGTCTCCTGTGCTATGTAAGAACGTGTATGTAACATATCAACTTCACTGCATACCCGGATATCTCCATAAGTGCTTCAGTCTCCTGCCATAGATCACACAGGAAGAGTCTCAGCACAGTGCAAGAACGCTATAGACCGGTGATAATCTAAATATGTGTATACCCAAATCACACATGCTAGTAAATAATTTTGTGGGAGGAGTTTTTCTCTAATTTTTGAAATGATACCAAGGCAGCCTCCTATTCGCTCTACTCTGATTTTCCAACTCCCGTAGGATTTTCAACGTGTACGCGGGTCCTGATTTCTCGGCCTTATTTGAGAAGTTCTTCTGCTGGAGGCGGGTATCTTAGCGGTAAGCCGTTATGTCCACATCCACATGTGAACCACGTGTAAGCCACTCCGTCTAGATGTAGTATACTCAGCCCAGAAGTGAGCCATTTCGCCCACAAGTAGGCCACTCCGTTTAGATGTAAAACACTCCACCACAAGTGAGCCATCCCGCCCACATGTAAGCCACTCCGTCCAGATATAACACACTTCGACCACATGTAAGCCACTTTTATGTGTGAGAGCAATAGAGAGAGTGGAAGAGTGCAGCGAAAACAAAGGAATGCGTGACATGACCCGGTATATGGCATGCATTCACACACTTACGCATGCGCACCAACGTCTGTATGGCAGAACTAATGCGCCGGGCCGGGCGCGTACACATATGATTTAACACTGCGGCGGTTTCAAACCCTGTCGGGGTAAGGCTGATGTAGAGGCTCCCTCCCACATCCAATACCAAAGTATCACCTTCACGGGGACTGTTGCACAGCGCTCTTACCCCTCTCTCTGCGCTTCTGGAAATGTACATGAACGGACTGTCATATTATGATGTAACGTGTAACCAGGTCAGGATTCAGCCTATCACTTAGGGGCTAACTGAGATTATGCCTAGCTTAGTTATGACTCCACAGTTCAAGGCCTACACCGGTGAGTTGGACTGAAATGTTGACTTCTTGTCCTTGACTTTGAGACGTAAATTACAAGTACCCCTGAAGCCGGAGTGTGGTTGGCTGAGGGAGGAGGATATCGGTAATAGGGAGAGCTAGTCCACACGCAAAATTCAGTCCAGTGCTACTATAAGAAGCGTGTATAGACTACGTTTGAGTTCTAAGCGAGCGAGCGCATAAAATATAATGAACAGAACACAACACACTGCCCAGAGGGAAAATCAAAGTGAATAGTTATGACACAACAACATTCACCCTATTTTAAAACATACTCTGTGAGAATACATTTAACTGCCCACAAACGCCGCTGTTGCCTTTCTCTCAATGACTGCAACAGATGTCGCACAGCGATGCAATCAGTAAACAATACACACTGTTAGTCAGACTGAACACGAGAGGTAACCTATCAGTCCAGGTTACCGACCCAAGACGCAATGGGGCTATGCGATATCCATTTGTTAGCCCACGTGCAATTATACATTCATTTACTGACTATTGGGGAGCTGCGTTGGCGCAGTGGTAGAAGGTGTGCCTGCCGACCTGTTGGTCATGTGTTCGAATCCTCTTCGAGGGAGGGTCTTGTTCATTGACCTGGGCTCCAGGTCGACCTAGCATAAAAATGGTTCCGGGAAATTTCATGGGAAGTAAATAACGTTTGGTGTTATACTGATGACATCATCCACGGAGTACCGTTTGGACTAAAAAACACGGGACTCCAACCATATACACAATGCGCCTCAGAACGAGAAAGGAGTCCATTACTATACTATATTATACTGAAATTAATGGCAGCCACGGTAGGGCAGTTGTTAGCACGTTTGATTGCCGACACTGTGGTTATGTGTTCGAGCTCTCTTTGAAGCGAGCATTTTTTCCCCCACTGGCTTGTATCTATCGTTGTACCCGTCGAAGTGTCCATTATTAATTTACCAGTTTATTTATTTTAATGAATCGCGTCGACGATCAATGACTTATAGAAATTAAAATCCCTCATCTTCGGTTGTGTAGTTATAAAGCATCAGTCAAAACAAGCTTGACGAAAACGTGTAAAACTGTCACTGTCATTTACTGCCAACATAGTACCTTGCGGTGTATGGCAGGCGGGGCCTTGAGCATGAGGAATTAAGGCCGCCTGGCTATTGCATTCGCCGCGAACTGTGCAGGTTTGAGTTTTCTGTTTACCCCCGACAGAAAAATACTTCACATCTTACCGAGGATTCGAACCCGGGTCTCCCGAAGGAGAATCCGGCATTCTAGCCACTCGGCTAGCCGCTCCTTAAAACGTGGAAAAACATGATTTTAAAAAAAAATATGTAAAGTCTACTCCCATCCCGACTACCCCCCCCCCCCAACACACACGCGCGCATGCGCGGGAGCACGCACATACACACATAGGCCTCGACCAAAAGCACAATAGGTTATATCAGTATCAGCCTTGAACTACGTCTATATTTACAACAATAAGCAGGTGAGTCAGGTGGTGTCCCCTGTCATGTCTGTGTACAGATAGCAACACTCTATGAATGATAATGGCGCAGACATGAAATCTGCATACTAATTAGTTTCACTTCTGCAGACGACAGCTGGTCGTTGTTTAGACCTTCATGCACATTATACGGGACATGATGTGACAACTAACAATAAGGCGCGAATAATGTGATTATCAAAAATGGGTTCATTATGCAGGTAAAACTGCTGAAGCGAAACTAAATGTTTCAAATCCCTACTGGAGACTGAAGATGAAGAGTTACATAAATCATCATAATTTAACACACTTATCGCTATCATCATGTGCCATGCCGATAACCGTGGACGGTCATGATTGGTTATTTCAACCGATCAGGTCTTAGATCAGATCTGTGTTCTTGTCCCCATTATGCAATGTGGCACAGTCATCCAGGTATGCCCCTTTGCCTTTCCCTGACTCTTTTCCCATAAGTTTTGCCTGTTGTCACTACGTTTTCACATTTATCCTCATACTGCGCCCAAAATTGCTGACCGACTAGGTCTAATTTATGTAATTAATTTACAGTTTTCATTTATTTATTTATTTTTTTTATTTTTTTTTTTGGGGGGGGGGGGGGGGGGGGGGGGGAGGGCAAGTTCCTTGATTCGTTGTTCTGTGCGTCCATGGCATTTTCTGTGCCCCCTCTCCTCCCCCCCCCCCCCCAAAAAAAAAAAAAAAAAATTAAAAAAACCACATTTAAACGGAAGAAGAAGAAGAAGAAGAAGAAGAAGAAGAAGAAGAAGAAGAAGAAGAAGAAGAAGAAGACGAAGAAGAAGAAGAAGAAGAAGAAGAAGATACATTTTTCTTCCAGTTACGAATTTGTTTTCCATTTCGAGACAACCAGTACTGTTTCTAAGATACAAGTTATTGTCTTCTGTTTTATACTCACAAACTAACAGTGTCACACATTTACCCTTCCTTCAATACGTAAATCTGGATAATCCCTTGCACATATACTTGCCACAGGTCTATGGCGTTATAGGCCTTCACACATATTAGGTTACCGCTTTGTGGTTTAGGAGAAGGTAGAAATGAGGAAGGAGAAGGGGTTTTATCTTCTTAACCTAACGCACTTTCTGTTTCGAAAATAACTCTGGGTATCAACTTTACGAGACTAGAACGAAAATGTATAATTATGTATGAGACAGACAGACAGACAGACAGACAGACAGACAGACAGACAGACAGACAGACAGACAGACAGACAGACAGACAGACAGACAGACAGACAGACAGACAGACGCAGGGAAATGCAGAAAGACAAAAACAGACAGACAGACAGACAGACAGGGAGATGCAGAAAGACAAAAACAGACAGACAGGGAGATGCAGAAAGACAAAAACAGACAGACAGACAGACAGACAGACAGACAGACAGACAGACAGACAAAAACAGACAGACAGAAACAAAGAGAGAAAGGAAGGAACGATCAGGAGAACAGATTATTTTATAGTCAGCTGACGGGCTGGTAACTGACCTTTCATAGAAGCCCTGGTCGGAGATCGCAGCAACGGCGAAATGAGCAGGCAGACCAGGTACATGAACGACAGAGCATTGTAACGTAGCACCGCCCCTGTAAACATATAACAACATATAGCATTATAAATACTGCCAGGTAATCAAATACAACTTAAACCAACATTATAATTGTTATTGTATTTCGTTGCCTCCAACAAGTAATCTCTATGCCATGTGCAACACCTCGTTGGAGTAATTGATTTTGACAGCCGAAGCATTTGATTAACGAATACACAAACAAAAGATGACACGATTTATTGCCTGGAATATTTCTGCAGTATATACCTGGTGAGGTGTAGCTAAATATTCCAGGTAATAAATCGTGCAATCTATTATGTGTCTTCGTTGTTCAAATTCACTACGAGAAAACATTGTTTTGAATAGCTGAAGCATTGTTTACCTGTTCTTGCCTGTGTAATTCCTCTTCTACAGTTGGATATATATATATATATATATATATAGGTAAGTATAGAGGATACTGATTACTGCATACCATTCGAAACAAAAGAGTGCGGCATGCAGGGATATGTCAGTCTTCTTTGTGAGCTATAGTGTGTAGAGTTGTTACTTGTTGTTTCTCTGCAGGGTCTAATCCTGCCCTGTATGTTATATTTTTCACGTACAGAGAAATTACACGTTAACAGTCAAGATTGTTTAGGCACGTTATAAAGAGACATAAACTTGAAAACGTGGCAAATGAGAAAATTTGATGGGAAAAGAGCAAGGGGAAGGCAAAGATAACTACCTGGATGACTTTGTCACATGGTGTAATCGGGACAAAATCACAGACCTGATAACAGATTCTGGCAATCGTCTGAGATAGCGAACCATGACCGCCCACGTTTATCGACATATCACATAATGATGATGATGATGACATATAAATGCATCAATGTTTTCCATAATTTTTCATAAATATACACAGACGCGGTCGAAACTATAAGCTCTTGAAAGTTCGGTGTAATTATGCCAAGGCAGGCAGTTCAATCCCGACTCAGTTTACCATAAATGTTGGTTGACCTACCGTTCAGAAATCAAAGACAAACTGAGTGGCACCTTGCAGTCTTGACAGACCAAAGTATGAGAGTTGGAATGTGGCCAAAATTCCATCACAATGCCTGGACAGAGCTTCAGAGAAACATGTGGTGCCCAAACGACATGTTCCCTCTCTCGGCCTTGCCTTGTGTATTCCAGAGGAATGGGTAACCAATACGTCTGGCACAAGGTAGGCTGCAGACGCTGGCGGCTCAGCGTCAATCCTCCGAGACCTCGCCTGGAGAGTGGTAGCCAGACCCTGGCACCCAAGGGACCCGACTTAGAGGCGTTGAGCAAAGTCCCACAGATGAGGGCCTCGTACGCGCCTGGATCTATGGCGCGTACATCTGTCATCACAAGTGTCCGGACCTTGTAAAGCGTGCACTATCGTCAGACTCCCCGCCTGACTTTTGCGGATCCCGCAACCACCGGGAATAGGCCCGCCGGAGATATCGCCGGAGATATTGCTCGTCTGCTGCGAGCAAATCTCCCATCATTCCACTGTGTGGATCTCGCGACCAAGCGAGAATTGGCCCGCCGGAGATATTGCTCATCTGTTGCGGACAAATCTCCACACACTGAATAAATAAAGAACGACGGCCGTTACCTGGTGTTGACGCAATGTGATTTCTGCCCAGTGCTCTGAATGTCAAAGTGAAGAAATTCAACCAAGCGCGGGTAAACGGCGGGAGTAACTATGACTCTCTTAATGTAGCCAATTGCTTCGTCATCTAATTAGTGACGCGCATGCATGGATTAACGAGATCCCCACTGTCCCTATCTACTATCTAGCGAAACCACAGCCAAGGGAACGGGCTTGGTAGAATCAGCGAGGAAAGAAGACCCTGTTGAGCTTGACTCTAGTCCGACTTTGTGAAGACACATGAAGGGTGTAGCATAGGTGGGAGCGCAAGCGCAATTGAAATACCACTACTTTTATCGTTTCAAAGCCAAACTACTAATAACGTATAATTGTCTAGATTAAACCAGGGGTCGATTGCAAAAGGACATGCAACATTTTATAAACAGGCTGTTGGTTTCTGGAACCAAAGCCAGTCTGTCGTAACATTAGATATGGGGTGTTGGTTAGCTGACGCGGTACATAAAGATGTTTAGAAGTTAAGAGTGTACATGTGTGGAACCAAAGCCAGTTTGACATCGTAACCTCAGACAACCAGGTTATATAATTCAGACGATACACGAAGAATGATTTGTGGAACGAAACAAACAAATGCACCATTCTGCACCAGTATTGTTGACGTACGGTTCCCTATTGACGTGATGTTGTAATGTACATTAGTCATAAGTTGCAGCTTCCGAATGAGGAAGGAGGCGGTTTGTTGGAGGGACAGTGCGGCTTAGCATATTTGTACGGGTAGACACTTGTATCCGCTATATGCGGGGGTGTGTATGCAAGACACTGCCTTGTGCAGCAATTAAATAAAACATAAAAAAACTGGTTTATAATCCAGTAACAATGTATCTGACCCCCCCCCCCCCCCCCCCCGGGGTAGGGATTAACGGCTTTCTCCGTAATCCCGTTTATCCACGTAGGGTAACACAGCGTGCGAGAATTGGAAGTGGTTCTCGCCGCGTTGATAACTTACGAGATAAGTGAGCCGGTCGCTCAGAAGGTAATGGCAAACTACTGAGCGTAATCTTGCTAAGAAATCAACGACAGCGGTAAAATGCTGGTGTTGACAGTGATGTCCTGTAAAGGATATGCGGAAAAAAAACAAGGTATCTGCTGGTCTCCCTGGCGAAGGGTTTAAGGACGCTGTTCGCAATCCCGTATACCCACGTACGAAACACAGCTGCGCAATATTCGGCAGCGGATCGTATCGTGTTAGTTTTTTTACGGAAAGGTATATGAGCCGGTCGTTCAGAAAGCAATGGCAAACTACTGAACGTAAAACTTGCCAAGACGTCAACAGTAGCTGAAAAATGCTGGTGTTTACTGCAATATCCTGTAAATAGGATAAGAACGGGGGGGGGGGGGGGGGGTATCTGCTATTTCGTGGCTGGGAAGTTAGAATAATATCCGGATTCGTGAACTGCAGTTATTTGAGGATAACAATTTCATTTCGTTTCATTTCATTTCATTGGCACCTTGCCGTCTTGACAGACTATAGTTTGTGCTTCAAAAAGGCATAATAACTTTTACCTATGGCGGTAGCGAATGTGACTGATAAGGCCAATTCACACTGTAAATGTCCGTTCACAGTGGGTGCATGTAAACACGTGGTCATTTCCACCATCATGCACCATCTTACGTCTCACACGCCTCTCCATAGCACAAAGCCTGGGCTAAAATATAGAGATCATGTGTTGCCCATGCAGCATGATCCCTCTCTCGGCCTGCCTAGTTCACTCCAGAGGAAAGGTAACACCTCTACATCTGGAACAAGACAAGCTGCAGAAGCTGCCGGATCAGCAAAGCAATGCTCTAACTATCCGCCTGTCGGAGCTTCGATCCTAGACCAGCCGCCAACCAAGGCTTAGGGCCTGGTCTGCCCTGCCATGACATTTTGTCTTTAGGTTGCATTTCCTCACACCAGGGAGGATAACAATAGCACGCTATAAATGGGTGTAAGGAATATTTGTTGCTGGGACATTCGTTTCTGTGAGGAGGTTAATTATTAAGTTGTTGCGACAGCTGTACTTGTTGTATGATGAAGGCAGACTTAATTATTCATCCTATGGATCATAGTGCAGGTTTCAATAAATATCTGCGTGTGGTGCCTTAATAATCGACTGTTCCATTACTACTGCATTGAGTATTCGAAGTGATTATAAGCAAACGTTTTCTAGTAATGTATGGACATTATACGCAAACGGCTGGTCACGTGACCTATTAGCAAACGGCTCGTCACGTGACCTACATTTGACTACATTATTAATGGGGCTGAGTGGTCTCGAGGTATGGTGTCCGCCTCGAGTGCTGGAGGTCCCGGGTTCAAGCCCCGGTGAGGACCGGGATTTATTTTAAAAAATCCAACTGGACTTCCAGTAATAAAATTTCCCCTGGTCTCTGGGTAGTGAGATCGGACGCCCGTGTGTATTGTTGCGCACGTAAAAAAATCCCTTGGCAGTTGGAAATCGAAAAAGAGTAGCCTAACGGCGCTGCCCGGAGAAATTTCGAGTTAAAAATCTACCCAAGTATTTCTTCAGGATCCTCGCCGATGCAACGGAGTTCGTGCATTGAGCTGAGTTTCTCTAGACTCAGGTTTGAGTTAGGAGGAAAACGGAGCACTTATGGGTTAAACCGTGTGCCGTGGTGTTGATCCAACGACTAAAAGCTAAAAATAAAAAACATTATTAATGTTTGTGAAAATATCAGTGTGTCCTCGGTAGTGTTTTGTTTTTTTAAGCATATCCTTTACAGGACTTAGCTGTCAACACCAGCATCTTTCAGCTGTATGTTGATCTCTTGGCAAGATTACGCTCAGTAGTTTGCCATTGCTTTCTGAGCGGCCGGCTCAGTATCCCGCAAGTCACGAGCGGGGGTCGAACCGCCTCAGCTCTCGCTCCGCTACGAGACTCTGCGTGATAAACGGGATTACAGAGAGAAAGTGTTGTAACCCCACAGCCAGAGAGACCGGTCCTCGGTAGTGTAGTGGTTAGTATTTCCGCCTGTCACGCGGAAGACTGGGGTTCAACTCCCCGCCTGTTTTTTTTTTTTAAATTGAGTTCGAATACCCTTGTCGATGGACACCCGAAAAATGGCAAATCCTGGCATTATTATCTTCCTCCCCCACCTTCCTCTCTCCAGTTGTGTTGTATGGACAGATGGAGAAATAGACGCAAAGCATTGGCGAACAAAGGGAAATTCAAAAGAACGACATCTATCGACAGTGTAACTATTTATAGGTGCCAGTAACACACAGCCGACCTCCCTGGCGAAGATGTTAAGGGCGTTGATCGTAATCCCGTATACTCACTTACAAAACACAGCTGCAGGAGATTCGGTAGAGGATCGCGTCGCGCTGGTTACTTACAGAGGTATGTGAGCCGGTAGTTCAGAAAGCAATGGCAAACTACTGAACGTAAAACTTGCCAAGACAGCAACAGCAGCTGAAAAATGCTGGTGTTGACTGCAATGTCCTGTAAAGAAGGATATGCGAAAAAAGTAACACACAGACGAGCCAAACAGTCAAGAGTAACCAACAAACAATTAGGATTAACTATGGTCACATGATATTAAATTTAACCCTGTGTGAACTTTATCACTTTTGAACCCTCGCTTCGGAGTTCATAAAAACAAATGTTGACTAGAACTTCAGTTGCAAAGTGGAGGTCTGTCGACTTGGTTCACTTGAGGTAGGACAACTAGTGGCATCTACAGGCTTACAACCGTATTTTACGGACTATAAGACGCTACGGACTATAAGACGCACCTTAATTTTTAAGCAATTTAAAAAAAAAAAAAAACATTTTTACCATTTTTATATTAATTTCGAGTATAAGGTGCACCTGAATTTTGGAGGCAATTTTTGAAGAAAACAGTTGCGTCTTATAGCTCCGTAAAATACGGTACTTACTTTCATCTCGTGCTTACGCAAATTCAACGCTAAGAAGTAACCTATCTAGGCATTCATTAGGATATGAACATTAAAGTTTTATGGAATAAACTATGTATGTAGATGAAGTATGTAGATGTAGATGAAGATAGGGTTTGAAAAAAAAAAAGAACTTGCAAACAAGACAGACAAGAAGGGAGAGTAATTAATAGTCTTCTTAAGCCAATCGACGGCGGTAGTAAACGTCACGTGACCAGCCGTTTGCTCATAATGTCCGTACATTATTAGCAAATGTTTACTTATCACGTGACCAGCCGTTTGCGTATAATGTCCGTACATTACTAGCAAACGTTTGCTTATAAAATTTCCCTTGAGTATTACCGTTGGCCTGTCTTATTTGGAGACTTCTGTTGGTTATCGGAGGAAATATGTTTTGTTACAGTTTTGAGGACACTGGTCGTGACAGACACGTCACGACAACCTCATGCAACTCAATTTCCCAGATAATTCAGAAACAAGAAACAACGACAATGGTGCTGGGCAAATTCACTCGAGGAGGGTTTGAACCCGGGCCTTCTAGGCAAGTACACTAACCCTTACTCTACCGCGTCTCCCCAGATCCAAGGATAATACAGGAAATAAGGAATGAATGAACGACGTTATTTAACATGTTTCTGTTCTATAAACATGGCAGCATTCTAAAGCCATCTTAACATGCTGTTGAACTCGTTGTGTTATCTCTAGCACTGACACAAGGTCTTGTTAAGTGATCTGCCAACAGTGTTCTTACTTCATATTGGCGTCGTGACTTCAGCAGATGTTATCACTGTTAAAAATCAGTTTACAATATAACGATGCTAAAAAACAACACATGGCATATGTATTGTCCTGCTCCTTCTCTTCTTCTTATCCCTTCTTTTTCTTCTTCTTCCTACTTTTATTTTTGCTTCTTACTTTTCTTTTTGCTTCTTCTTTTTCTTGATTGTGCTTCTTCTTTTTCTATGTGTGAATGGTATAATGTATGAAAGAGAGTGATAAATGGGCAGAATGTGAGACGGCCTGTGTGCCCAATTCTTAAACCTTTCAAAATAAAGTTTTGTTGTTGTTGTTGATTGTGCTTCTTATTTTTCTTATCTGTGATTCTTCTTCTTCTGTTTCTTATCTGTGATTCTTCTTCTGTTTCTGGTCTTTCTTCTTCTTCTTCTTCTTCTTCTTCTTCTTCTTCTTCTTCTTCTTCTTATCTTTGATTCTTCTTCTTCTACTACTTCTTCTTTTTCTTCAAATTCTTATTAAAAAGCCTGAGAATAGTACTTCCTCTTCTCTTCTTCTTCTTTTTATTCTTATTCTTCTTCTTCCTCCTCCTCCTCCTCCTGCTTCTTCTTCCTTCTTATTTTCCACCTCCTCCTTCTCTTATTTCCCACCTTCATACTCTAAGCCATATCTCTTACCTCAATTATTCATTAAAATCAGGAAGTAACACACTGACATAAACAAACAATAAAAAATGTCACAACATTAATATGAAAAACTTGCATGTAAAATAACAGTAAATACTGAAGTTTCCCAATTTCTACATCAATTGATTCTATCAACAATATTTGGTCAGAGTTATTTTACTGCTTGCTGTCGTCTAAAAGTGACCATATATTTATTGACATCAAGTAAGTAAATCCATCCAAAAATATGACAGTGACGTGGGTATTGTTGATGCCTGGTGATTTAAGTCAACCACCTGTAGGCGAAAATCAGGAATCCCAGCTCTGATGTGTTTCTCATGCACATGCCTCATGAGGCTGGGACTGTTATCATACACAACAGACATGCTTTAGGAGGCTGGCAATGTTGTCATTCACAATAGTTAACTGCTGGTTTGGAAAAGCTACTAGTTTTAATGTTTATATCAACTTCTGTTGATAACTGTTAATTTAACTCAACAATGTTAACAGCAGTGGATGTTAACATATCACTCGTCAAAACATGATATTTATGGCACATATCAACAAAACTCATCATCATCACCATGTGCCCTGGTAAATTTTGTAGGCGTTTATGCATCTCCGAATCTCTCCATCCTTAGTTGGTAATCAATTTGTTGATGTTATTCTTCCAAGCACTTTCTTAGGCTATCCTGCAACATTTTCTAATTTTCTTCTCATTACATTACCAAATAACATTGTTTGTCTCTTTCTTATAGTTTTATACAATGTTACAATTTTTTTAAGCCTTTTACAGGCACTCATTAGTTACTCTGAAAGTCCAAAGTATTTGCAACATTTGTCTCAGAAGCCACATTTCCGTTGCTGAAAAACTCTTTCTAAATTGCTCATTCACTTTTCAAGATTCACTGACATACAGTAGAACAGGTCCAATATTACATTACATATCTGCATTTATTATCTATTATAATACCACATCTTTCCCTTCTATTATAACAACAGTTTGGTGTGACAGAAACTGTTAAACAGAGAAATGATTCTTATGCTGTAAAGTATTAAGCAAGAGTAACAAAGAAAAATGTATGTAGAAAGCTTGAAAAGTTGGGTAACAATGATATAAGCAATAGTATTCACATGAGAGTTTCAGAGAGCAGGGAAGATTGGAGGGGTATGATCGCCACTGTCTGCTCCAGACTGGACATGTGATGAAGAAGAACTCCACAGAAAGGACTACAGAAGGGCAGTTAAACGTTAAAGTAATGGTTCAAAACCTGTTATGGCACCAGAGAGTGACAGATGTCAAAGGAAGATTAATAAAACAATGTAGGATTAAGAGACACCTGTCAGTGAAATTGTATGTAAGTTGTCAACAATTCACAATATGTAGCAAATATCGCTTAATTCTTAGTACGTCATCATATAGCAGGTCCTTTGAAAAACATCTTTCTCTTCTTCTTCCCTTTCTCCATTTACTTCAGTGAAATGTTGGTGGTGGTTGTAAGGATCTTTTAGGCGCTCTTACTAGTACTTTTTGTAAGTTGGTATTCATTTCTCTAAGATTGTTCTTGGTACCATCACTCCATCTTTTAAGTTCTTTTCCCCTTGCTCTATATCCGTTATATTTCTTCAATATGGCTCTATGTAGCGAATGGTACTAGGAAATTCTTGTGAGGTGGCCAAACAATTTATTTGATCTGCTGTTCTCTAATAAACTGCATGACTGGCTTTCAAACCTAGTCATCTTCTAATTTCTTCATTCCTATTGCTATTAATCAGTTACTCCTGAAGCTCTTCTAATGCATCTCATCTCTGTTGTTTGCACTCATAAGTTGTAGTCCATGTTTGATACTGGTAGCATAATGTCGGCCTACAAATAGTTCTCATGAGATTTGCTTTAGTACTTATAGGTATCTTTCTAGTTAGTTAGTCAGTCGACAGATCATCCCCACTGCACGTCGAACCATTCTGTCCACAAGTGCTCAGATCGCCTCCTCAGTAAATCCCGCAGCGTGTAGCAACTGACGACACCAGTTCTGTGTTGGTTTATTAATCCTCTTGCTTCCCACATAGTGTTCTTGTTTGGCCACACCTCTTTTAATTTGCTGTTCTCACAGTCTGACTATATCTTTTATGCGACAGAAGTGGCAATAGTTGTCTCAGTACCTGATTTACCTTTGCTCAACATATGTTGATTTCTCTATCCATTCTCCCATCTGAAGCAAAAATTGACCTTAGATATTTAAATTCGCTGGTTTGTTTTATATCCAAGTTCTTTATTCTTATTGGCAGGGTTTCTGTCTGCCTATTACCATTGTCTCTGTCTTTTCAACACTTATTTTCCAGCCCACACTTGAAATTGACTTGGTTTAGATCAGTGTTTCCCAACGTGTGGCCCACGCCCCACAGGGGGGCAATTCGATTGTTAAGGGGGGCAATTCGAAAATGGAAGAAATCGGCTGGATATAAAAAAACGGGCAGACTTGAGACTGAAGTTAACTAAATTGGAACCTGACATAAAATCTCTTTGCAGCAAGTATCAAGCGCAAGGATCTCACTAAATTTAAATAATAAATAATTACTAATAATTAAAATAATATAGAAAAATCTTTCAGTACTTGAATTTCAGTTCTCCATTATATGTTTTGAAGATTTACTGTGTTTGCTAAATAATTTCCTATTGATTTCTTCCTAAAACCTATCATTCAAGTTTCTTTAGTGAACATTTCAATTTTTGAATATTAAAAATAATGTATATGTTAGGTGGGGGAGGGGGCATAAGAAGTTTAGAAAGGCTTAGGTGGGGCATAGCACAAAGAAAGGTTGGGAAACACTGGTTTAGATGGTTCTGAAAGATTTAACACTTGCTTGTCCATAAATACTCATTCTGAACATCGTTCTCATCAAAAGATTATGGATCCTCTTTCATCAGTTCTACTGCCTCATGTATTTTCACACCCAAGGTGTTTGCAATGTCCCATGGCCATTTCGTAGTGGTTGACCCATCTCTTCTTCCAGAACCATGTCTTCCATCACTGTTCATTCCAAGCCACAGAGAAGTTTAATAAGGTGCTTGATGACCTCCACTTGTGATGACAATTTCCAAATGTCAGGACAAGTGAGTATTCTGCTTTGCTCACGTGCAGCTGTCCAATGTTTCAAATGGAGACATTTTCCATTGAAAACATACTGACCAATAAAAAGATGTTAATTGTATCGAGAAAAGGAGAGTTGAAGTGCTACATAGAACCTGTATTTTTGCATGGATGTGAAGCATGGACAATGAGAAGACAAGCTGAAAAACATCTAATGGCTGTGGAAATGTGGTTTCATAGGAAGATGCAAAAAATACCAAGGACAGACAGAAAAACCAATGAGCAAGTCCTACAAGAAAACAATTAAAACCGTAAAAGGATTGGAGAAATTAGACTTAGACAGTCAACATTTTTGGACACATTATAAGAAGAAACAAATTGGAGAACTTAGTGACAACTGGCAAGATTGAGGGGAAAAGAACAAGTGGAAGGCAAAGAAGTAAATATCTGGATGGCTTGGCCACGTGGCATGGTCAAGACAAGAACACAAGAGTTGATCCACGATTGGTGATCGTGTGAGATGGCGAATCATGACCGCCCATGGCACGTGATGATGATGATAATGTTCCATTGAACTGCTTTTTTTTACAACCATGCACGTTTCTTGTCCTAAACCAGTGGTTCTCAACCTTTTTTGGCCCGTGCCACCCCTTCACCATATTTTCAGAACGTCATTCCCCCCTTTCATATTTCCTACCTAAAAATCCCCCACCCCTACACAGTATACGTAAAAATGGAAGGTAAATATGTTAAAACAGGTCTAGATATCCACATAAAACGTGATTTGTGGGTCTACTTACTTTATAAAATGAATTTTAGAAGGATGAGACGTGCATAACTGTAAAGTATGAAGGGAAAAGCAATATCAAGTAATCGGTTCTTGTATTAACACGATCTTGAAATGATCTTCATTCCCCTCCCCCCTGGAAACCCTAAAATTCCCCCCTGGGGGGGGGGGGAATTCCCCACCGGTTGAGAACCACTGTCCTACACCATTCAGAAGTGCAGCTGGCAGTTTCCCCATCACTGAGCTGAGATCATGTTGGCATTTCTCATACTCTTCTCAAGTCTTGTGCATGGACTTTACTTCCATTCTATAGTTTAATGCTTTCTCGATGTTTCAGTATAATATTAAACAATAGTTGTATTTTATGTTCATGAATAATGCACTGTTAGAGTTTACTGTTTTGTTTTTGAAAAATGAGTTCTTAGTTAACACAATTGACAAGTCTTCTCATTGAGTCTCCTGGCCAGCTCCATATCATGCCCAGGAATTATCTTCGTATTAAGTATCTTCCATTTGACAGCAACAACATTCACATTTTTAAAATTAGTTGCATATTCTTTACAGGACATTGCAATCAACACGAGCATATTTTGCTGTTGTGATGTCTTGGCAAGTTTACATTGAGTAGTTTGCCATTGCTTTCTGAACGACCGGCACCCATACCATTTTGTAAAAAACCAACACAATGTGGTCTGCTGCCAAATCGCATGCAGCTGTGTTTCGAACGCAGGTATGAGGGATCACAAACTGTGTCCGTAACCCCTTCGCCACTCATTATATTCAATAAAGGCTTCACTTTAGAAAACTAAACTCACAATGGAAAACAAGAACATTCAATGCAAAGTTACTTGGTAAACGAGTGTCTTTCAAATAGGTTTAATTATTTTGATTCTAGAAATCAGACTATGATGTCTCAAAATAGTTCCTTAACACAGACCAACAACAATAACAACAAAACAATTCAAACAAGGAGAGAATAAAAGCAATGCAATCTTACCTGCTAACAAGACAAGTGGCAGGACTAAATGAAAATGAAGTGACGTTATCACGCTGAGCGCTCTTAGTGACATGATGAACGTTCCTATGTCACTTCAGAACTTCCTAAAATACACACCAAACAAGTGGCAATGAATGGGGCTATAAATATTGTTTTGGATTTGTAAAGACACATACTCACTGCACATGGATATGCCAATATGTGGCTCATAGTCTCCGATAGATATACTTTCATACATGGTTCAGAGCTTTCAATAGATAAATTTCACACATGGTTCAGAGCTTTCAATGGATACATCTCAGTGGCTAGAACCCTTGTCTGCCAGCCAGAATATCTACTGAAAGCTCTGAACCAGATATGACAGTATATCTATTGAAAGCTCTGAACCATGTATGAGATTTCATGTATGGTGCAGGCAATGCATCCTTCCTTAAACAGATCATCACCTAATTTAAGTGTCAGGTCTTTCATACACCAGAACTAATAATGATCAGACATCATTTGGTGATGTGAGTTAAAATTACTGTGTTTTGTATTGCATTGTTTTTCTATTGTCACATTTACAGAATTGTCTTTAGAAGAAAATAGATGTGAAAATAACCTTGGAGGTATTAAAAAAGAATCTGACAAGAGACGACCAGGGCATTTATGTGGAGAACACACTTGACAACTGATAAAATGTGCAGCAACTCAACACGCCTAATGATGTCTTTCACGTTTATAGATGTCTCAACAAACCTATTCTTTATGAGAGAAAGTGGAAAATAAAACAAAAACAGTACAAACCACCTTATTCTGCTGCAGTGTTTTATCTCACAATGGAGCATAGGGCCTCAACTAACTCATGTCAAACCCTCAGATCTGTTACAGCACCCTCCACGTTCTCCATATATTGTCTAATTCAGTTTTCTGTGTGGTTTTTATCTCTATTCATTTCTCTTGCCCTAGGGGCTCCAGATAAAGAGATTTATAGTTGTACTATTAACAGGTTTTCTCAATGTGTGTCCTTTCTAGTGCCAGCATCTTTTCCTCACATCTTTTAATTTACTGGAATTTGTTGAGTTCTTCCCATAGGCTCCCCAGTAGTGACTCTGTCATACCATGTTAATTCCTCTATTATGCTCACGCCCTGTGTTTCTGAACCTTACAGCAGCACTGTTTTCACATCTCAGTTCAATATTCCAAGTTTGGTGATAATTTTAAATTTTTTTTTTTCACTTCCACACTTTTTCTAGTGCTATAAAAGCTCTCCTTACCTTTTGTATTCCTATTTTAATATCTGTATCACTTCCGCCATCTTTGTCTATATTGCTGCCTAAATATGTGTATTATTATTCCACTTCTTGAAGTGAGGTTTCACTGAGGAAGAATGGGTTATCATTTGCTTGGTTTATTCTCATTGCTAATGAACTCTATTGCTACTATATACCAGGTGTTTGTAAAGCCTCACTACACTTTGTATGTAGAACACATGTGAAAAATGAAGAACATGATGTTATCAAAAAATGTTCATTGTGAAGCAATATGCAGTGAATGGCTGTCATCTGCTGGAGTAATTCTTAGCACTCTATATATAATAGTGTTATCAATGACAGAAAGCATTTTTTTGGTTGAAAAAAGTGTTTGTCAACAAACACGGATGGTTGTTCACAGATTTACAGCAAGATTTCCTGATAAATAACCTCCTCATCTGATTGCGGTTAGAAATTTGTTGAATAAATTTCTTGCTACGCGAAATGTTTACAAAAGTAATGTACACACAATTGAGGACCTGAAAGAAGCAATCAATCAGAATTACCATTCAAGAAATAACAACAGACACATTTGACAATATGAAGAATGTGTAGCCATGTCTTGTAGCTCATGGTGGATATTTCCAACACCTGTTACAATGAATACTTCATTATTGGTACTTTCCAGTTTCCCCAAAATAGCGTTAGACCATAGCAGTGACTATTAACTAATTTAATGCATTTTTTAGCACATTTCTTATGACATCATGTACTTCATTTTTCAAATAGGTTCTATATACATAAATAATAAGTTAATAACTAATAAAGTTCATCATCATCATCAAGTGCCATGCCGGCTGGCGTTGGCGTTCATGGCTCTCCACAGATCTCGGTCTTTGGTTTTCTGGATCAACTCTGCTGCTGATATTCCTCCATGCCACCGTCTCAATCCATCCAGCATCACTTCTCTGATCTCATACTGCATTTAACAAATGTACAGCTTATGTATACACGTTCGTACTATTGCAGTTCATCTTCATTCTTGTCCACCTTAAATCACAACTACTTCGCAAATACTATATACTATTTATTTGACGTGTTGACGCCTACAGCCGAATGACTGAGCAGACGGTCGAGTAAATAAAATGATCGAGGGCACTCCAGACACCAGTTTTTCTGGTGTACTTCTGATATTAATACTATGTGCATCACAATTCCACTGAATTCGCACCTAGGAATGAAAAACCCTCACCTGCTTTTCTTGTTCGAAAAAATGATTACATGTCCACGGTAAACGATTTAGATTTAGAGCAGTTTAGAACAACTCAACTTTTGTCACAAACACAACACTAACTAATAACTTAAACTATCAATAGCTGATAACTCTGATCTCACACTGCGTTAAACAAATGTACAGCTTATGCATACACGTTCGTACTATTGCAGTTCGTCTTCATTTTTGTCTACCTTAAATCACAACTACTTCGCAAATACTATCTATATACTTTTTATTTGACGTGTTGACGCCTACAGCCGAATGACTGACTGAGCAGACGGTCGAGTAAATAAAATGATCGAGGGCACTCCAGACACCGGTTTTTCTGGTGTACTTCTAATACTACGTGCATCACAATTCCACTGAATTCACACCTAGGAATGAAAAACCCTCACCTGCTTTTCTTGTTCGAAAAAATGATTACATGTCCACGGTAAAAGATTTAGATTTAGAGCAGTTTAGAACAACTCAACTTTTGTCACAGACACTATCAATAGCGATCTCCACTTTGTGGAAACTACTTTAGCGTCAGCACATCGGGGTTGCTATTTGTTATGCTTTGTTTGTGGCTAAATAGTGGCTGAAAATGCACTGGGAACAAATGTGGCTAAAAAGCACGTGAATTGCTTTTTTGATAGCGAGACATTCTCATTCTTCTTCAGGTGCTTGGTCTGGGCGCACATTGGCGATCATGCGCTCACGTCTCTTTGTTGTTTGATATTTTAATCAAGTTGGTGTTGCTTATTTATATTTCTTGTTGTCCAAAAACCACATATATTTGAATTTGTTAAGTTATTTTTAACTCAGGGATCATTGAGGCATTGACAAGAACAGGGAAAGCTAATCCAGTCAACAAACTCCCAAATTAGTCGGCCGAAATGCGCAAACATCGCAGCCCCGTTATAAACATGAATTGGAAACAAATAGGTATAATTCTAGGTATAGTTCTATCCCGTTATAAACAGCACATCGTAGTTACGTCCAAAAACAAAAGTTTCAAATGAACGATGAAGAAGAAGAATATATGGGGCTGGATCGTTTGCGCTAAGGGTTATTTCGCATTGCATTGGTTGATTCATTCTACTCTTCTTGTCTTAAGACTGTTTATTTGAACAGTTAAACCTCCCAATGGCAAACAACATCAACATTCATCAAACAGTGTCATCCTAAAACATTCCAAATATCAACGTGCTTACAAAAAAGAAGCTGTGTGTCTTATTGTTCCTAACGCTGAATTACCAATGCCAAATAAAGACAGTCCTAGAAATTTTTTTATTTACATGTTGCATATCCCTTGCAGGACGTTGCAGTGAACACCAGAATTTTTCACCTGCTGTTGATGTACTAGGTTTTTACGTTCAGTAGTAGCAATCTCATATGAAATAAGATGCATAAGAAACTAAATGGGGAAGGGGGGGGGGGGGACAAGAAGAGCTAATAAAAACAAGAGTGATGATAACACCGATTACTGACTTTATAGAACACCAAAAATTTAAATGGTCCGGACATTTAGCTAGAATGAAACAAAATCAACCAACGGCAAGAGCGTTATATATGAGAACATCAGGATACAAGGCAAGTGGACGACATAGAAAGAGCAGGCTAGATAGAGTAAAAAAGACATTGAAGAAATCAAATACGACATTAGTACAAGCAACAAGACAAGCGAAAAACAGAAAAGTGCATCCACCTCCTCACTGCGACGTTACACGAAGGAGAATAAGAAGAAGGTGTTGGCTATATTTTTATTTGTTGTCCGGGTATTTAGACTTACAACATACATCCTTGTCTGTCTTCCCCTGCCGCTCTTGCCTAGCGTTTTCCCACATTAGGCTAATTTCTCAATTCTATCTCACCTATTGACACGCCTGAAAGATTTGTTTTGTCTTTTCCTTACGGTTTTGATGAGTGATCTACGAGGGTTAAGTTAATAAGTCACAAGTGGCTGTAGAAAAATAAGTAAATATGATAACAACTTGAAACCAGTTTATTTGTATACGTACATTAGTCCTTTATTTCTCAACATAATGTCCACCAACTTTGATGCACTTATCCCATCGTTTTATCAGTCCTCCCAAATCGGCTTCATAGAACTGCGTGCTCTGTTTTCTAAACCACGTTTTCACTTCACATTCAACTTCGGCGTCATTCGCGGAATGTCTCTCGCCAAGGTGGGTTGTCAGTGTTTATGCTGACAAATGCTTGACCGTAAAGCGGTGCATAGCTGGTTAGAAAATGTTACGAGGGCGACTCGATAAGTAAGTCACACAGTTCTGTGGGATGGCAGGTAAATGAAAACAAAATATGCAGTTCTATGCAGCCGGTTTGGGAGGACTGATAAAACGATGGGATAAGTGCATCAATGTTGGTGAAAATTATGTTGAGAAATAAAGGGACAATGTATGTATAAAAATAAACTGGTTTCAAGTTGTTATCATGTGTAGTTATTTTTCTACAGTCATTTGTGACTTATTATTAACTTACCCTCGTAGTAGGACCTAAATATCACAACACCTCGGAGTTTTCTTAGGTGTCTATGATATTCAGTCACAAACCACCTCACCGCTGCCTCCAGTGTCTTCAATTGTTGAGAAACCACCGAGGCCACTGAGACAGTACATATACAAATTCACAAATATCAAATATTCATTGGTGTTCATAGAAGCAGGGAGAAAAAAGGGTACTTTTGCCCTAATTCACCCCAAACAAACGTCACCAGCTATATTTAGGATCACCAGCTATATTTAGCAATGACGGTGATCTCCTCTGTGTTCGGGTACAGTGCGTGTCAGTGCGTTTCAATTGCTCCACAGTGTTTCTTTGGCTTTGGCAACCGTTTCTCTCTCTCTCTCTCTCTCTCTCTCTCTCTCTCTCTCTCTCTCTCTCTCTCTCTCTCTCTCTCTCTCTCTCTCTCTCTCTCTCTGTGTGTGTGTGTGTGTGTCATGATGAATTTTCTGGATCTGGCAGCAGCAGCTGTCCACGACAAGTAGAGTAGCGTTACCTTATCTGCAGCAGCATCATGGCATCTGACATTCTGCTAGACACTGTTCTCATAATCATGTCATCATGGTGCTATCGCTGACTGAGCGTCAGGACTCACGGAAACCTCAGGTCCTGTATGACATCACACTGATGTTGGACAACAGGATGTCTTCATCCGACATACAGGACTTTGCGTTGGAGCTCAAGCCAATGAACACAAGCAAGCAAGCAACAATAGCATGTCATTGTCCTGTACCCTGTCAGTATTGTTGATAAGGGTGTGAAGTATGTTCAGCACGCGACATCACGGTGTAGACGATCACGGTGACGCCATAAGGCCAGTTTAAAGATGACAGCCCCACTTTTTACATGCACCAGCCCCTTTTTTTGGATTCCGTAAAGGGGTGAAACCTATGGAAATTCATCGGCGAATGAAGGTCCAGTGTTGTGATACATGCCTGCCAGTCCAGCAAGTGTATGAGTGGAGTAGGAAGTTTCTAAACGGCCTGACTTATTGACAGACTTATCGGTCCGATGAAGAGATACAGCAGGTGGAGCATGAGTGATTATACATGCGACTAAGAGAATGTTTTTTCTACTAGAATCAAACACTTTACGGCGCTGGAGGACTTGCATTGGACTCAATATCGAAAAATTATACATTTGTCCTGTACTTTTTCAGAATATATTCACACAACTAACAAACAACAAAATTTAAGGTTTTAATTTAAAGCCCAGTCCCCTCCTCCCCATCCCCTCCCAGTCAATCAATCAATCAGGTGCCGTCTCCACAATGAAGGTTGGCTGCAATGGATCTCCAACGCTGTCTGTCTCTCGCCCTGACTGTAAATTGTGTCAGACTGATGGTCGTCCATCTCTTGATATTATTATCTCCCCACTTGAATCGTTGTCTACCACTTGCTCGCTTGTCCTCAACCTTGCCCTCCAGTTTGGTTTTATAAGAGTATTATATCTTTTAACGTGGCCGAAATATTTCACTTGCCTCTTTTATTTCTTTGATCAACACTCTTTTCATTCCCATGTTTTTCAGAACTCCTGCATTTGTTTGATTTTGTTTTCCGAAATACGACATATTCGTCTGTATATCCTCATATCCAGGGCCTTTATTCGACTTTCTAGTTGTTTGTTTAATGCCCAGGCTTCCTCACCATACAGTAGTGTTGAACATACGTAGCATTTGACAATTCTCATTTTTAATGCGTTGTTAATCTCTCTAGAGTCTAGACGTTAATACTGTTTTCATGCTGCTGAAAGCATTTTTGGCCACTCTTATTCTCATTTTGATTTCTATTTCCCTTCTGCCACATCTGTTATTGCATGTCCAATCAATCAATCAGGTGCCGTCTCCACATTGAAGGTTGGCTGCAATGGACCCCCTCCTAGTATTTTGTAGTAAAGTTCAAATTACTAGATTCTCTTCTAGCTATGCACCGTAGACCAAGAAGAAGAAACATACAGACATAATCCAAGTTCTGAACATCAAAGACAATAAATTGGCTTGTAAGCAACATGTTTCTGATACTGAAATATAGGGTGTAGTTTTAATAACTGTGGGGTTTTTGAAAATATTGCCGTTCCAGTCCATCAATCCATCCATTTGTAGAAAAAAAAAAACTTTCCACCACGTTCAACTAGCCTCTGTGGCGTTGGTTATACTTGAGGTGGTTCATGGTGTGGTTTAAGTTTGTCTCGTTTTCTGCGCCAGTGTTAGCTGGCTTTTCGATCTTGATACGTATATACACGTAACGTCAGCTGGGGGATTGGTCGGCAGATTCTCCTTTGTGTCCGTCTCCTCTGATAGTTTCTTTTGTCAGTGTTGGCACTTGGCCCGTTCCAAGTTTTGTAGTTACCTTTTATGTAGCATGAGTTCACAGAAGGTAAATACAAAACTTGGAATATTTTCAAAAACCCAACATTCATTGAAAATACACCATATACTTTGACCACAGTAAACATCACAGTAGTTTGGGAAGAACAGTATTATAAGGCACGGTTCCTGGAAGAAGAGGCAGGGGTCTAAAAGCACGTTGATGGTCACGGGATATTAAAGACACTGAGCCTGGCAGTGTTTAAGGCAGGGATGTGGCAAAGAAACTAGAATCATTACGGCGAGCATTGATGAGAGCGATGTTCTGCGACGGATCTACTTTATGATGAATTCAAACTACTCCAAAGTGGCTAAATGTAGTTACTTAGTGGCTACAACTTTGACGCTGTATAACTTGTGGTTTTACTAAATCTGAAATATAGAAAATATAAACGAGGGAAACTGTCATTATTATAAATATATAAGATTATAAGGCATGATTTTCGAAAATTGTAAAATTAAAATGATGGCTGTGCTGTGTTATAAATACTTGAAATATGGAGAAAGATAAACCAAGTGACTCGTATGAACCAGAAATAAGGAAAGGGAGAATTTGAATAACGAAGACACAAACAATAGATTTCACGATTTATTGTCTGGCATATTTCGCTGCATCTCGTCAGGTACATACTGCAGAAATCACACAACTTACGTGAATTAATTAGATAAATCCTTCAAACTGAAATATACACAGTAATGTCGATAGTCTACCACGGTAATTTTAAAGGAGAATGTTTAAATTTGTAATAAATTACGAACAATCATTATTACTTTTGTCATATCCTTTTTACAGGACATCGCTGTCAACACCAGCATTTTACTAGTGTTGTTGATGTCTTGGCAAGTTTACGTTCAGTAGTTTACCATTGCTTTCTGAACGACCGGCTCCCATACCAATCGTTAAAACCCAGCGCAACGCAATCTGCTGCAATATCGCGCGCAGCTGTGTTTCGAACTGTTAAGACCCAACATTCCTGATTAGCAGTCACTCACTCACGCTCAGATGGCGGCCTCTACAATGCTCAGAGATTGAAGGCTAAGACCAAAATTAGGAGGGTACTGATCAGAGAGTTGCTTTTTGCAGATGATGCTGCAGTTACGACCCACTCTGAGGAAGAATTGCAATGTCTACTATCTGCATTCTCCAATGCTTGTTCTGAATTTGGTTTAACAATTAGCAAAAAGAAGACACAGATTATGTCACAAGGTGCACATGGGGTACCATCAATCTTTATTGACGACGCCGAACTAGAGATAGTAGACCATTTTACATATCTAGGATCGGTGGTAAATAGCAAATTATCCCTAGATCAGGAAATCAACATCCGGATTGGTAAGGCAGCAACAACAATGAACAGGTTAAGAAAAAGAGTCTGGGAGAACAGGAAGCTTACTGCCAAAACAAAAGTCCTTGTCTATCAAGCCTGTGTCCTTAGTACTCTTCTCTATGGCAGTGAAACCTGGACAACTTACTCACACCAAGAGAACAATTTAAACAGCTTTCATATGCGGTGTCTGCGAAGAATTCTTGGTATTAAATGGCAAGACAAAATCACAAATACTGAAGTATTGGAAAGATCAGGTTGTGTGACAGTTTATTCCATGCTCAGTCTTCGTAGACTTAGATGGATAGGACATCTTAGGAGGATGGATGATGGTAGAATACCAAAGGATATCTTTTTTGGTGAATTACAGATGGGTAAGAGATCTCAGGGTCGGCCTCTACTACGATACAAAGATGTGTGTAAGCGGGACATGATTGATACAGGCATTGATAATGCACATTGGGAGCAAGTCGCCGCTGAACGTGTTGCATGGAGGGCAAATATCAGAAATGGAATAAAGTCAAAGGAGAAAACTATTGCAGAAAAGTCACACACCAAGCGTTTGAGACGTAAGATGGTGCATGATGGTGGAAATGACCACGTGTTCACATGCACCCACTGTGAACGGACATTTACAGCGCAAATTGGCCTTATCAGTCACACTCGCTACCGCCATAGTTAAAAGTTATTATGCCTTTTTAAAGCACAAACTATCGTCTGTCAAGACGGCAAGGTGCCAATGTGTGTTTCGAACGCGGATAAACGGAATTACGAACTGCGTCCGTAACGCCATAGCCACATTATTACTTAAAGTGGGGAAAAACAAAACAAAACGTGATAAGTGATACGACACATAAATGTGGAGAGAACTAGACAGTCCATTGAACTAGACGTTGTAGAAAGTACACTGGGATTTAACACTAATTAACTGATTAATGAGGAGCGGCTGGCCGAGAGGCTAGAACGCCGGACTCTCATTCGGGAGGCCCGGGTTCGATCCCTCGGTAAGGTGTCGGATTTTTTTCTGTCGGGGGCAAAAAGAAAATCCTAACCTGCACAGTTCGCGGCGACTGCACTAGCCAGGCGGCCTTTATTCCTCAGGCCCAAAGACCCCTCTGCCATACACCGCAAGGTACTATATTGGCAGTAAATGACAGTTGCCATACGATAATTACTCGTCTTAAGCCACTTCCCGTATCTTTCATAGGCTTTTTATATCGTCCAAATGTTGTCATTGCGTTATAATACATGTCTGCTACCATATTTTTGTTTAAAGTTGCATATTCCTTAAAGGACGTTGCAGTCAATACGATCATTTTTCAGCTGCTGTTGATGTTCTTAGCAAGATTACGCTCAGTAGTTCGCCATTGTTTTCTGAGCGACCAGCTCAATACCCCCTTAAGTAACCAACGCGACGCGATCCGCTACCGAATCTGGCGCAGCTGTGTTCCCCACGTGGATATACGGTATTATGGAGAAAGTTGTTAACACCTTCGCCAGGGAGACCGGCATATTAACAACTTTTAAGTCATAACTGTGACATATCTCAACTTTCCATTTTCGACAATCTATTTTTGTTTGATCCAAACTTACTTTTTGTTTGGCAGTGAATCTGTTAAGGAAATCAGCTCAAGGCAGAAAGAGACAGTTGGTTGTAAAATTCTACTAAACATTGTAATGGAAAAACTTCGTAAGAAAATGGAAGAAGAGATTAACGTGGTTCAGGTGGGATTTAGACAAGGAAGAGAAACAAGAGATCATATACTCAATAGGCGTTTATTAATAGAGAAGTGTAGGGAATTTAATGTGAACCTATTCTCATGTTTTGTGGATTATTCAAAGGCATTTGTGTACAACATCAGAAGCTTTGGTATATCATGAGGAAAATGGGCTTTTCATCCCATGTAGTACAGCTCATAAAAATGCTAAATTTAGACCAACAAGCAGCGGTTAGAACAGGTGCCGAGATATCAGATTGGTTTGACATCAAGCAAGGATCTCGTCACGCTTTTGTGCTGTCCCCTTATTTGTTTAACTTGTACGTCTAAAATAAAATGAGAAATGTCAGAGATTATTTAACTAAGGATCAATCAATCAATCAATCAATCAATCAGGTGCCGTCTCCACAATGAAAGTTGGCTGCAATAGTGAATTAGATCCCCAACACTGTCTGTCTCTCGCCTTGACTGTACATTCTGTCAGATTGATGTTCGTCCATCTCATGATGTGATCTTCCCACTTGTATCGTTGTCTACCTCTTGCTTGCTTGCCCTCAACCTTACCCTCCAGTATGGTCTTTAATAAGAGTATTATGTCTTTTAACGTGGCCTTTCATGCTGCATGAACTCCACAGAGGGCGAATACAAAACTTGGAACGGCAATATTTTCAAAAGCCCCACAGTCATACAAAAAATACAAAAACCCAAATAAATCAATTGGATTATTGCTCGCTGGACTTTAGGCCACCTAGTGTGCCTTGCCAGTCGTGAAGACCTGATCATTCAGGGTCACATCGATTGACGGATGTCAATTGCGGCGATCGGGCAAATTTTGAGCTATAGCCTACGATGGTTGGGTGACGTTGTGAAATTCTAGTGTAATAATTTGGTCGCGTCTAGCGTCTGCCGCGTGGTTTAGTGGTTACACACCCGCCAGTCATCCGGGGTTTGATCCCGGGTCCAGTCAATGATATGCATTACTGTTTGGAGTCTCCGTGGCGAAGTGATCAAGCCGCTTGACTCGGGCTCCGAAGGTTGTGGGTTCGTCCTTCGGTTCACGAGTTAAATTTTTCGTAGACTCCTGTGGGTCGTCGCTAGAGCTACGGAGTTCGTGCTTTGTGGGACGCTTTCCACGATGTGGAAAGAGACCGATCCATATGGGACTTTGTCGACCACTGATGAGCTCAAACGAGAGCGACACTCGAGTCTAGTGCTTCCATATTGACATGGACAAGGCCTCAGGTTCGTACCGGAATACGATCAGCGTTGCCAGTAGTGGGTTGTGCTCAATGTTTAAATTTTAAAAAAGACACCCTATATTTTGTGCATTTGTTGGCCGATGAAGGCTAGTCACCGCAACTATGTTTTCTGTTATTATGTTCTGTAAAGCTGCATTATTTCGTGTTATTTTATATCGTTTAAATTTCCTCAGCTTAACCGCAGTTCCACTAATTTTATTCATTAACTATATTGATTATCATATGTTATATATCATCATCCAGTGTCTTGCCGGATGGCATGGGCGATCATGCCTCTCCAGAATTACGATCTCCGACGTTATTGATCGAATGATCACTTAGTTTGTTGACTCCCTTCCGTGCCATGACAAAAAACCGGCAATAATCTTTTCACGCCATCTTCCTCCACATCTCTTTCCGAAAATCTTTCCGGTTGTCACAAAATATTCCAGATTTGTTCTTCTCATAACGTAGCCAAAAAATGATGACTACCTCTTTCTGACGTGTGTGATAAGTTGTCTTTGCATCTCAGCTTCCCATAAAACGTCCCGATTGCTCTTTTTGGCTTTCCAACTAATTTTCGGCATTCTTCTATAAAACCACATCTCCAAGGCTTCCAGGGATGTTTTCGCCTGTGTACTAAGTGTCAAGGACTTGCAGCCGTATGTTAAAACTAGTTCTATGTAACATGCAAGAACTGTTTTCCTGACTTTAAAGAACAATGACTAAGACTTATTGCACAAAACGTTCCTCATTTGATAGAATGCAGCTTTTGCTTGCCATATTCTGCTCTTTATCTAAGTGATGCATCTTCCATCTGATGTTATCTATGTGCTTAGATATCTAAATTTCTGCACTTGTTGAGTATTCATACAGATCGCCTTGTGTTGATATTAAACAATGATATTATTGATATGAACGTCGGTCGTTCAGAATTCATTCGCAAACCACTGAACGAGGATTTGCTTAGTAAATCACAAAAAGCCAAAACATGCTGGAGCTGATTGCTACGTCGTTTAATGGATATACAACTAGCATTCATTTTATATATAATTTTACATAAATATTGATTATTGTTTTTCAAAATCTGTTGTAACATATGATGCACGTTTGGTGAAATCAGTCACACAGACAGCGTTGTACTGATTGTTAACAACAGTATGAGTTTCGGTCCTTTAGAAAGCAATAGCAAACTACTGAACTTGGATTTGCCTTTTTTATGTCTTTAAAAAAACAAACATTTGTTATAACATATGTCATTTGTCATTCAGCTTGGAGGCATGTGTTTGAATAGTTTCCCATGTTTTGTCATTTAGACTTGCAAGTGATTAATCCCAGGATTGAAACTTGGTTAAAAACCCAGCGATCAAGGGTCATAACTCCAACACATTTTTCTGGGAAAGTTACTTGTGGCTATAATGAAATACACAGAATAATAGTATAGTATTGGCACCACTTAGTACACGGTGTTCAGTTGTTTCTAAAGTCTGAAGTACTTATACTTAGTACATGAACTCATCCGTTTTGTAAAATAAAGAATCAAATTTGAAGTTTAATAACAATACAGTATGTGCATTGTAACATTGTTCATTGTTAAGTCTGGAATTCGAGGGTTGTCACTCGGGATGACTCGAAGTTCGAGTCTCGAACTTTCTTCTGTCAATTGTTTTCTTGTATTGCCAGTGGGCACTAGTGACTGGTCACTGAATTAACAAACTGAGTAACTTCTAGCATAAATAATACAAAGCATTACTACTGAACTGTCCCTCTAAATTGCTACTGAGCGAAGAGATGGTGAGGTAGTTTAATAAACGAGTTAAGTTGATTTGCTAACTTATAACTACTATAGTAGTAGTACTAGTACTAACTAGTGCTACTGCAAGAATAGTTAAGTTCTAATACTATTATAGTATTCATTTATTTGTTTGTTGGCTCACTTTGAACTCGAGCGTAGTCCATGCTGGAGTGATGTTTGTGTGTGGGCTTGCTTTTCCTTATTATTATTAGTATTACCAGTGTCTCTTGCCATCAGCCGAACCCACTCCGACTTAAGAGAATCTTGTAATTTACGATCCCTAGACGAGAAGTCAATATTTTTATTATCATTTTAGTCCAGCTTACCGGTGTAGGGGTTGAACCTGCTACCTCCACGCCATCAACACACCAGATGTTAAAGAGTAACTGTTCTTATCCACTCAGCCATGCTGACATGATAGTACTTTATAAAATGTCACTCTCATCGTGACCCGCTAATAAAGTTCTCTATCTTTTTCCAGTTCCCCTCATGCAGAATATCACTCTCATCACAGCCTGCTGAAAAGTGTCTTGATCTCTGGCCATTTCTCCCATTTTATGCTCATATTGTCATGCCCCAGGTGTTTTCAGTCTTCAGTGTCCATCTTCATGCTGGTTGACCCCCTTCCATTTCTCCTAGAAACCAGATCTCCCATCACTGTACATTTGAAGTCACTCTCGTATCGTGACGTGATGTGCGTGAGAATTGGTAGCAGTTCTCTCCGCGTCAGTAACTTACGGGGTATGTGAGCTGGTCGCTCAGAAAGCAGTGGCAAACTACTGAGCGTAATCTTGCCAAGAAATCAACAATCCGCTGAAAGATGCTCTCACAGATGCAAGATCTTTTTAGGACTGATGACCTGAATGTCCGTGCATTGGGCTTAATGCTACCAGACCTGAGGCCCTAACCCTAACTGTCCCCTATACGTGGGCTCCTGAGCATTAAAGAGAAAAAACCAACATGATATAGACAAATATTAGTTACATGCAAACAAGTGGTTAGAATAAGATGGAACTTGGAGACACTGTAGAGAAAATAGGTCTACCTTTTATCTAGCGCCAATATTCCATCTGTGTATGCCAATCCACCCAGCAGGATGAGCCTTGTTTCACACAGAGGTACTTCTTGCAAAGTGAGCACCAGATGTTGCTCTTCACCTTCTTGCATGGATTGTCTTTGTAAGACACTCCAGGAATTTGCTTGTTGTACCTGGAGTGCTTTTCCATGCACACAACATAGATATGATTAGACGATGTCCCAGGGGGAATCTCTGGAAAATGATTGCCAGGGGTCATCCGTTGAGGGCAGGGTTCCTTTTGTGGGTGGCAGTGGGCTGATGTCCTGTATCTACCAATAAGTTGCAGGCACAGTTTCTGGATGCAAATACTTAATACTTAAAACAAATACTGGGTGAAATAATCTGGCTTTTTTGAAGCAGCTTGCTGCTTTGAAGCATACAAGATATAAGAATTACAAATGGCCCACATAAAAAATTTTATTAAAAGCCTCCGGGGCCAGCGGTAATGACGGCGAGACCGGTGAAGGCGGGTCCTCTGGTCATTTTTGTCACAGCCATCCATATATTTATTATAGTCTTTCGCCAGCTGTGGCATCTGTATTTCTTGTACACTGCCTTCTTTATTTATTCTCTTTATTACAACATTTTGGGTTGGATTGTGGTAGTTTGAAATAAATGTGATGGACTTTCTATCCTGCCAAACTAAACATGTTACACTTTCTTGACATAGATAGCGACTGTCACCACTAGCAAGTTTTTTTAACACTTTTCAGCTTTTCACTTTTCACTTTTTCACGTTAAACCACACAAAGTCAATTCAAGCACATTGGGGAAGACATTTGCAATGACTAACCATGAGATTTGACCACGATTGGTTGGTTATTTTTAGTTTGTGACACATTTTTTTCACGTACTAGGCAAAATACCGAAAACTAGGTCCAGCGGTCTAGTGGCAGAATAGGAAATTCCCGAAGAATGGGTACAGCGGTCTGGTAGGGTTAAGAGTTAACAAACTCAGTCATAACTGACCAACCAACCAGTCAGTGAAGCAAGTAACAAATGAATCAACTAGCTAACCAACCAATCAGCCAACCAATCAACTAATGAACCTACTAGCTAATAGCCAACTAACCACTAGTAGGGCCAATAATAATATAAATTATTATATAATTAATTTATTATGACCTTTAGTCTGAACCAAGATTATTTTTATTTTTAAATTTGAGAAAATTTCTTTCTGTAATAGGGAACATTGATGAAGAAGAGATTGTGAACAAAGTTAAGTTACAGATACTTTGAAATGGCTAGGCAGCTTACAACATCGGCATCTGATGCAGTTCTAGCACTGTCTGTACTGTACTTTATTTATAACATTTTCTGGGTGAATTTCATTGCTTGTGTCGGGCTAGGAATTCAGGGAACTGCTGCTGCCTTGGGAGTTGTCAGATTTGCCAAGTCACGGCCAGAAGGACAGGTTTATGATTACCACCTGATGACATCATGGCTGGCCCAGGTGAGAGTTGTAAATGTATGATGTTTGTGTCATCAGCATACTAAAGTTAAGACATTTCTAATCAGAGGAAGAACAGAAAATCAGAATTAATGGTAATTACAAAGAAAAATGTAAACTCAAATGCAACATCATAGTGCATGGAACTAATCTGAAACAAGTCAATGTATTCAAGTATTTGGTACTTTAATAACAGCAGATGGGAGATGTATTCAGGAAGTTAAATGTAGAACAACCCAAGCTAAAGCTGCATTTCATAAGATGAAGAATATTCTCTGCAATTTATCTTTGTCAATCCACGCAAGGACTAGAATTCCTGATGTTGGGAAGTGAATAATGAACAATTAGCAGACAAGAGAGAATTATGTGGAAGCTGCAAAGATACAATTTTATAGAAGAACAGTGCTTCTCCTTTGTGGAAAGTCCTTTAGCCCAAATTCCAGGATAGCACACAATTCTTCCTTTGTAAACTCCATCAGCATAGCTACCATTTATTATCTGTTTTGTGAAAATGACACTAGCAGTCTGCTAATTTAGCTACTCATGAAGCTACCACCAAAAAAAAACCTTTATAAAGTACGAGCTACCATTTTCAGCTCCTCCATAACAGTTTGCAGCTTACTGACTTTCTTTCATATGTCATAGTCTGGTCCCTGCTTTTCATTCTGCCTGCCTTTGATGACCCTGTCTAGACATAGGCCACAATGTTATCACACCTAGCATGAAACTGGTTTTGTTAGCCTGACTTTGCTTAATTAAAATTGTTTATATACACTGAACATAACATAACAATGTTACTTTGCTTATAGAGCATTCTAGCACTCTTTATGAACCATTGAGTCTTTCTGTTTTTCATTGTTAATAAACCTGAGATTGTGGGCGTATTGATGCTAGGTGGACCTGGATTTAAATTCTCAATTTGAGATTATTGTGTTACCATCTGATACGTTGCAGAACTGTTATGAAGTTGCACTAAGAGTGGCATAATTGAGATAGATTAAGGTTCGATTCTTGGACTTGCTGCTCACTACGGGAGGTAAAGACTGACCACTTATTCCTGCATACACTTTGACCTGAAAAATATGGTGGTCATAACACTTCACATACCCACGGAAAATTCCTCTTACGGGGTTGTTTTTTTTTTAGTGGCTGAACATTTGCCTGCAGGTCCAAGAGGAAAAGTCAATGACACATCACATGATCCTTGGGACTGAAGCAATTAAAACATACTCTTGACCTTTTATTCCAACCAAATAATGTTAGCTGTTTGTCATTGTTGAATGATTACATGTCATTGTCCTGTTTCTTCTCTGCAAGGTTGTTGGCATGCCCTTACTAGCTGTTGGCGTCTGCCACACAGATCTGCCAGTAATGATGAATCTCAACCTGATGATTATGGTCGCTGTGCTGATTGGCTGCCGCTTTCTAGCCCCAGGGATGCGGCACTTGGCCACTCAGAGTTGCGCTGGGTTTGGACTGCTCACTGTTGTGATTGTAGCACTGAGGTCTTGGAATATTTATGCGCTTCTAGCTAGTGTTGCATACGTTGCCGCAAGTAAAGTCATTGGATCAGAAGGCAAAATAAGTCTATTCTATCGAGTAGACCTTCTGCACATTGTTCTAGCTATTGGAAATGTTCTATTCACTTGGGGATTTGTTGATTTATGAGTTCTTATTGCTTTGATCATTATGTTAATTGTTATTTAGTTGCATAGGTACTTTTTCTTAATATAGTTTATATTAAACAGTGGGTTATACTTGTTCTGTGATAGTCTATCCAGTTTTAAGCAGCCAGTTTAATTTCACTGTTGTAATTATTTGTTTCTTGAAGGAAATAAGAAGGGATGATAGTACTGATGTTGTAATGTGGAAGTTTAAAACATTTAGCATGAATTCTGTGCTTGATTTCTATCTTTTTTTTTTTTGGGTACCAAGCAGCTCAACTTCTGTTTATAAAAATCTGGGAGGACTCGTGTATATGTATTGGACATTAAAAAAGTTAGCCTGAACCAAAGGCTTATCAAACAAATTAGGAAGAGCTTGGAGGGAACTGAGATGTGGTTTCTGGAAAAACACACACAAATACATATGAAGGTTTTGACCAAAGTATATATAAATTGAAGAACAAAAACAAAACACAAAATAACAAGGAATAGTTATTTATTCTGAGGTAATCTATCTAGAAAGTAGGAAGAGCTTGGAGGCAACGAGATATGGTTTCTGAGATGAGTGTTGCAAATGTGTTTAATCAGTTTCCGTTTTTCATTCCTCTATTCATGTATTCTCCAAGATGCTGCATTCTTACATTCGCATAATTTTAGTGCATACTTTATTACATCCCATTTCATCCACTTCAGTGATTCATTAGCCATTGCAATAATTTCCGTATACACAACAGCTAATTCATGTCATATTTTGCATATTGAAAAAATATATACAAGTGGCTTTTACTGGGTATGTGGAGGTTACCCAGCTCAGTGCAGTATTATGCATACACCAGGCTCATGTAGTATGTCTTCAGAGGTCACAGATTCAGAATTGTATGAATTTTCTGCCTTAGTCATGCTGGAGAATGAACAGGCTGATAGGCTGGCAGGGAATCCACCTCTTGGTGGTAGATTACCTATGGACAAGGAAGAGGTGGTCGGGCACCTGTGGGACCAGGTGGAGAAAGCAGGAGAACAGACTAAGAACCCGTATGTGGAAAGAATGATATGGTAGGGGGTTTGGCAGGGGTTTTTGGACGAATCTCAAAACTGAGAGGGAAGACCAGGAGAACTTTCAATCAGATAGCGGTGGGAATGATTAGTAGTATGACTCTTCACTGGCTGTTGAACGAGGGGCGGAGCGCATGTGGGAATTTCCTGAATACAGTGATCTCGGTTCTTATCTCAACTCAACTCAACATGTCGTATGTCTTCAGAGCAAATCCTCTGTCCATCCACCATATTCAGACATGCAACATTCCCATGTCATTTCTGCTGATTAATAGTCTTCATATTCTGTGACGTTATTTCATTAAGTAGTTTACTGCCGATGCAAAATATATCTAACTGTTAGTCAGCTTAATGTCTCGGAAATACAATTTAATTTGGAACTAATTTTTATTTAACAACAGCCATGGTGAGATGCTGTGAATGACTACAGTTCATTGGAACAGAAACTGAATATAAGTTTTGAAATTATTATATATCCATTTCTGTCTTGTATATTTTCTATAATGAGTGAGTAAGATAGTTGATAAAGAGCTGCTCTAATAATGTCATTAATACAGTCCAACGAGAGTTCAATGCCTGCGTTCGTCATCTTGTTAAGTGAGGGGAACACTGGCCATCTTGTCCTGCGTGCAGTCAGGCCTACAAAATGTGATGACCATATCACATCACAGAACCATTAGCAGGAAACTGCTTTAGGACAAATTATTATTATTATTCTTATATTTTCTATAAATAACCCACACAACCTGCCATACAACTTGCATATATATGTATGTCTTGTACAGAGAGGGATGAGTTAGCTTTGAAGCCAGGCTAATATTTTTAATGTGGAATAGCAAGATGAATATCATAAGCATTGAGTGTACACAAAGGTGTTCTGATGATTCATCTAGCAGAACACACAAATCTTCTCAGAAAAAATAAAATATAAGCATAATTGAATCTGCAGTAGAAGTGAATATGCTTTACATTTTATCATTCAATATTATGAACAAACCAAGGACATGAAATTAGTGTACACATTTATTTAGTTTTGGCATTTTTAATTATTGGGGGTGTGGGTGTTCCATTTCATCCTTTTTTGGGTGTAGAAGTGTGTTCTATTTCATCCTGTGTACTGTGTGTGTCGGGGCATTCTATTTCTTCCTGTGAGAGGGCGGGGGTGTTGTTCTGCTTCATTCTCTCTCTCTCTCTCTGTGTGCGTGCGTGCATGCATTTGTATGTGTGGGTGGGTGTTCTATTTCATCCCGTGAAAGGGGGGTGTTCTATTTCATCCTGTGTGCTGTGTGTGTGGGAGATCTGTTTCATTGTGTGTGTGTTCTATTTTTATCCTGTGTGTGTGTTGCAGAGGAAGGAGGGAGGTGTTGCACCTATTTCATTCTGTGTAATCACTTATAACTGTTCACACATGATCTTTTCATTAAATTGTTTCCGCCATGCATTATGTTTGCAAACTTACAGTTTCTTATATTTTTGCTACTGCTGTTGTTTATCAGAAAGCTATGATAGTTCAGTATGCAGGCTTCCTGACATAAAGACCTGTGGAGGGACATGACCAGACAACTTCAAGAATGTAATGATGTCTAGCCATGAGATTGTATGTACAGTCTGCAGCAGCGATGCCAGGGCAGTTTCAGTGTTCTTTGTGAACGAATGTTAGCTATGGGTGTTTTTTTTTTTTTTTAGAACAGAGAATGAAGCAGTATTAAAACATCGAGCTCATATTAAAAAAAAAAAAAAGCCCTGATTTCCAACATAGCTTGATCTACTGTGTCATGATTGAAGCATTTTATGTTTCATCATTGGTTTCTTTATATACAGCGGAACTGAGATAATTAAGCCTTTTGGCGCATTCGTGTCAGGCTTCAACTATGCCATTTTTGGGGACCAAATTTGTCTTCTCTCTCTGCAGTGATGCAGCCTGTTTCCAAGATCATCATCCTGTGGTAGAGTACGGTCTTTTTTAGATGTGGTTTTCTGACCACGATACAAACAGTCAAACTTTGTGTTACTGACTGCAGTCATCTCTTTTGCTGCGTCCACGATGCCTTGTGACTGAAATAACCCCCTGCAGAAGTCGGATGTGTCGGCCTAACGGCGCAAGAACACAGCTCTGCTGTTAACAGGCACAACGCAATCACGTCCGAAAAACTCTCAGGATGAACGCAGCAGAAGAAGAAGAAATAACCCTAGAAAATTGGGTTAAGTACTCACTATAGAGAAGTGTTTGGCTAGGAAGCATTTATAAAAACACGGAGCTATAATGAAATAACACTTTTTGTTTGACACCTATATGGTAATATCTGACTTAGAGCAGGCACTATTTGTCTTAGATGAAGCAGAGAAGTGTACTTTATTGATGTTATTTGGATGCATTATCTAATTTATGGGCATTAAATGGCAATCGGGGTAGTGCAGTAGTTAGCATGCTTGCCTGCCAGTCATGTGTTCAAATCCTCATCCAGGTTTATCCAGTCTTAAATTTACATCACCCATAAAGTGCTGATTGGTTGATTAAAATATAGGTCTAGCACTATACATCCGAGTTTGCTTGAAGGCGTGGACATTTGTCCTTTACTGGCTTTAGGGACATCCAATGTTTAAACACTTAATAAGTTTGCTGATTCATGTGGATGTTTTAGTCCTGATGATTGCCACAGCTCTGTTAGTAAATGTCCTAAACAAAGAACAGCAATTAGCTAATCACAATGATTACAACACTTGATGAGTGAAGAGGCCAGGAAAAAGATGCTGGCGCTGGATAGGACATGCACTCGGTAAACCTGATTATTGTATAACTAGAAACTCCCTGCTCTAGAACCCACAGGGACAATGAAATAGAGGGAGACATAAAAACGAAGAAGAGAATTAGAGACATGAATAATTTGGCAAGGACATGGAAGGAGTTGCAGGAGACTGCAAAGATAGGACAGTGGTTTAATTGTTCATTTCAAGCTGCTGTAAGTGTGTGGTCATTAGATTATAGACAATAAATAGAGTTAGGTATTGTAACTCCTGCAAACAAATGAGAGATAATAAACACAGACACAGAGAGAAGAGATGCTTTATAGTGAAATGGTCAAGCCGTCTGCCCTTGAACTTTGAAGATTCTTTCTCAGACTGCGCCATTGAGACCAGGAATGCAATCATTCTAGTGTCATTGATGGAGCTACAGGGTTTGTGTTTTGTGTGATGCTCTCTGCAGCTGGCTTGCCATTCTGTGAAGAGAGCCTGGGCTAGACGAGGTCAATCTGTGGCTATGAAGCCGATCATCTCATCTTTAACTTTAAATTGTATATACAATCTACAGCAGCTATGCTAATGAAGTTTCAGTGTTTTTTTGTTTTCACCTCAATGTACAACTATGCCTGGATGGATTTTAGCTATTAGTTTTCTTTTCCAGTGTAAATTGAGAGCCTTGTTATACATTTCAGCAGTGAATCTTGTTTTCCTGCTGGCAGATCTGATCATGACTTCTATTTATCATGTTCCCAACAAACTTAGAGAAGTTTATATAATAACTTGTGTTTATATTTGCAGTATAATGTTTATACTTGTGAGTTATATATTTACACCAATTAATGTGAGGATTTATATACAACTGTTTTTTAAAAAAAACCATTTACCTATTGCTTTAATGTAATCATGTGTATTATGTATTTTAGTTTTATTGTAAACCGTGGTCTAGTTTTTAAACTAATTCTGTGCCAAACAAAGTAGGTTTGGACCAAACATTCACTGAGCATTGAAATTGCAGAAAATATCATGAAACATAGCAAATAACATGATGACCCTAGTATGGCGATATATCATCCTTCTGTCCACACATAAAGTCACCGGTGATGATATATTATCCTTTGGCACTGAATCAGTTAAGAAACTATTCCTGTTGTAGTTATGTGACTGTGTAGTAGATACCATGAACCTGTTTTTATTGATGTTTACGGACATATTTTTTTTTCTATAACTTTTATCAAATCTTTACTGTTGAATTTATCTGTCACTTTATTGTATCTTGTACATGAATGCATCTTTGTCGATCTCTAACATCTTGTGTGTTAGAGATTAGTTTTTGTCTGTGTATTTTTTAAAGTCCAAACAGATTTACAATAAATATAATATTACAGTTGCATGCTATCTCATGTGATTGTGTTGCTGATTCCGTTGTGTGAGACAATTCTTCAACTTCTATTTTCCTCTTTGGAGAAGGAGGTGGGGTGGGGGATGAAGGAGTTATGCACCTCAAAGGCCAGTGCGTCTGACTTCAGCATGCATTTGTGCCAGGTTTACGTCCACAGGGACCACGGCAGCAAGCGACCACCATCCTTGCAGCACACTGGTGAAGAAAGGCAGAACCAGGCAGTGCAAGTTAAAGGTCATGACTTTCAAGTATGACAATGCAGGGCAATATGTGATGAGTAAAATAAGGTGTGACAAGTGCAGATATCAACATTGCATGAAAAAAAGCTGGGATCAACCCCCCTTGGTGGAATTTAGAAAAGTTAGCTGTTTAAAGAAACTGGTTAAAGTGAAAAATGGGCAGAGTTGTGTCAAAGAATAAGCAAAGACAAGTCACTGAGATTGTTCTGGCGACTACATAAATATATGAATGGTGTAGTCAAGAATAAGAGTATTCCTGACTTCCAGGATGCTGATCTCACTTGGCATAGGACTGACGAGGATAAGGGCAAGGCCCTTTTAGAATACTAGAGCAGAGCAACCAGACATGAGAAGCCGAATCTTTGCCAAGACGGTTAACTCAGATAAGTATAAGTCTCAAAAAATTTCATAAGAAGACACAGTGACAGTGAAAGAGGTCAAGGCTGTGTTACAAGGAATAAAAAACAGCTCACCAGGTGTATAAGATATGATGACATTAGTATGTGTACAGAAAACGAGTTGGAGGAACTAGCAGATATGTACAACAGTATTGCGAGTTCTAGCCTAAATGAGGAGTGGTTACCAGCTATCTGATTCCCTTGCTGAAACCTGGCAAAGACCACAAACAAATTTAGAGATATCGTGTAATCACCATGCAAGATACAATAGGCAAGCTGCTGGAGAAGATAAATGCCAGAAAATATCAAGCCAGCTAGAGGCAAGGTCTTTTCCCACCTATCATTCGAGGATAGCGTCCAGACAAAGAAACCTGGACCAACGCAGCAGTTTTTACCCATGATGTGTATGAAGGTTTCCACTCGGGCATTGAAATATGTGCTGCAGCAATTGATCTTGAGGATACTTACAACAGAGTACCATTTGATGTCTTAATGGTTCAGCTTCTTGTACTCAAGATAAGTCCATTCCTCCTTAATAGGATCTCTGCAGCCCTCTTCCAATGGAAATAGTTTTCAGATGTGGCAGTTGGACGTCTGAACTAACAACAATATATCATGGCTTGTCGTAGGGATCACCAGTATCTCCGGTGCTATAACGCCTACACTGAGAATCACAGGTGAGCAAATTACAGGACAGTGAAGGACATCGTCATATGTCAACGATGTGTCAGTGTATCATTAGGGGAAGGATAAAGATCAGATTGCAGAGGAACTACAAACAGAATTCAATCTTTTTGAATAACCATATTGTCAACACTCTTAACACAACTGTAAATGCTGTAGACCAAACAGGGCTATAGTGCTCTGTAGACACGGAAGCAGGCTGGATGTTTGGTCACTATTTAAAACTGTACATACAATATGTGAAATGTGACTAACCCTTGGGAATATATGTACATTTGGGATAACACTACACAAGACACAGTTTAGTCAATGAGAACAATAACAAACAAGTTAGTTGCATGTCCTTTACAGGAAGTTGCAATAAACCCCAGCATATATTTACTAGACTATGTTAGTTCAGCTGTCTGAACGGCCAACGACTCAGACCATTAAAATTAATGCAAAGCGGTGGTCTGCTTTTAAATTGCCCATAGTCGATTTCAAGCCTTCGACAATCTCAATCTCTTGTAACAATCTCAATACCTAAGAAGGTAAGAAAACAACACTACACATGTACAATAACCCAACATGTAAAGTAACAATAAATTATACATTTCACCACATCTCTTTTATTTATTAACATTTCATATTTTATGTGGTATTTCTACAAGCATGAATTTTTCCATAACATTACAAACATACAAATAATTTAAAGTATTTGAGTGACTAGGTCTGTGTGTCTTTGATAAGCTGTTGATCACCATCATCATGAGCCCTTCCAGCTGGCATAGGCATTCATGTCTCTCCACAGACCTAGGTCCTTGGTGTTCCGGATCAACTCTCCTGATGATATTCCTCTATCCCACCATCTCAATTCATCCAGCATCATTTATCTTAATCTGCCTCTTCTCCTACTGATATTTTCAGCTGTTATGGTGTTTGCCAATGCTTCCCTTTTCATTATGTGACCGACGAACGATGTTTGTCTTTTTTTTATGGTTGTACATAATGTTCCTTTTTCATTAGCCTCTTCCAGGAAATAGTTACTGATGCAGTGTAATTTGCAAAACTCATCCAAGGAGCCTCATCTCAATTGCCTCCAAGCTCTCCCTAATTTGTTCATTCACAATCCATGATTCTCTGCTATACAGCAAAACTGGTTCTATATAACAATTCAGCACTCTGTTTAAAAACAAAAGGAAATACATCTATGCCAAAAAATCATCAAATCTGAGGATGCAGATATTCTACAAACAAGTAACATTCCCAAAAATACAATACTAACAGCCTAGAAACAAAAAACCCGTATGAAACACTTCTCTGCAAATATCGAAACAGATTAAGACTTGATGTCAACACAGATTTTAAATTCTGTTGTATCAGATTTGGGCAGTGCAAAGAGTGCTTCTTGTAACAGAGATCAGATATGAGTTCCACACATGGTCAGTCCAACTGATTCATATAAACAGATACTTCATTTAGTTCTAAGTTAAGGAAGTGGGGAAAATACAACTGGCTACTTTTATCTTATAAAGTCATAAATTAGTAAATGTTAAATAGAAAAGTTAATAGGCAAACAAAGCGATGTCATTGCACTAGGTTTTACCCCACCTGACTCAGAATCTCTGTCAAAAGCATGCCACAAAGCACAAACTATGTAGCTCCAGTGATGACACCTAGGAGCTTCAGAAAAGACTGCACTCATGTCTGAACAAAAGCCTGAAAATGAACCCCGAAACTTCACAAGTGTGACACAGATGGCGTGACCAGTTTGTAACCCTTACAACTGTTTAGAACTGAACAATGCCACTGAACTCCAGACAAATTTATAAGTGCTTCATCTCCATCAGCAGACACAGAAGGGTGTGCATATTGGCTGTTCTTCTAGCACACACTGGTTGAAAAGATGAGTAGTTCTCAACATAGTTGCATATCCTTTACAGGATGTAGCAGTCAACCCTAGCATTTTTTGGCTGTTAGTGATTCCTGGGCAAGTTTATGTTCAGTAGTTTGCCACTGCTTTCTGAACGGCCGGCACCCATACCATTTCATAAAAAAACCAACGCAAGGCGGTCTGCTGCCAAATTGCCAGCAGTTGTGTTTCGAATGTGGTCTGTGAGATTACGAACTGTATAACTCCTTCGCCATGGAGCTGCCCGTTCTCAACATATACAACATTTCTAGGGGCCACTGTTTTCCTTGTCTCTGAATGGCATCACAATTTTCCTTTCACACTGGACACCTTGCCACATTGAATGTGTTCAGCTTAGTGACTCTACTGGTGTGAAAAACATATCAACACCAGATCTAATATTAGTACCTGAAAGTTTCCTTTCCAAATACGTGGTGTTTCAGACTATATACAAGTATGATGTTTGACCCTTTTAGTACAAAGCAGCCACATGTATGTTTTTTGGATACTCTATCGTCTGCTTTTTCTGCCCTATATTCACTATTGGGTTCAAGGCCCTCAACCATCTGACTACAAGCAATCTTATCTTTTACCATTTCATGTGACTCCATCCGTGCCCTCTCCATATTATCATCTCTGCCTCTACATCGTGAAATTTTCTTAACTCCACTTGTTACATCGATCCACTTGATCTAAAATGTTACTTTACCTCCACCTGTTCCAAAGTAATTATGACTACTCTTTCAGGCCTAAGCATGTATGACTATAAAGTAGCTAAAGTAGCTACTGCTTGAAGTAAAAATAGTTAAGAAAGAAAAATGCTGGTCAAAGTAATGAAAACTGAACCACAATTTGACTTTTTTCTTTCAGAACTTCTAGAGATATTAACTGTTTCCAATACAGTCAGTAAGGTGACTAATTACAGTCACAAATATCTTGAATCAATAATCATTAAGCTTTAATAACCAAAAAAAAACAACATGAATAATGTAAAACTATACAGAATTTACAGAAAGAAAGTTATAGCTTGTATTGTATATATTATTCATTGATCTGACTGTCAAATCTCACAACGCTAGTGAGCGTGAATCCATTTGGCATGCCATTCTGAAGCAATAATATTTTAAAAAAACCACAATGTGATGAATAAAGAAACATGCAAAATGTGGCTATTATTTACAAGGACCATCATAACAGACAATTAACCCATTTAAAAAAAAACTGACTACTAGCAATGCGGGCTGATACCGGACAAGTAATTAGGCAGTGTAAGAATACAACACGCCCTCCCATACACCCGGGTAGGAAACCGATCCACTATGGTCATCTGATCCTTCTCTGGGTCGTATTCTTGCAATAAATCTGAAAAATAATGTTCCCCATTGATCCCACCCACAATGTATATTTTGTTATTTAGCGCGCAGGCTCCGGCTTCTCTGATGTTGCAATTAGTTTTACAAATGGACCACTGGTCAGTCTCAGGGTTGAAGAACTCCATGGCAATGATGGGCACTGGGAAACCATAGCTGTCCTCAATGTTGCCACCAATCACATAAAGCTTGCCTCGTACCTTTACAGATATAAACAAACAAGTGATTAGAGGAGTCACATATTATGTGAGAAACAAGATGATATTGGTAGATTTAATTCATAAGCGTCTGTTGCATAGGGGTAGAGAAAGCAGTTTCACAACCCCAATATCATCATCCAGTGCCTTGCCGGCTGGTGTGGGCGATCATGCCTCTCCACAAATTACGATTGACACCATGAAACAATTCGTGTGTTGACTCCCTTCCATGCCATGACACAAGACTGTCAAGAATCTTCTCACACTGTCTTCCTCTATCTCTCTTTCCACAAATCTTTTTGGTTGCCATAACATGTTCCAGCTTTTGTCTTCTCATAACGTGAGCAAAAAATGATAACTGCCTCTTTATGATAGATAACATACCGGATTTGAAGTCAGCCTCAGGCGATTTGGAAGCCGACTGCTTTGCATTGATTTTCACAACTGTATGAGTGTTGGTCATTCAGAAAGCAACGGCAAACTACTGAATGTAAAATTGCCTAGAAAAATTAAAAAAACAGCAAACAAAAAAATGATGGGGTTGATTGCAACATCCTGTAAAGGACATGCACTCATACCATTGTATGAAAACCAACACGAGGTGGTCTGCTGCTAAATCGCCAACAGCTGTTTGAAGCGTAGGATTTTTAATTGTGTCTGTAACCCCTTTGCTACAGAGACAGTGAAAGAAGAAGAAAGCACAAATAGCACAAGGTGTGACAAGAATAAGACAGTGAAAGAAGAAAGCACAAATAGCACAAGGTGTGACAAGAATGAGACGGTGAAAGAAGAAAGCACAAATAGCACAAGGTGTGACAAGAATGAGACAGTGAAAGTAGAAGAAAGCACAAATAGCACAAGGTGTGACAAGAATAAGACAGTGAAAGAAGAAAGCACAAATAGCACAAGGTGTGACAAGAATAAGACAGTGAAAGTAGAAGAAAGCACAAATAGCACAAGGTGTGACAAGAATGAGACAGTGAAAGTAGAAGAAAGCACAAATAGCACAAGGTGTGACAAGAATAAGACAGTGAAAGTAGAAGAAAGCACAAATAACACAAAGTGTGACAAGAATGAGACGGTGAAAGAAGAAGAAAGCACAAATAGCACAAAGTGTGACAAGAATAAGACAGTGAAAGTAGAAGAAAGCACAAATAACACAAGGTGTGACAAGAATGAGACGGTGAAAGAAGAAGAAAGCACAAATAGCACAAAGTGTGACAAGAATAAGACAGTGAAAGTAGAAGAAAGCACAAATAACACAAGGTGTGACAAGAATGAGACGGTGAAAGAAGAAGAAAGCACAAATAGCACAAAGTGTGACAAGAATAAGACAGTGAAAGTAGAAGAAAGCACAAATAACACAAAGTGTGACAAGAATGAGACGGTGAAAGAAGAAGAAAGCACAAATAGCACAAAGTGTGACAAGAATAAGACAGTGAAAGTAGAAGAAAGCACAAATAACACAAGGTGTGACAAGAATGAGACGGTGAAAGAAGAAGAAAGCACAAATAGCACAAAGTGTGACAAGAATAAGACAGTGAAAGTAGAAGAAAGCACAAATAACACAAGGTGTGACAAGAATGAGACGGTGAAAGAAGAAGAAAGCACAAATAGCACAAAGTGTGACAAGAATAAGACAGTGAAAGTAGAAGAAAGCACAAATAACACAAGGTGTGACAAGAATGAGACGGTGAAAGAAGAAGAAAGCACAAATAGCACAAAGTGTGACAAGAATAAGACAGTGAAAGTAGAAGAAAGCACAAATAACACAAGGTGTGACAAGAATGAGACGGTGAAAGAAGAAGAAAGCACAAATAGCACAAGGTGTGACAAGAATGAGAATGCTGACCTCCATCATCACATGGTTACATCTGCCCTGGAGCATGGGGGCTTTCTCCTCCCAGACATTCAACTCGGGGCTGTAGCAGCTCATGTTGTTGGCGCAGCCTGAAAACCTCTGACCTCCGGAAATGTAGATTTTTTCATTGCACACAGCCCCAGTATGACCATAACAAGAATGACTGCAAAACAGACAAATAACAGAGTAGAACGGATGGAATGACTCAGGAAATTTAAAAATAATCACAATCTAGTGCCTTGCCAACTGGTATGGCCAGTTATATGTCTCCATGTCCTGTGACCAACATAAGGTCATTTATTATTAAAGGGACCCATTTAACTTGCCTTGAGGCATATCAGGTATATGATGCCAGCCCATATATTTTACTGATCAATTAACACCTGAGAGATGATGTGGTCAATATCATACCGACCTTTACTGTCGAAGACATTTCCCCATTTTAGGTAAGGTCGACCTGGAAGCCTAGGTAAATTTTTTTAATGAGCCTCGATGTGATTTGAACATATGACCACCCAGTAAGAGTGCTAGCCGCCACGACACAGTAGCTCCCAATGTATTATTAAAAGTAAAGAAGTAAAGCTCATATAGCATATGGTGCTAGATCCACATTTCCATAGACCAACCAGCACTGGATGGCTGATGTGGCCGCCTTTACTTCCCAAGACATTCTTGGCACCCATTTAGGCTGGGTCGACCTGGGAGCCCAGAACAATTTTTAAGTCTGAATTTATCCAGCTGCGGATTGAACCCATGCCCACCAGGTCAGCAGGCGAGTGTCTAGCCACAACACCAGAGGCTCCCAATTTATTGTTGGGATACACTTAAACTACCATCACTCTCATATTTGATGGCCTAGAATTTATGATGCCTAAAACTTGACAACTCAGAGGCAGTATCTGCTATTAAAACACCTATATACTTAAATTATCAAAATATAGGCACTGAACTCTTTTACGCCTCAGGCAGTTATTGCATTAACTCCTATTCAAAGCAGTCATTGCCTAAACTACTACAGGGTTTAAAATGAAGGAGTTAATATAATACTATGTGGAAGTTAATGTTTACAATAGGGACAGAGTGGATTAATGTAATAATCAACTGAGATAAAAGAAGTTTAAGTAAAGTATTTCAGTAATCAAGTACTAAATAAAAAAGTAGTGAGTTGCTTGGTAAGGAATGAGTTTATGGTGCCTTAATGATACTAATATCAATAGAACTAATAGACAATACCAACGACCGGGATCTGCAGACAGACAGGAACACCTAAGCCACTTTAATAGCACATGTTGAGTTGAGTTGAATTCAGAACCGACATCACTGCACTCAGGACATTCTCATATGCATGCCGTCCCCTTGTTCAACAACCAGCGAAGAGTCATACTACTAATCGTTCCCACCGCTATCTGATCTAAAGTTCTCCTGGTCTTCCCTCTCAGTTTTGAGATTCTACCAGAACCCCTGCCAATCCCCCAATCTCATCCTTTCCACATATGGGTTCTCAATCTGTTCCTCCACCTTCTCTCACAGGTGCACAACCAGCTCTCCCTTGTCCATAGATAATCGACCACCAAGAGATGCATTCTCTGCCAGCCTATCAGCCTGTTCATTCCCCTGCACTCCCGCATGGCCAGGGCAAAAATCCATACAATTCTTACAATCTGTGACCTCTGAAGCGAGGTGAGCCATTCCACACGAAACATTCCTTTCTCCACTTTCCTAAGCATACTCCTTGAGTTGAACTGCACATGATGATTGTAATATCATGGAGATCTACTGCCATCTGATCTAATTTGACATACAGAGGGCCAACCAAATTTTGTCTTCTTTCATTCACTTGAAATCTATTGTCTGTATCTGCAATGTTGACTCTTGTATAAACTTCAGTCTTTTTTAGTTCACTCAGTGGTCCATAAAATTTATCTTCCATTATTGCTTCTCTAGGCCAGAAGGTTTGCCTAATATGTTATATTCAGGACAGTCTTGGAGTATGTGATCTGCTGTCTGCGGTGCCAATCCACATGGCTAATTCACCAATCTTGAATTTTGTATAAATGTGGTTGTGTAATCGATTGCGTCCTGTTCCGAGTCACAGAATAATTTGTTTTGGTCTGCTCAATAGTGGTAATCTTGTGTTGGTGGCTTTCTGGTGTTTTTTTTTAAATTTTTGGTGGTATGTGACATGTACATCAGGTTGCTCTTCTCTTGCTCCTTCCTTAGCTAGTTGGTTAACTCTTTCATTTCCTGGCACTCCACAGACAAATCAGGGGAAGAGGGAGAAGATGCTGGACGGTAGTTTGACATTATGGCATGGAGGAGGGGAACATTGATACCAGAAAAATTGGCAGTACACGAGGGAAAAGGCTGTGGACGGACATAATAATCAATGCCACACGACATGGATATAAGAAGATAGTGAAATACCTTATTGATGCACAAATGTCCCATTCCTCGGTGGCTACAGAGTAACACTCAACGGTGCACATGACCATGTTCTCATCCTGTCCTCCGACCGCATACAATTTGCCTTTATATGCAACAACAACAAAGTCTTTCCGAGCCTCATTCATGGAAGGGAGCTCATACCAAGAATCAAATCTGCAAACAATAACAGGTCATAACATTCAGATATCAATTTTCAAAATATATCAATTGTTTACCATCCCTCTACATTTCATACACACAGATGCTGTCAATGAAAAGAACAGTTGACTAGTCAGTCAGTTAGTTAGTCAACAGATCATCCTCACTGCACATTGAACCATTTAGTCCAAAAGTGCTCGGATCCCCTCCTCAGCAAATCTCGCAGCGTGTAGCGGCTAACGACACCAGTTCTGTGTTGGTTTATCAATCTTCTTTGGCTTCCTGCATAGTGTTCTTGTTTGGCCACCCCTCTTTTAATTTGCTGTTCTACTTCCGTCTCCACAGCAGCCGGATTTTCTTGTCTGCATTTTCTGTCTAATTGGATGCAAAAAGAAAAGGACGTACAGAAATCTGTTGGCACTTGTACCCACTCCTCACCAGGTTCTAAGTCCTCAAGTGCACATACCTGTTTTAGAATCCATGACCTTCCTCTTTTTAACCTGCTGCCCTTCACCTTCATAATTTCACTATGCAGTGGATGTTGTGTGTTTGCGTTAACTTTAAGGTAGGCACGTGCTCTGCAAATTTGTATTCTGTCTTCAATGGTTGGAAAATCAAGAAGGTAGTGCATCACCCTGCATGCTGTATCTCTTGTACATCCAAGAATAATGTGCAAACCTTCGTTCTGTATCCTTTTCATCCTTTCTATCTGCTTACGGCTGAGAGTCAGGATCGCCATTGCATACTCAAAAACAGACATGACAAGTCCCTCGTATAGAAGACATAGATGGCACTGCTCACAGTTTGCTGCCACCATCACCCGCATCGTAGCCAAACACCACTTGGCCTTTGTTATCACCTGATCTATGTGCTCATTATAAGCAAGGCTTCGATTAAAACATATCCCTAGGTAATTCATTGCCTGCGTTCTTTCCACAGTCTCTGAACACAGATTTACCGTTGGTGTTTTAGTGTTGACAATATGGTTATTCAAAGAGAACCATGTCACTGTTGCCTTTGTTGGGTTGACCATTGCACAGTTAACTAAAGCTCCACTACTTATCATAGTTTATAGATGAAGCATTCCATAAAAACAGGATCTGCAACATTTAGTAGCTGCAGTTGTTATATATAGTGAACAACAAGGGTTAGAATTGCAGTAAAGAAGACAGAGATTATGGTCGTCTCTAAGAAAGAAATACCACAATGTAATATACAGGTAAATGGGAAAATTCTTAACCAAATGAATCACTACAACTAATTCGGAACAGTTATAACATCTGACGGGAGGTGCTTTGAAGAGATTAGAAGAAATATTGCTAAGGTAAGTGTTGCCTTTTGCAGGATGGAAAACATACTGACCAATCAATAAAAAGGTGTCAATTGCAATGAAAAAAAGAGTGTTGAGGTATGACATAAAACCTGTACTTTTGTATGGATGTGAACCGTGGAAAATGAGCAGACAAGCTGGAAAACATCTAATGGCAGTGGAAATGTGGTTTCTGAGGAAAATGCAACGAATACCATCGGCAGACAGAAAAACCAATGAGCAAGACCTACAAGAAACAAATGAAAACCGTAAAATGATTAGTAATAAATGGGCATATTCTTAAATAAAGTCAAACAATAGTTATCTCAGAAGAGTCATAACATCTGATGGGAGATGCCTTGAAGAGATTAGAACAAGAATTGCCATTGTGAAGGTAGCCTTTTGCAAGATGAAAAACATACTGAACAATAAAAAGATATCAATTGAAATGAAAAAAAGTGTTGAAGTGCTACACTGAACCTGTACTTTTGTATGGACGTGAAGCGTGGACAATGAGCAGACAAGCTGAAAAACATCTGATAGCTGTGGAAATGTGGTTTTTGAGGAAAATGCAAAGAATACCATGGACAGACAGAAAAACCAATGAACAAGTAAAAACCAAATGAAGATTGTAAACTGATTAGAGACATTAGACGTAGACAGTCACAATTGTTTGGGCATGTTATGAGAAGAAATGAATTGGAGAACTTGGTGACAATGGGCAAGATCGAAGGGAAGAGACCAAGGGGAAGACAGAAGTAAATACCTGGATGTCTTGGCCACATGGCATGGTTGAGACAGAAACACGCAGCTGATCCACGACTCTGATGATCAAGTGAGATGGCAAAACACGACTGCCTATGCTTATCGGCATGGCACATGATGGATGGATGGAAAATGATTAGAGAAATTAGACAGTCAAGATTTGTTGGGGACGTTATGAGAAGAAATAAAATACAGAACTTGGTGACAACTGGCAGGATTGAGAGGAAAAGAACACAGGGAAGACAGAGAAGTAAATATCTGGATGACCTGGCTACATGTCATAGTCGAGACAAGAACACAGAATTGATCCACAACTCTGGTGATCACGTGAGATGACAAAACATGACAATCCACAAATTGGCATGACATATGATGATGATGATTCCATACATAACATAACAAACAAGAGGACTTCTTAAAGTAATAAAAAAGTGAAGGCTTCCATGGCTGCTGCTTCTTGTTCTGACTTCCAATGGAGCAGAGGTTCTCTAGCAACTCAGCTTTGTAGACTTGATCATGATAGATTGGACTTTGTAGCTAAAACGATTTTCCACTGGATGAAGCAGTCACCTCTTATTACATGGTTTGTTATGATATTGCTTTGGATATGCCAATTCTTTGTTTTATCTCAGTGTCACATCTTTTATCAGGTGTCACTGATATAGAAAATTGAAAATAATAAACCTGTCTGATTTGTATGCCTTTATTATATATATATATATATATATATATATATATATATATATATATATATATATATATATATATATATATATATATATATATATATATATATAAGCATACTGTTATTTGTGCTCTCTTGGAGACTACCATGTGTCCACACATTCAGCTTTGCTAACATTTAATGACAACCACTTCTTTTGCAAGCACTGTGGTGAAGGAGTCATGAATGCAGCTCGTAATCCCGCACACCACATTCAAAACACAGCTGCGGGCGATATAGAAGCAGGCCGCCTTGCGTTGGTTTCCCAAACAATTGTATCAGTGCTGGTCATTCAGAAAGCAATGGCAAACTACTGAAAGTAAACTTGCCAAGAAATCACAAACAGCCCACAAATGCTGGCATTGACTGTGACATCTTGTAAAGGATATGCAACTAACCTTTCTTCTCGCTCTCTTCCACAACCAAGTCTAGAATGACTAAAATAGGTACTAGAAAATGTTCTGAGCAGTGATTTTGACCCCGTTACTCACTGAGCTCCGACTGCACTATTAAAACAGCACCATATACCCAATATGTCTTAAGGCGTGTACAGATGGTCCTCTACCTTACTGTTTTAGATTCTATGAAGAAAACACAGCAAACTCTGGATCAGACTGAAAGCATCGTGCAGTTTGCAATCTCTTATTCTTTTTCTTTCATTCACCTGAAATTTATTGTCTATATCTGCCTTGTTGTCTCTTGTACAAGCTTCACTGTCTTTGTTTAGTTCATTCAATGGTATATAGATTTTATTTGTTTATTTCACTCATTGGTCCATAGATTTTATTTGTTTAGTTCACTCAATGGTCCATAGATTTTATTTGTTTAGTTCACTCAATGGTTCATAGATTTTATTTGTTTAGTTCACTCAATGGTCCATAGATTTTATTTGGTTGCAATCTCATTGTTCTCCATATGCTGTAATATTTACAACACCCCCCCGCCTCCCCGACATACATGAAGTTGTCCGCAGTAAAACGTTGAAAAGAGCAGGTGATAAAACACATACTTGTGTAACACCTCTTTTAATTGCCCTAAATTTACTAAGTTCTCCAGCATATCTGATGGGAGATTCTTGCTTTTAATATTTCTAGACACTATAAGAAAATAATAATGGTTATGGTACAATTATCAAGAAAACGTGATAACAAACCTCGGATCAAACCATAAGCATCATGCAGTGGCAAGGATCAAACCATAAGCATCATGCAGTGGCAATTTCATTATTCTCTGCGCTGTCGTATTTACTCCCTCAAACATACATGAAGTTGTCCGCAATAAAATGTTGAAATTATCAGGTAATAAAACACATAATTGTTTAAAACGTCTGCATTTACTAAGTTTTACGTCATATCTGATGGGAGAATCTTGCTCACAATATATCGAGACACTTTAAGAAATTATAATGGTATAGTACAATGCATTAGTAAAACAACAAACCTCGGGTCAAACCGAAAGCATCGGGCAGTGGCAATCTCATTGTTCTCTGTGCTGTCGTATTTCCCCCCGCAAGCATACATGAAGTTGTCCAGCACTGCCACACTGGGGTTGAACAGGGGAATGAGTGAATCTCGCAGGAAGCCGTGGTGCTTGTTGTGAAAGGTGTAGCACTCCAAATTCTGGGCGTGGGACATGATTATACTCGGGTGGTTTGACCTGACTTGCGTCCTGCTGGTCTGCAGCATTGGCTGTTTGCTGGTGACTATGTGATAGTCCTTGGCTTCTGTGAGCAGGTCGCTGCACTCCTGGTTGATTCTCATCATTTCGACTTTGCTCACCTGAGTGAGAACATCACAAAAGAAGGTTACAGAATGAGATCAGCCAGGGTTGCAGAGGTGTTTCCAAGGCACCAGGGTCAGGTTCTATACTGGCCAAGACCTACTAACACGTCCTAGTCGTGCATCCTGGTGTCACAGAGTACCTGGAGAATTCGACCAGGAGATGTGGAATTTGTAAGACTCACACCATCTCTCGGCCTACAGCAACTTTTGTGGTCAAAGGAGATAACCCCAGTAATCCTTTACCCCTAAGGGAGTGGAGGATTACGCCCTTGTGTTCGGGAAGATTCGAGAGATGTGTGTACCGGAACTTATTCTGACTGCGCAGTCACAATGGCTTGACTGTGAACCGGGGAAGAGGATTGTTATTCTAGCCCAGCTGGCAAGAACTTCGGTCTGGCTGCAGTAACAGGAAGAAATTGGACCAGTGTCAGTGTACCATTTGAAGACTGTAGACGACATTAAGTCCCCAAGTTGGATGACGTTCCATACTTCTAACTGCCTGACAGAATAAAAAGATAAGAATGCTACCATTCGGTTCGTGTCAAAATCCCAATCACCCGATGTTGCATAGTGCATGCAGCCATGTTCACCCGTAGGTCAGGGGCGAGCCTGTAATTTTTCCTACCGGAACAGGCTTGTTGACATGACCCAATTACGGGCCTGCGTCAAACAATCTGAACTGCTGTAAAAAGTGCAGGTATGGACTGCATAGTGTCGCCTGCCAAGAAATTGTTGGGGGAAAATAGGCTGGGCCTGAATGTTGGCAAGATGAGTACACTCTTTGAACTCCGGCGTAGTCTACAAAACCGGAAGTCAGTGATGGTGTAACTAAAAACTATTGTATAAGATATCGGGCGAATCGGCCGGACAAGACGAATCGTGGGAACGTCCTCTATCGAATCAGAGGTCATTTAAACGATCCCGCGTGTGTCGAGGTTCACATATTTTGGTGGGGCGACCACTGGTTTTTCTTTGCCTTCCTCATACACTGTATGTCCTAAGTCTCCTTAACGGACTACCATCTTAATCTATAGTGGGTTCCTGTGAGGAGGACAATGGGGAGGGGAAAGAAGGAGGAATGATATGGCAGACATGTTCTGATGGTTACAGGGGTGATGAACTGGGGAAAGAAGGACTACCTGGGAAGAGCTGAAAGGGGGTTTTGCCAATGGCCCTCCTTCAGGGCCATCTTGCCTATGGGTACTGTAAACCCTCTAACCCTGTATGTCATTAGAAGACTTCCTCTGGGGAACTGGGGCAGACACTCATGACCAATCACCGTGGGTTCACTCTATCACCAGTCAAGGGAAACAGATGGTCTATTCGGCTGCTTGTCAGACCCCAGACCTTATTCTTCCTCTGATCCTGAGGCATGGCCTGTAATTGAACCACCACCCCTTTTTGGGGAGGTGATTCACTCTGAGTACAAAGATGCAGTGTATCCCCATATGGTAGGTCATGGCCATGTGAATCTCACCGAGGGTTGACTTTGTCATTTTGCCAGATTCTACATTCCGGAGAGGAGTGATGGACGGTTAGTAAAACCATCGTTCTGTGTCAACATCAACAGTCTGGACATACCAGCTGACGTGAGGTGATCCTACTACCCATCAACCGGTCAGTCATCTATGCCCTCAGAGCAGATCCAGGATAAGTCATCCACCATTTAAAATGAAGGCTGCTGGGCAAGTATGGTTTGTGTAAGCGTCCAGCTGTGCCACACTTAGTACCTACCCGGCTACCCAACAACTGTGTGAACACTTGATTCATGAGAAACTGTGCTATGAGTGTGAATCTATCCAGGGTTAGTTAGTTAGTTAGTTAGTCGACAGATCATCCTCGTTGCACATCGAACCATTCAGTCCATAAGTGCTCGGATCCCCTCCTCAGCAAATCTCGCAGCGTGTAGCGGCTAACGACGCCAGTTCTGTGTTGGTTTATCAATCTTCTTTGGCTTCCTGCGTAGTGTTCTTGTTTGGCCACCCCTCTTTTAATTTGCTGCTCTCGCAGTCTGGCCATTGTTGTAGATTCACAGTCATCACTTGGTTCTCGCAAAAGTCTCACTTCACGTAGAGCATTCAGAATGTCAGCCTGGTCCATGGCGCGTCCGCCCTCCACAGTAGCCTCACCTGCGAGCTTGTCAGCCCGCTCATTTCCTTGTACTCCCACATGCCCTGGCACGAAGATGAAACTAATCTTTGCCAGCCGAGACCGCTTCAGAGGCAGCAACCATTCTCTTCGGATCGACCCCTCCTCTATACTCTTGATCATGTTCATCGAGTCGCTAAGGAAACAAGCCCTAGTGAATGTCTGTGTCTCGAGCCATGTTATTGCTTAACTTACTGCCATGACTTCCATGGTCAGGCTACTTGTGGTTTCAGTGAAAGCACCAGAGTTCTCCTTCACAATTCTCCCTCCGGCCCGAGCTGTAAAGGCCCATAAGCTTCTCACATGTCGGACGACCGACCCATCTGTGTAGATGACCGCGTCACCGTCTAGCGAATTCTCGAAAATCAACGCTTGTACTTCAGCCTCAACAGCAGCCGGATTTTCTTGTCTGCATTTTCTATCTAGTTGGATGCAAACTCAAAAGGATGTGCAGAAGTCTGTTGGCACTTGCACCCACTCCTCGCCAGGTTCTAAGTCCTCAAGTGAACACACCTGTTGAAGAATGTCTTCGGCTTGACCCATCCACGACCGTCCTCTTTTTAACCTGCTGCCCTTCACCTTCATAATTTCACTATGCAGTGGATGTTGTGTGTTTGCGTTAATTCTGAGGTAGGCGCGTGCCCTGCAAACTTGTATTCTCTCTTCAATGGTTGGAAAATCAAGAAGGTAGCGCATCGCCCTGCATGCTGTATCTCTTGTACATCCAAGAATAATGCACATAGCTTCATTCTGTATCCTTTCCATCCTTTCTATCTGCTTATGGCTGAGAGTCAAGATTGCCATTGCATACTCCAAAACAGACATGACCAGCCCCTCGTACAGAAGACATAGATGGCGCTGCTCACAGTTTGCTGCCGCCATCACCCGCATCGCTGCCAAACCCCGCTTGGCCTTTGTTATCACCTGGTCTATGTGCACATTATAAGCAAGGCTTCGATCAAACCGTATCCCCAGGTAATTCATTGCCTGCGTTCTTTCCACCGTCTCTGAACACAGCATTACAGTTGGTGTTGGATTGTTGACAATATGATTATTCAACGAGAACCAAGTCACTGTTGCCTTTGTTGGGTTGACCATTGCCCCAGCTTCATCACACCAAGTACTTATGCGATTGAGTTCGGTTTGAGACTTTAGGCTATTGTGCATCTAGCTATGAACAATGTTATATTGAAGATCTAGCACTGGACATTGGACTTTTATGAACTTTACGTCAAAACTGTGTTACTATAAATATAGACCTATGATGGAGGCTTCAATCTGATAGGATGTGGACAAAAACAATGAGTCTCATTTGGACACATGCTTTGGTGTTCCACTGTCATTAGCTTGACTTGCTGTCAACTAGGAGGAGGTGATATCTGGTCGAAGACTGAGGACCTGCTGCGAGAGCCTACAAGCTAAGTGACATCTCTTTGTGGCGTGATGCTTTAGCACGTGTACCATGAAGACATCCTTATAGTGGCAGCCTCCGCTGAATCTGTCTTGTAGCGAGTAGCTCACAACAGACAGATCTGCACTACATCCACATTATCTTCACTCTTTTGTACAATACACTTTTATTGTTGAGTTTGTAGATGCTAGAGTTGCATCATTTGTTCAGGATGATGTTTGAAAGGGTAACATCCCTTGGTCGGTTGTGAGAGAGATAGGTATCCGAAGACTGGTGGGATCGTAGACTGAAATTGTCCCAGTCCCAAATCTGAAGTCATCCCGATATATATATATATATATATATCTCATCTCATCATGTCTCATCATGTTCCTCTTGTACCTTGCGGTGTCGAGGTGAAGTATAAACTTCGTGAGAGTGCCCGGTTATGGGCTTCGTATATCGACATTCCCATGGATTCTGTTATTCCCTCCGTCCAGCGTTTACGTGGTCGGCCTCTTCCTCTGTTTCCATCTGGTCTGTACGTCATTGCCTGTTGTGGCATGCTGTTGACTGGTAGCCTACTTGCATGGCCAAACCATTTGACTTGCTGCTTTCTAATAAAATCTAGAGCAGCTTTAACCCCCACTTTAGTCCTGATTTCTTCATTTCTGATCTTATCTCTTCTTGATACGTTGAGTATTCTTCTCAGAAACCTCATTTCTGTTGTTGTGATTTTTCTTTTCTCTTTTTTTGTCATTGTCCAGGTTTGGCATTGGTAGCACAGAGTTGGTAGGAAGATTGTGTTGTAAAGTGCTTTCTTAGTAGTTATTGATACATGTTTGTTCTTTAGTATTGGTGCCATTTGTCCAATGAGTTGATTTGCCTTATTGCACCTATTTTCGATCTCGTCTTCTGATCTGCCATTTGATGATATTATACTTCCTAGGTACTTGAAGCTCTTTACTTGTTTCAAGGGATGTTCGTTTAGGTGAATTGTTGCTGTTTGTTCTTCTTTAGTTATAGTCATTACCTCTGTTTTGCTTGTGCTAATTTTCATGTTATGTTCCCTACACATTTCGTTTAGACTATTCATGTGGTCTTGTAATTCAGCTTCTGATTTTGCTATTAGTGCTTGGTCGTCCGCAAACAGGAGTTCTCTAATGGTTAGATTTGCAGATGGTTCTTCTTCTGTGTTCTCGTCATGCGGTATTCTTGCTGTCTCTGCTTGGCTGGTTTCTTTACATATGTTGTCTATATATGTTATGAACAAGAGAGGGGACAGGACACAACCTTGTCGTACTCCAGATCTTATGGTGAAGGGTTCTGAGTGTCCTCCAGTTGCTCTCACTATGCATTCACTGTTGTCGTATAAACTTCTACATAGGTTTGTTAGATGTGTACTCACTCCATATTGTTTAAGGATTTCCCACAGCTTGTTTCTATCTACCCTATCAAATGCCTTTTCTTGGTCAACAAAGGCTAAGTAGAGTGTTTCATTGAATTCAATTGATTTTTCTATAAGTTGTCTAAGAGCAAAAATGGCGTCTGTGCATCCTTTGTTTTTCCTAAATCCAAGCTGCGTTTCGCTTAGCTGGGGTTCTAAAGTAGTTCGTAATCTTTTTTCAAGAATTTTGCAAAATATTTTCCCAGTATGACTCAACAGTGAAATGCCTCTGTATTGTGTGCAATCTCTTTTGCTGCCTTTGTTTTTCCAAATTGGGATAATTATGGCGTTTCCCCAGTCTCGTGGTGTCTGTTGTTCTACCCAAACATGGTTGAATAGTCTATGTAGCCAAGCTGTTCCTACTTCCCTTGCTGCTTTAATTAGTTCATTTGGTATTTCATCCTGTCCTGGTGATTTGTTCAATGGGGCATATATTATATATATATATAAGCCGGTCTCTCTGGCTGTGGGGTTACAACACTTTCTCTCTGTAATCCCGTTTATCACGCAGAGTCTCGCAGCGGAGCGAGAACTGAGGTGGTTCGACCCCCGCTCGTGACTTGCGGATACTGAGCCGGCCGCTCAGAAAGCAATGGCAAACTACTGAGCGTAATCTTGCCAAGAGATCAACAGACAGCTGAAAGATGCTGCTGTTGACAGCTAAGTCCTGTAAAAGGATACGCAAAACAAACAAACAATATATATATATATATATATATATATATATATATATATATATTCATAGATAAGTGCGATAGCCTGTTCCCTTCACCCCAGGGAAGCTGTTGACACCTGGGCAACAGGTCCCTTCGAATAACGTAGTAGGATCGCTGATTCTTCCGAAGTCGGAGAGTATCTGCTTGCTCGGCGTGGAACCATCAGTCTGCACATAATAAGCCAGACATGGGATAACGGATGCTCACGCAAACCTCAGTCCGGTATGACATCACACTGATGTTGGACAACAGGATGTATTCATCCGACATACAGGACTTCACGCTGGAGTTCACAGCCAGCGAACGCAAGCAAGCCAGCAGCGATATCAGCCAATTCTGAGCAGTAGTTTATGGAATCCACAGCTGGGGCTATGCACAGATTAGCTAAAGCCTGAACTCTGGTGCTTACTAAAAGTTAGTTGCATGTGCTGTACAGGGCGTTGCTATCAACCCCAACATTTATTGGCTGTTTGTGATTTACTAGACAATTTTATGCTCAGTAGTTTGCCGTTGCTTTCTGAATTGCTGCCGGCTTTATATAATCAAAATCAATGCAAAGTTGTCTGCTCCCAAATAGCCTGCAGCTGATTTCCAACCTTCAACTTGGTATTTCGAGGAATTTTGATTTGTTCACTTAACTCATAAGCCCCTGTCACCGACCTGATTTTACCAAAAATAGTTAAACTGTAAAGCAGCATTTTGAACTTGGTGAAAAGAGGTTTAATCATCAAGCAGAGGAGAGCCCATCAACTCACAGCCAGAAACGACTGAAGGAGGCTGAAACATTTTATGTAATACTATCTTTCCTTTTTCCATTAACCTGGATTATTGGGGTACAATCTCAGTTGCACTTTGTGTGACTTATTTTCACCCATGTCTGTTTCTTATCCACATTTTAGTTTTCATCAAGTTTTCCCTGTCCATTTCTGAATATTACGTCAAGGACATATTTATCTGTTCTATCTTTTTCTGGGACTGTTTCAGTAAGTATTCAGAAAAGAAAGTAAAGGATCCTGTCTCACAATGTAAGGCACAATGTGTATATTGTGCTAGCCCCACATTTGTTATAGACCTCTCGACACCCAATGCGTGATGTGGTTGTTGTTATCCCGGCTCCCTCTGCTTCCTAGAACATTTTCTGGTACTTATGCTAGGTTTACATGGGAACCCTGGTCAATGAAAAAAAAAGATCCCCACCCCGATGGGGATTTGAACACATGTCCACCAAGCCAGAAGGAAGACATGTTTGAGGCTGAATCGAGCCCAGGGCAACACAGGCTGGAAAAAAATAATTCTGCCTCTGCTAGGAATTGAATCCAGGTGATCGTCTTGACAGGCAAGCACATTAAGCACTATGCCACCACAGCTCTTAACAACAATAGCGACTGTAATGAATATGACCATATGTTTTATAACTTTGATCTCAGGCTGTTGCTGCCCAATGCTGCTAAGCTGGCAGTTAATGGCAGCCCATTCGAGGCTACATTCTTACCTTCTCAACCAACTCCTCCCCAGCCAATAAGGGCAGTCTGATATTCCTCATCAGCTCTGCCAGATATTGTTCTCTCTCAGCCTTGTCGTGGTCTATCCACTGTAGGACTACTGTGAACAGCCGATACTCTGAGGGCACTTTCAGACTGTTGTCCTGCAGCATGCTGGCCAGCTGGGTGTGTGTCAATTTGGAGAACTGCTCTGAGGAACTTACGATCTGCAACAAGAAAAAAATATCACACACAGAGATAAGATCATCCCATTGCACATATAGATGTGGAGATCAGAATGGTCAAATGGATAAGAGCACTTGCTCGTAAACATCCTGTGTGCTGATGCCAAGGTACCAGGTTCAACCCCTACACCGGCCAGTTTGACTAAAATGTTGACTATTCGTCCTTGACTTGGGGACGTAAATTACAAGTATCTCAGACGCCGGAATGCGTTCACCTGATGGCGAGGGACACTGGACAGTCTGTTGCTGTCTGAGTGTGCTACCAAAGCAATAGACAGAAAGTATTACAGCCAACCTTCACTGTAGAGATGACGTTCGACTGTCTCATTTAACTACACATACTACTTAATCACTCTGCATAAAACACACAAGTTATATAATTGGCTAGAATGTCAGTGAGGCAGCTTGACTAACACGACACTCAGGATTGATATATCAGATGGCATGTGTTTTATTACTCTAGCAAAGCATATGAAAACAATTAGTGGAACTGCGGTAAAGCTGTGAAAATGTAAACAATACAAAATAACATAAAGTAATGCAGCTTTACAGAACAGAATTATGGAAAACATTGGATGTTGCAGCGGTACACACACACACACACACAAACTCAATATATAGACGGGATGGGAAGTTATGGAAAGATGAAAAATTTAAAACAATGAAAAGAATATGAAAGAAATGTGCTTTTTATTTCAGAATCAAAGGCTGTGATAATGTAGGATTCGGAGATAAGTAGCACATATTTTCTTTTCATTTTCCCCCAGCCTGTTCTTATACCTTAATGTAGTCATGTAGTCACTGTAAAACCAAAAATTCTGTGTATCTGTATGTTGTTTTTTGTGTATATATTACTCTAGCAAACACATTATAATGGGTAAGTAAACTATTAAGCAGTGCAGTATCAAATATATAAGCATGACAACAAGCTACAGATCATCAGTAAAACATGTAAGAAAGCCATTTAGAACCCTACTTCTGACTACATTATAGATTGTAAGCTTAACACCCATGAATAATATGGGTCTACCATTATTGTCAATACCTTAATGGTATGTAAATGGTCTACCACCGCTTCATCACAATATATTAATGGTATGTAAATTATCTACCACTGCTTCACCACAATATATTAATGGTATGTAAATGATCTACCGGTCATGCCGGTCTCCCTGGTCAAAGAGTTAATGACATTGTTTGTAATCCCGCATATCCACGTGGGGGAAAACAGCAGCTGTGAGAATCGGAAGTGGTTAGCGCCACGTGGTAACTTACGGGGGTATGTGAGCCAGTCGTTTAGAAAGCAATGGCAAACTATTGAATTTAAACGTGCCTAGTACATCAACAGCTGCTGAAAAATGCAACATCCTGTAAGGGATATGCAACATTAAAAAAATTAAAAAAAAACATCTACTACTGCATCATCACGGTATTTTAATGGTATGTAAATTATCACCCACTGCATCATCACAATATTTTAATGGTATGTAAATTATCTACCACTGTACCTTCAAGATACCTTAATGGTATATAAATGGTTTACCATTGTATTCATTAAGATGCCTTATATGTATATAAATGGTCTACCTCATTGGCACCTTGCCGTCTTGACAGACAATAGTTTGTGCTTTAAAAAGGCATAATAACTTTTACCTATGGCGGTAGCGAATGTGACTGATAAAGCCAATTCGCGCTGTAAATGTCCGTTCACAGTGGGTGCATGTGAACACGTGGTCATTTCCACCATCATGCACCATCTTACGTCTCACAAGCTCAGTGTGTGACTTCTCTGCAATAATTTTCTCCTTTGTCTTTATTCCATTTCTGATATTTGCCCTCCATGCAACACGTTCAGCGGCGACTTGCTCCCAATGTGCATTATCAATGCCTGTATCAGTCATGTCCCGCTTACACACATCTTTGTATCGTAGTAGAGGCCGACCCTGAGATCTCTTACCCATCTGTAATTCACCAAAAAAGAAGTCCTTTGGTATTCTACCATCATCCATCCTCCTAAGATGTCCTATCCATCTAAGTCTACGAAGACTGAGCATGGAATAAACCGTCACACAACCTGATCTTTCCAATACTTCAGTATTTGTGATTTTGTCTTGCCACTTAATAGCAAGAATTCTTAGCTGACACCGCATATGAAAGCTGTTTAAACGTTTCTCTTGGTGTGAGTAAGTTGTCCATGTTTCACTGCCATAAAGAAGAGTACTAAGGACACAGGCTTGATAGACAAGGACTTTTGTTTTGGCAGTAAGCTTCCTGTTCTCCCAGACTCTGTTTCTTAACTTGTTCATTGTTGTTGCTGCCTTACAAATCCGGATGTTGATTTCCTGATCTAGGGATAATTTGCTATTTACCACTGATCCTAGATATGTAAAATGGTCTACCATCTCTAGTTCGGCGTCGTCAATAAAGATTGATGGTACCCCATGTGCACCTTGTGACATAATCTGTGTCTTCTTTTTTGCTAATTGTTAAACCAAATTCAGAACAAGCATTGGAGAATGCAGATAGTAGACATTGCAATTCTTCCTCAGAGTGAGTCGTAACTGCAGCATCATCTGCAAAAAGCAGCTCTCTGATCAGTACCCTCCTAATTTTGGTCTTGGCCTTCAATCTCTGAGCATTGTAGAGGCCGCCATCTGAGCGTGAGTGAATGTATATACCACCATCCTGATCACGAAAGACATATTTCAGTAGAAGTGAAAAGTATATTCCAAAGAGGGTGGGAGCTAGTACACAACCTTGCTTAACTCCACTCTTGATTTCAAACTCTTCAGAAGTTGCACCATCAAACCTGATTATACCCTTCATGCTTGTGTGGAACGATTCCACAATGGACAGAAGAGTTGGTGGGCAGCCAATCTTCTTTAGTGCCTTGAACAGACCCTCACGACTGACCAAATCAAATGCCTTTGTGAGGTCGATGAAGGCAATAAACAGTGGCTGATTCTGTTCATGGCATTTTTCTTGCATTTGTCGCAATAAGAATATCATATCAATGGTGGACCGGTTCTGTCAAAAGCCACACTGTGATTCGGGGTAGACTTGATCTCCTAGGACTTGAAGTCTGCGCAGAACAATTCTGGCAAATACTTTTCCAACAATACACAGAAGTGAGATACCCTTATAGTTGTTGCAGTCGCTCCAATCACCCTTGTTCTTGTACAGTGTTATTATAATGCTTGAATCTTTGAAATCCTGTGGGACTTGTCCTTCTCGCCAGCATAGCTCTATTAGCTGGTGGATCTGTAGAGTGAGTGTGTATTGCCCACTCCTGATAACCTCTATTGGAATCCCATCCTTACCTGGAGCCTTGCCAGATGCAAGTTCATTTATAGCACACTTAACTTCTGTTATGGTGAGAAGTGTGTCCAGGTGGTCAAGAGTTGGTAGAGCCTCTATGGCGTTGAGGGCATCATCCGCTAGTTTGGTCTCACTTGAGTAAAGCTCCAAATAGTGCTCTACCCATCTGCTGTTTCTTATCAGTTATGATTTCTCCAGTCAAGGTTTTCAATGGTGCAATTCTTTTGATCATTGGACCACAGGCTTTCTTTATTCCTTCATAAATGCTTCTTATGTTTCCCTTATCACTTGCGATTTGAATGGACTCACATAACTTATCTAGTAATCATTTGCACACTGCCTGGCAGCCTTTTGCACATCCTTCCTAGCTTGTCTTAGCTCACTCAGAGTGTTACGCGTTGGTCTTTCCTTGTTTCTTAAGTGAGCTATCTTCTTCTTATCAATCAAGGGCTACAGAGTCTCATTGTTTGCCGCAAACCAGTCCTGCCTCTTATGATCCACAGTGCCATAAACCCCTACGGCAGTTTTATAAAGAGTTTCCTTAAGTTGACCCCACTTTTCATTTACTGTACAATTTTCTGGTGTATCAGTGAAAGCGTCTTCAAGTTGCTGTTGAAACTGAAAGCACTTTTCAGGATCGTGAGTGTTAATAATATTAATCCTGAGGCTAGATTTGTGTTTAGCTGTGTAGATTCTCTTTGGTCTCAGTCTAACCCTTGCAACAACCAAAGAATGATCCGTATCACAGTCAGCACTGTGGTAACTTCGAGTCAATGATATATGGTTCAGATGTTGTCTCCGTGTGATGATGAAGTCCAGCTGGTGCCAATGACTGGATCTTGGATGTTTCCATGTGACCTTATGCAGCTCTTTTGTTTTAAAAAAGGAGTTTGTAATACATAGGTCATTTCTGGTGCAATGCTCCAGCAGCCTTTGCCCATTTTCATTCACGCAACTGATGTTGTATTTTCCAAGGCACACTGGCCATGAACTCGAGTCCTTGCCCACACGAGCATTGAAATCACCGAGCATATAAATGTAGTCAGATTTTGGAACTGCCTTGATCACGGAGTCTAACTCCTCATAGAACGAATCCTTCACATCATCAGAGGAATCGAGTGTCGGTGCATATGCAGTAATAATGGTGGCAAAACCACAAGAGGTTGCCAAGCGCAGGGATAATAGTCTTTCATTTCCTCCTGCTGGAATTTCAATCATTCCCAATAGCGAATTCTCCACTGCAAAGCCCACACCGTTGTTGCCTTTTTTCTGCCTGCCCCCTACCCTTCAAAAAAAAAAAGTTTAATTGTTTTCCCTGAGTGACCCTTCCTCAGCGAGGCGAGTGTCCTGCAGGCCAGCCATATCAATGTTAAGACGATTGAGTTCAGCATCAATCATAGCCATTTTTCTGACATCGTCAATATTGGTCAAGTCAGTGGAAAATCCTGGACACATGATTCTCATATTCCAGGTTGCAAGCCGTAGCTTGAGGTTTCTAATTTTCTTTTTATTAGTACCTGGTGTATTGGTTTTACAGCCTGTGATTCAGATTTTGCCCTAGCCCCAAGCACCCATTGAAGCAGGCAGGCTGTGGTGGATCAGCACCCAATTGGCCGGGGGCTGCCCAGCTTGGTGGGCGGTAGCTGATCAGTGACATCTGTAGTGTCTCCCACCATCAGAGGCAATGCGCAGCGGCCCATGTCTACGCCAATTGACAGGGACTTATAACCTGTAACAGTTGCCTCTCGCTTTGATTCCGAGACCAGTTAAGACCAGGGATGGAGTTATTGCCTCTCCATAGCACAAAGCCTGGGCTAAAATATAGAGATCATGTGTTGCCCAAGCAGCATGATCCCTCTCTCGGCCTGCCTAGTTCACTCCAGAGGAAAGGTAACACCTCTACATCTGGAACAAGACAAGCTGCAGAAGCTGCCGGATCAGCAAAGCAATGCTCTAACTGTCCGCCTGTCGGAGCTTCGATCCTAGACCAGCCGCCAACCAAGGCTTAGGGCCTGGTCTGCCCTGCCATGACATTTTGTCTTTAGGTTGCATTTCTTCTCACCAGGGTAAGGCTTGTACCCTCCCAATTGCGCAATTATGCCCGAAGCCATTGGTACAATGTGGGGTGTCAGGTTTGGTAAGCGCCGCCCAACGTTCGGCACTAACAGAAAGCAGGTAGTACCGTCTACTGCTATACGGTAACTCAGTCATATCTGACTAAGACCTAACATCATAGGTCTACCACTACATCATCAAGATATCTTACTGGTATGTAAAAGGGCTTGACTACTTATCTACTCATCAGCAAGCCACACCTCAAAGTTGTCCATCATGTACTGCAGTGCTTTAGTCTGTGTGGGCATGAGGGAGTACATCTGTGCTAGGTTGAGAATGTCTGTGCAATTGTAGATTGTCAGGGCCATCTCCAAGTATTTGCTGCACAGTTCTACAGCCACGCTCACCTAATGACAATACAGTAGGGACAATAAGTAAAGGATCTTTTAACATACATCTAGATGTACTGGGCATATGGTACAAGAGAAGTAAAGGACGACTGTACACGTCTTAAGTTGCAATAGGTATTTGGTGCTAGATCAATATTTTTATAAACCAGTTGACAATTAGATGTGGTTAGTGACACACTGGCCATCTTTACTTCCCAAAATACTTGCTGGTACCAATTTTAGGCCATTCATACCATTGTGAATTCATTCCAATGTGAATTTGAACTGAGGTCGGCCGTCGAAGAGTCTAGCCACTATGCTACTGTGGCTTTCTGGTCACATGGTTCTAGATCTATACTGTTTATCAACCAATCAGCAATTGGTGGAGGTGTGATCAGTATCATGCCAGCCGCCATCACTTCCCAAGTCATTTCCATGGTACCATGTTAAGCTGGGTCGACCTGGTAGCACACATCAGTGAAAATAACTCTGAAGGGGATTTGAACATGTGACGACTGAACCAGCAGGTTAGCATGCTAGCCACTGCACAACCACAGCTCCCCTATGACCTAGCACCAGGTATAAAAGTAACAAAGTCCTAATGGCACAGCAACATATGAAAACTATTTCAGATATTTTAGTAGTGGAAAGCATTACTGTAGTTAACTGAGGATATCAGAGGATCACCATTCAGGAACATAACATCAATAACATTAGATTTGTAGATGTTATAGTATTGATTGCAGACAATGAACAGGATCTGCAACAATTAGTAAATTCAGTTATTAGTTAGTGAACAAATCATCCTCAATGCACATTGAACCATTCAGTTCATAAGTGCTCAGAACCCCTTCTCAGTAAATCCTGCAGCGTGTAGTGGCTCATGACACTAGACAGAGATTATGGTCATCACTAAGAAGAAAGTAGTACCACAATGTAATATAAGGGTGAATGGGAATTTTCTTAATAAGTGAATCTGTAAAGTGATCTCAGAGCAGTCCTATCATCTGATGGGAGGTGCCGTGAAGAGATTAGAAGAACCGCTATGGCGAAGGTAGCCTTTTGCAAGATGAACAACATACAGACCAATAAAAAGGTGTCAATTGCAATGAGAAAAAGACAAGTGCTAGGTAGAACCTGTACCCCCTCTGCCGTGCGTCCACCTTGACGAGGTAGAGGGGCTTGAGCGTTCCAATGACCCCAAGAGCTATGCCGACGGTAGCACAGCTACTGGTAGGGTCACCCATGTCGGACAGGTCAAGGGAGAGGGACCAGACGAAGTGACGCACAAACCTGCTGCCTTGTAGGTAGACTGGGGACAGTCAAAGGCTAGGGAAAGCATCCCGAACAAATGCTTGTCGAAATCGGATGTACTGAGCCACAGGCTTGACAAAGAAGTGCAACGTAACTTTATCATTTCATGATGCCACAGATGAAAGTTAATCGATATGGTGCTAATCCCGTGAAGTCCCATCAGGCGGTGATAGTGCCGGGCCCCCTGCCTCGAGGGGGTCCACCCATGACTACTGGTGGTCACCTTCCCCTGTGCTGTGGAGTCAAGGCACAGAGGAGTAGGTTAAGAGCTATTGACCAAACACCCCGGACACTCAACATACTACAATGGAATGCAGAAGGAGTTTATAACAAGAAAGGCTCCCTAACACAGCGTCTTCATAAAGATAGAATAGATGTGGCATGCATTCAAGAGACACACCTCAACGCCAATCGCACATTTTCAGTCGAGGGATATCAGGCCACACGTTTCGACCGCGAAGGACATAAAGGAGGAGTTGTAATACTTACACGAAATACAATACCTTGCAGCGAAGTATCTGTGATCTCTGACAACCAAACGGAAATTATAGGTGTTGATATAATGATAAAGGATGTGAAAATAAGAATTTACAATCTATATAGCCCGGCAGATAAGGATCTTACACTCTCAAACATGGAAATAACTGACACAAATTGCATTGTTGTCGGAGACTTTAATAGCCGTTCAGAAAGATGGGGATACCCAGATACTGACAAAAGAGGAGATGAAGTGGAGGACTGGGAAATAGACTCAAATCTCCATCTACTTAACAAAGCGGATGACACACCGAGCTTCTACTCCAGAAGATGGATTACCACTTCTACTCCAGACTTAGCTTTCTGCACAGGAGACATCCTCCACAAAATCGATCGCCATGTGCTGGACCAATTAGCAGGTAGTGACCACAGACCAATCAAGCTTGTAATAAATATGGAGTATGTTCCACAGGAGCAAAAGCCTTTGCCCCGTTGGAATTACAAACGAGCAGATTGGGACAGATTTGCCATACTAACAGACAAATATTGTGAAAACGTAAATACACGATATGGCAACATGAAGCAAATGGTGGAAAGTCTAAACAGAGCAATAATACAGGCAGCCACTGAGTCTATTCCAAGAGGAGCAAGGAAAAATTACAAACCATACTGGACTGAAGAACTACAATTTTTGGAGGACAAAGTTGAAGATGCTAGGAAGACCGCAGAGAGAGAACAAACAACTGAAGCGAACATCTCTCTCAAAGCCATCTCAGCAAAATATAAAAGAACAGTAAATCAAACAACAAGAGATTGTTGGAGGAAAAAAACAGAAAACCTGAATTTTGACAGGGATGGAAACAAACTATGGAAACTAGTGAAAGCCATGAACAATGAAGGACCTAGAAACAAACAAATAACAATTAAACAAGGAAATTCCTTGCTTACAGGAAAAAAGGCTGCAAATGCACTAATGGAACACTATGCCAGTGCAAACCACATTGATATTACAGCCGAACAGAAGAAAGCAATCAAAGATAAACAGATGCATCATACATATACAGAGACAGCAGCAGAATATATGATGGCAAATCTAACAATGGAAGAAATGGAACAGGCAATGAATACCCTAAAAAAGAAGACATCACCAGGAAAGGATGGAATCACAAATGAAATGCTAATAGGACTAGGCACTAAGGCAAAAAAGAAACTACTAGCAGTCCTAAATTACAGCTGGAAGAGGGGAATAGTCCCACAGGCATGGAAGGAAGCTATACTAATACCAGTCCCAAAGAAAGGAAAAGACCTGGAAGAACCAAATGGCTATCGACCTATCAGTCTTCTTAGCTGTGTAGGAAAATTAATGGAACGCATTATCAATGGCAGGCTAACATGGCATCTGGAAGAAAACCAACTCTTAACACCTCACCAAGCAGGATTCAGAAAGTACAGATCTACTGAAGATCAAATAACCTATATAGCTCAGGAAATAGAGGATGCCTTCCAAGAGAAAAAGCACACACTAGCAGTCTGGATAGATTTAGAAAAAGCATTTGATAAAGTATGGAAGGAAGGACTGAAAGTAAAACTGCAAAAAATGCATGTTTGCGGGAAAATGTACAAATGGATCAGCCACTACCTTGAGAACAGAACTGCCAGGACAAAAGTACAAGGACAAACCAGCAAAATGATGCTGTTGGAGCAAGGTGTCCCCCAAGGAGGAGTTCTTTCACCAACATTATTCCTAGCATATATAAACGACATCACGGAAAATTTTCCAGCCAGAGTACACACATCATCCTTTGCAGATGACCTAGCCATATGGACATCTGAAGAATATATTAGTACAGCTAACAGCAGAATACAGCAAGCCCTATTAGCGCTAGAGGACTGGTCAAAATCATGGCTAGTGAAGATAAGTGAGGAGAAAACAACATGCACAGTGTTCTCCCTCTCAACTAAAACTCAGCAACCTAAGCTGGTATTGAATGGAAAAATATTGCGCCATGAAGAAAATCCAAACTATCTAGGAGTCACCTTTGATCGTCGCCTGACATGGAAGACACAGGTTGAGAAAAATCGAACAAGAGCAAGGCAAAGAATGGCAATCATGAAAAAGCTTGCTGGTACAACATGGGGAGCAGATGAGAAAGTTCTCAAGAAGTTATATACTGGGCGGGTGAGGCCAGTACTGGAATATGGCATTGCAGCTTGGGCAACAGCAGCTAAGTCAAACTTTAACAAAATAAGTAGAGTCCAAAATCAAGGAATGCGAATCATAACTGGAAGCCTGAAGACAACGCCTATTAATGAATTAGAAAAGATCACTTGTTTACAACCAATGCAGGATAGAAGAGATAGCAGAGCCCAGCAACAAGCAGAAAAATTTAGAAGATTGACAGACCACCCTATGTACAACAGATTTAATGGTTTTGGAAAGGGAAGACTGAAGCGTAGCAACTTTGTAGAAACTGCAAAACGAAGGATTAGGTCAGATCCTATTCTTAACATATCAACAGTCAAGCCCATACACAATGCACACAAGTTCCCAGCTTGGAGACAGCAGCAACTGCCTGAGATGATAGAAAACATTCCTGGTATTGAGAAAAAGAACACTCAGCATGAAACCGAAAGAAGAGAAATAACCCTAAACTACATAAAAGAACATTACCCAAGCAGGAATTGGACCCATGCATATACAGATGGATCAGCCAAAAATTCAATAGAGAATGGAGGAGGAGGAATTCTCCTAAATTTAAAAAATGGAGCGAAAAAAACACATTCAATGGCAACTGGAAAATTTTCAAGTAACTTCAAAGCGGAGGTAGAGGCTCTGAAAACTGCAGCAGAAATGCTCCTGATGGAGGAAAATAAAGAGAAGCAAATAGCTATCTTCACAGATGCAAAGTCAGCTGTCTCAATACTGAAGAGCAATAACAGCACAGAACTAACTGACCTAAGAGCAGCACTCCATGGTCTATGCCAGAAATCCAAAAAAGTTGTAATACAGTGGATCCCATCACATTGCAGTATACCTGGAAACGAAGAGGCTGACAGACTGGCAAAAGAGGGCGGACGACTACCACAGCCTGACATAGACATAACCTATAATGAGGCAAAGAGGTTGATAAAAAGCACTTATAGAACCAAATGGGAATCAGAGCATCCAGGCCATCAGAAGGATGATGCATATTACAAACTCGACAGAAGAGAACAAGTAGCAATCTTCAGACTCCGCACAGGACACAACAGGCTGAAATACCACTTGTTCAATAAACTAAAGATAGGAGATACCGATGAATGTAATTGTAGAACTGGAAAAATGACAGCAAAACATTTGCTGCAGGATTGCCCAACGTATGCAGAACAGAGAAAGATATTTTGGCCCACACCTGCTTCATTTGAGGACAAGCTCTATGGAGATATCAACAAGCTAAAGTTGACCGCAGATTACTTTAACTATATACAGGTTGACATTTAAAGGTGCATGAAGACCCAGAGGCATGAAATGGAATATTGCTTGGATAGCAAATCCATTACGTGGAAAGTCCAAATCAAAAGCCCATTGTGTGGGCTTCATAAAAGGTGGAAAAGTGTCCTAGTGGCACGAAATGGAATATTGCTTGGATAGCAAATCCATTACGTGGAAAGTCCGAATCAAAAGCCCACTGTGTGGGCTTCATAAAAGGTGGAAAAGTGTCCTAGTGGCACGAAATGGAATATTGCTTGGATAGCAAATCCATTACGTGGAAAGTCTGAATCAAAAGCCCACTGTGTGGGCTTCATAAAAGGTGGAAAAGTGTCCTAGTGGCACGAAATGGAATATTGCTTGGCTAGCAAATCCATTACATGGAAAGTCCGAATCGAAAGCTCACTGTGTGGATGTCATCTGCAGACTGCATACTTCTGGTTTCCGGAAGAACAGCCTATGGTGAACGGAAGGCCCAATATACGGAAGTGAGGCTAAGCAGCCATGTGCAGGACGTGACGATTCCTTGGGTGAGCCCAGTACCAGAGCGCTATGTATCGGCTCTGCAAGTATGGAAGCCTCCTTGGATGGCGGGGAATGCCCATGGTCTGCCCCTGCCTTCCCTTGAGGGCTGACCAGGATCTTTGGCTGTTCTATATGGACCAGCTGGGATGGGGGATAACACCACAACAGTGAGAGTCAAACGTCCTAAGAAACCCCCGGGAAGGTTAACCCGGTCAACAAATGCCCGCAGAAGTCGGATGTGTCGGCCTAACGGCGCAAGAACGCAGCTCTGCTGTAAACAGGCACAACGCAATCACATCCGAAAAAAAAACTCCGGATGAACGAAGAAGAAGAAGAAGAACCTGTACTTTTGCAAGGATGTGAAATGTGGACAGTGAGCAGATAAGCTGAAAAACATCTGATGGCTGTGGAAATGTGGTTTCTGAGGAAAATGCAAAGAATAGCATGGACACATAAAATGAGCAAGTCCTATGATAAGCAAATGAAAACCGTAAACTGATTAGAGAAATTAGATGTAGACAGTCACATTTTATTGGGCAACGTTATTAGAAGAAATAAACTAGTGAACTTGATGACAAAAGGCAAGATTGAGGGGAAGGCAAAGAAGTAAATATCTGGATGGCTTAGCCGCATGGCATGGTCAAGACATGAACACAGAACTGATGATCGACAACTCTGGTGATCATGTGAGATGGCGAAACATGACCACCCAAGCTTATCGGCATGGCAAATGATTATGAGTCAACTGAGACTATCTACCATTGGTGTACTCCTAAATACCAGTACCTGAAGATGTGAAGCTGCAGACAAGACTTCCTCTACATTGTCTGTGGTCAGCTCCAGTCTCCCTGTGTAAGCAAAGTTCACCACCACAGACAAACCACCAGCTGTTACTCCTTTGAGTTCAACAAATTCTTCTCGGCTTTCTCGCATGAAGCCCGTCAGCATCACTCTGAAGTAATCACTGCACGCTGCCATCACTGCACGGTGCACAGGAATTCTCTACAGATTGAAAACAAAACCACCTCAAAATACTGCTAATCAAAGCAATGTTTTCCCATTGGTATATCAACCCCCATCAGTGATTATTTACGCTTATTCATATCAAAATCAGGTAGCACGTCCTTTGCAGGCTGCTGCTCTCATCACAGCGCATCCAAAAGCATCTCGATCTCTGGCATTTTCTCCTGCCTTGTGCACTCTTATATTGTTGTTTGTCCATCAAGAATGATGATGACCATTCATTTCATCCAGTGGGGTTGAAAGTATGGAGCCGTGAGTTCTAAGGTGGCTGATAAGGCCTACTTTTTTTTTTTTTTTAATACTCATATTAATCATATAGCATATCATCAATTTCTATGCAGGTGCCAGTTAGTTAGTTAGTTAGTCGTGGTTCCAACTTCATAGCAACGAGTCGTCCCCATTATGCTCCGTTCCTGTGCCAATGAATATCACATAAAATGCTCCTCACTGCCCCATGTGAAAAGTGGAGATGACAGGAGTCTTGACAACCAACAGCCCGCACAGATGCCACCGCCAGAATGTCAACACAAAAGTCCTCCATGAAAATACAGTTCATCTTATAATGCTGTTTCCTGAATGCCAGCACAAAAGTCCTTCACGAAAATACAGTTCGTCATTGATGGAAGCGGCAGTCACTAGAAGACCAGCAGCCACACATTTCTGCATAAGGTAAAAGCCGGTCAATTCTGCGACACAGCCAGCAGCCATTGCTCCAAAGTCTAGATATTTCTAGATGGTGTTTGTTCAGTTTCTAGATGGTGTTTGTTCAGTTTCTAGATGTTTGCTAGCCAGCAGAGCTGTGTTTTTTTCTTCGAACAAGCACTTCACGCCACAAGCAACCTCGGACAAATGTAAAAAACATTCCACTGACTGTACATAATGCCGTCGCCAGAATGCCAACACAAAAATACTCCACAAAAATACAGTGTGTCGTCGTCAGAAGCAGCAGTCTCTAGAAGGCCAGAAGCTCCACATTTCTGCATAAGGCAAAAGCCGGTCAATTCTGTGACACAGCTAGCCGCCATTGCACCAGTCTAGATATTTCTAGATGTTGTTTGTTCCGCTTCTAGATGTTTTCTAGCTAGCTACGCCATGTTTTCCGAACATGCAGTTCATGCCACAAGTAACCTCGGTCAGATGTAAAAAACATTTCACTGTACTGTACATAATGCCATCGCCAGAATGCCAACGTAAAAGTACCCCACGAAAATACAGTTTGTCGTCGATGGAAGCGGCAGTCACTAAAAGACCAGCAGCCACACATTTCTGCATAAGGCAAAAGCCGGTCAATTCTGCGACACAGCCAGCTGCCATTGCTCTGAACATGCAGTTAACGCTCCAAACAACCTGGGGCAGATGTAAAGCATTTCACACAAAATTCACAGCTCACAGTGTCACGCCACACACTCAACTCAGTAGCAGGGCGATGGAACCATACACTTCCAGTCTAACATGAGGAAAATGTGAATGCAAACGGTAGCCACGAGCATAAACACTCCAGAGGTCTTAACAGTTTCAACACCTATATCCTCCATGTTCGCGACCCAAACCTACATAGGAAGAATGGAGAGTCTACTAGGAAATAGAATTGCAGAACACTTCCTGAGTTGGTAGAGAAACAATTAAAAGAATATTCTGGAAACCTGATCAAAACAACCAATGGAAAGCAGTCAGCATTATCCATCGCATATCTGCTGGACTCTGGGCATGTGACTGACAAAGATAATGTTATTGGGGGTGGGGGTGCGCCTCACTCTCTTTGAACTCAAGCATAGTCCATAAACGTGCTACTAATTCTAATGCACTGGACTGATTTTTACATGTGAATTAGTTTTCCCTTTTATCAGTTTCCCCCCACCATCAGAGGTACTTGTAATTTACATCCCCTAGTCAAGGACGAGAAGTCAACAATTTAGTTCAACTGACCGGTGTTTACTACATATATGACAGATAAATGCTGAAATTTGCAGAGGTAGCTGCGATACACATGTGTAACCTCCCAGCTTTGTGATAATCAGTTTAAAACTACTGTAGCAATAGGTATATCGAAACATGGAACTTATGTTGAAATATTGTGTATTTCAGTCATATGGGTTCAGCATGTTACTTATTCTTTGATGTTCTAACTCAGTAGCATGCTCTGTAGTGAGGGGATACAGCAAAATATGCCAGGCAATAAATTGAGAAACCTATTGTTTGTGTTCATTACTTAAATACTATTATTCAATAAAGAATTTCTACTCTTCTTCTTTATCTGTCCAGTGTAGGATGGATGTTTTTGTCTGTTTATAGTGTGTGCTAGATTTGTGCTTTCTGTTTAAAGAAGAGCTATAAAATTTGCAGAAAAATCAAATTCCGTTGCAAAAGTCAACAAATTTTAATTTAAATTCATGTTATTGTTTTTACAGCTGACGGCTGGGAGATATTCAAGAGCATGTTATATTATATTGTTGAAATCAAGTTAAATGTCCTTGGTTGTTTCGAAGTTGAGTTGAGCTGAGCCAAGCATCACAGTACTCAGGACATTAACATATGTGCTCTGTCCTCATCTTCAACAACCATTTATATGTCCATATACTAATGGTACCATTTGCCTGATTTTGTGTCCTTCTGGCCTAGTCACAGAGTATGATTGTCAGTCAGATCCTCTGGTCACTTCCTGCCACTCTTCTCTCCAGGCTATGATAATTTATCTGCCAATCCTCACTATAGAGGGCCTCTAACCATATCTGCCTTATCATGCACCAATACACCACTCTACTGTGCAGACCCGGCCAATCTGTCTGTCTGTGCTCATCTCCCACCACACCAGCATGTCCTGGGGAAAAGATCCAACAGACGCTCCCTATCTTTGAATTTTTAATTGGAGCATGCTACTTTGCATGAAGCTTGCTTGTCTTTATCCTACTAAGACTGATCTGAGTCCATTACAATCACAACATGTATGAGCTGTTTGTCCTGCAGCTAACGTAACCACCTCTTTGTTGTCTGAAGTGTCATATTAAATACAAAAAGAGTTTTATATTTTTAAAAACCTCTTTTTGTGACACACAGAAGACATTTCAGAAGCAAGATATTCCAAATATATACATATCAGCAATTGAATAAAGTAATAATTGCTGTAATGTCCTCGTACAAGCCATTTCAACAACTTCATGATATAATGTCATATCCAAAATTTAGGAGGCTAAATACTTTCTCATCTCATCTCATCAGGTTCCTCTTGTACCTTGCGATGTCGAGGTGAAGCATAAACAGCGGGAGAGTGCCCGCTGAGGGCTTCATGTATTGAGATTCCCATGGACTCTGTTATTCCCTATGTCCATCGTTTAAATAGTCAGCCTCTTCTTCTGGTTCCATTTGGTCTGTACATCATTGCTTATTGTGGTACACTGTTTAGCTGGTACCCTAGTCACATGGCTGAACCATTTAACTTGCTGTTTTATAATGAAATAGCTTGCAAGAGGTAAATCAACAAAAGATACAGGCCTGCATAGAAGTTCATGCACACTAATATGAGGTGAGGTGAACAGTTCCCTGCCCCGGCATGTTTAACCTTCCCCAAGTCAAGGACCTATGATTCAGTACCGCACCAACCATGACAGCCAAATCCCCTAGTGATTGAACTATCTGGACATTTATTCTTCTGTATTTCATCTCCCAAAGGAGCATAGGCTCTCAACCAACTTACACTAATTCCTTTGTTGACTTGTTCCTGATTGGTATAGATTTTGCAGCTACAGTTTTCTATAGGATGGGGTAGCCAGTCTGGCATCAACCCTCCATGTCACCTCTTACGACATGCATGACAGGTTACAGTGTTACTATTCTTTGCTTCTCTTATGGGTCCTGGAAACACATTCATTAAAATGTAATCCTGCAGGATGTGTTATTTGGAGTCTTAGTCACTGCTGGATGGACTCAGTGAGGATTGCAAACAAGGGTATGATTTATATGTAGAAGCAGATGTGTTATTGAACTGGCTTCTCAACAGTGGTTGGGAGTTCAATACCCAACAATGGCAGTATTTATTTGTCCCATCAACTAGCATTCTTCTTCTTCTGTCCTTTGTTCCTCTTTGCAGCATATGCTATTAACCAACTCACACCAAGCCGTCCCATATTTTGCTATCTCCTGTAGCTCCCTGCATGCCCTCCCAATATGATTCATCTCTTGTCTCTAGTTCTCTTCTCCATGTGATTTTATGTTTCCCTCTATTTCACTGGCCTACAGGTTACAAAGGACTTTCTAGTTATACTGTGATCAGGTTCTCAATATATGTCTTCTTCTTCTTTGCGTTCATCCGGAGTGATTTTTTCAGATGTGATTGCGGTGTGTCTGGTTAGGCACCCTCGGGTCGAAACCCTCAGGCCAACACATCCGACTTTTAGCGTGCATTTTTGACCAGGTTAGCAATCCTGGGAGACTCTCACTTTTGTGGTACCGTCCACATCTCAGCTGGTCTAGTTGGAACAGTCGAAGACTACACGGTCATCCCTCAAGTGAAGGCAGGGACAGTCCATAGCATTTTCCGCCATCCTGGGTGGCTTCCATAATTGCAGAGCCGGCACATAACGCTCTGGTGCTGGGTTTACCGAGGGAATCGTCACGTCCTGCTCATGGCTGTGTTAATTCCTCACTTCAATATATTGGGCATTTCGCTCGCCCTTGGCCGTTCCTGCACAAACCAGTCAGCTCTGCGGTTGGTTTCCACTAAGCGAGTTTTCGGACATGTGCTTGTCCCTGTACCCATCAGAGCTGTTCCAGGCACGGCGGACATTCGGAAAACTACCTAGTCAGAGCTGTTCCGAACAAGAGCGGCATTCGGAAACTAGGTAGTCAGAGCTGTTCCTAGCACGGGAGACATTCGGACGAGACATTTCACTCGGACGTAAATGCGTAGTGTCAATTTTTAGTTTGCCACCCGTAGGACGACACTTCCGACTTCCGGCGGGCATTTTTTAGTGAGGTTAGCCTTCCTCTGGTTTCGAGACACGTTAGACTGTTGTAATGTCACCCACATCTCAGCTGGTCAAGATAGAACGATCAACGATATCGTGGTCTGCCCTCAAGGGAAGGCAGGGGCAGACCATGGGCATTATCTCGCTATCCAAGGAGGCTTCCATAATTGCAGAGCTGGCACATATTGCTCTGAGACTGGGCTCACCCAAGGAGTTTCCACGTCCTGCTCATGGCTGCTTTAGTTCCTCACTTCCATGTGTTGGGCATCCCACTTGCCACTGATCGCTCAATCACACACCAGGAGCGGTCAGACTGCGAGTGACATCCACTCGGTAAGCTTTTGCTTGTGACTTCAGACCACGCAATAGGTTCGCTCGCCGTGCGTTCCATTTCGCGTTGATGAGACATTATTCCACTTTTGTCTACACTCTCTATGAGTTAGATACAGACAGTTTCCGTAACCCTTCGACTGGGGCACTTTTCTGACTTTTTTGTACTCGCTCACGAGGTAGGCTACATGTGCTGCCGGCTCAGCACCTTACCTTCGTGCAGCAGTGAACGGGAAACGGCCAGGCCCCTTCATCCGGGAAACTCTCATATCCCCCAGCTGGGAGCCTTCGAACATGTATCAGACCTGAGCATGTAGCTTGCTCAGTATCATGTTTCTATTTTCCGGTAGACGGGTATCAGCCTGGCTCTAAGATCCGAGGGTTTGTGGCTTAGAGGCGTTCAGCCACAGCCCTCGACAGGGAGCCTTAAGAGTTTTGTCCGGACCAAGAAATTCTGCCTTTGTGCACCTCATTTAAATTTTGACTGCTATCCTCAGTCTATGCCTGCAGAGCAGCAGGTTGTGTCTCTCTTAGTCTGGTCCCTATCCCATAAGCTGTCCGATATGTAATTTTTCACCCATCGGCAAGCAAATGGGGTCTATGGGACACGCAAGCTCCCCCACCACGTCAAGGTGGAGACACATCGGGGGAGAATATATGTCTTAACGAGTGCCTATTTCTCATATCTTGATTCACAGTTATTTGCTTAGTTGTCTCTATGAGTGATTGGTGATTCTGTCATACCATTTTTGTCCTTTTATTCTGTGCAGACCAATTAGTATGGCATGGACTAAACCATAATTTTCTTTCAAAAACTGGTGTGGCATTGAGGTAATCACCTAACTTCTAATGCCATAAATTAGTACATGTCAAAACCTATAACTTCACATCCCTGAATATAAAAGGCATTTACCTTTATCATAAAATGAAGACACAATCACATATGGGAAGATAACTGATCTATTCACATCCTACCTGTCCATCTGCTATTAACGTGTAGTCACACAATGTGTTGGACTTGCGCAGTTCTTGCAGCCCATGCAGCAGTGCACAACAATGATTTTCAGTTGAGCAGGGGATGTAACTGGACACACATTTCTCACTTGTATCCACAGAAGATGCTGGCTTATTGTCTTCATTTGTCCCTGAAAAAAATGAAAGGATTTTAAAAGGCAAGAAGATCGACTTCATTGCACCGGGTGTTATCCCACATGGCTGTCTCTTTCCACAGGGTGGCCTGCCGAAAGTGACGCACAAAACATGAACTCCATAGCTTCAGCGACAACCCCCAGTCTCAGAGAAAATTACACCCATGAACCAAACGATATAGGCCGGGATCAAATCCACAACCTTCAGAACATGAGGTAGGTGGCGTAAATACTTTGTCACGGAGACTCCCACTTGTCCCTGACAGAGTACAGCAACTATTTATTATAAAAGATAACATTTACAGTAAAAGTGGGGATGACACCTATTCACTTCTACGCACACATGATGCTGATATGTCTTCATCATTTGCCATTTGCAAGGTTAGGATAATAGTTTTCTATACAGAAAAACCACCACAGCAACAATGTAGATGCATAATTATTTCTCCCTTCACCTCCTTGATGGTGCTAGCTTCCCTTCATCAGGTCTCAGAGAATTTAGAGCAATAGTTCATTACAAAAGAAAACTTATTAATATTGTTTTCAATGAAAAAAAAAACAATTGTCATTTACTGCCTATATAGTACCTTGCGGTGTATGGGGGAGGGGGGGGGGGTGTGTGTCAGTCGGTCTTGAGCCTGAGGAATTAAGGCCGCTTGACTAGTGCAATTGCCGCGAACTCTGCAGATTAACCCTTTAGCGGGGAAAGCATCCGGGAACGTTTCTACCCCCGAATGGGCAAAGCGTTTGAAACCGTCTGATACTATTATGCATTGTAAAAGCGTGATCTCTTGGCTTTCTGAGACTTCTGATTGTCTACTTTCGGTTTCTTCGATAGCATGACAACGTGGCTGCCATTTGCAAGCATGTACTTTGAATTTGAACGGATTTTTAAAATAGTTTTTGTGGATTTTACACTTTGTATTTCAAAATGGATTTCGACGATTTTTCAAGTGCTAGAGGAGATTTCACTGGGTTCAATTTAAGTGACATTGAAAGGCACGAAATTGACTATTAATCGGATATCAGTGATCAGCGTTACTTTGCATTAGCAGTCGTGAGTCGGACTTTAAGGAAAGTGATTATGATTCGGAAAATGTGTTTGTAAATTGCCGTATAGATGACTGGCAATCACAAACAATATGTTGTATTTTGTAAATATTTGTGTTCATGTGTGAAAGAGTGGCTTCATTCACGTGAGTAAAATATTCTGTATGCTTTTCCCTCCTTCTTGCTGTTTATTTGACTAAAATCCGTTGACTAACAACTTATATGTGATATTTTTACTAACATAACCCAAAATTTTACTGCACCTCAAAATTCTTCTTGCCCGTTCAGGGCTACAAAACAGACAAACGTCTGCCCAGTAAAGGGTTAAATTTTGTTTTTTCCCTGACAGAAAAAATCCACACCTTATTCGAGGATTCGAACCCGTGTCTCCCGAAGGAGAATCCGACATTCTAGTCACTTAGCCAGTTGCACTAAAGAATACCAAAAAAAAGGGCTTTGAGTATTCTTCCGAAGTCGGAGAGTATCTGCCTGCATGGCGAGAAACCACCAGTCTGCACACCAATAAGCCAGACATGGAACAATGGATACTCATGCAAACTTCAATCCGGTATGACATCATACTGATGTTGGACAACAGGATGTCTTCATCCGACATACAGGACTTCACGCTGGAGCTCACAGCCAGCTAACGCAAGCAAGCAAGCAAGCAAGCAAGCAAGCAAGCAAGCAAGCAAGCCGGGCTTTGAGTATAAATAAAAAAAAAAAGTTCTTAGAATATCATGGACCTAGAAGATGAGAAAAATTGAAATTCTACAGTATCTGAACATCAATGAAAACTGGCCCAGAAACAGTATTGTGTTTAGGTCGTATTAAACTTAAGAGTGATTTGAAAATGAACACTGAATGGAGGGCATAGTTCCTGGAATAAGAGGTACGGGTCAACCAGCATGAAGACGCTAAAATAACACAAGAAAACCCAGACGTCCATACTCTTGGTCAACATCAAAATTATTAAGAAGAACATATCAGAAACCTATGAAGAAACCTACCGGAGCTGTCAACAGCTGGTACCATACTGTCACACGTATTATCTAGAAACCGCAGTCTAGCTGTTGGTGCACTCCGTGAAGTATATTGCATTTGTCTCCTCGGTGAGAGCGGCATATTTCATCTGTAGCTTCTCTGCAAATGAAATGTTACAAAACAGTTAAGATAATCCCATAGTTATCAAAATGTTGGAGGATATAAAGCTGATGAGAAAGATCTCAGAATAATAAAATTATTTACTGGAAACAAGCAGCAGCAATTAAAATGAGAAATAAAGTAGGCAAGTATGAATTTATAAAACATTGGGGTAAGATGATGTGTTTTCTCAAAGGATCTCTTTTCTCTCTAAAGCAAAATAATGAGAGATCAAAGAAAGACCAGGAACAGAAACTGAAAGTTATAAACAATGCACATTATGCAAATGACACAAAAGATCTGCAATATCTGCTTGACATGGTAGCAATAGAGAGTGCAACAGTCTGCTTCCAAATCGCCCCAGCCAGCTGAACATTTAATAAAACTGTAAAAAAAAGACGGACCATGTTCTTTGATCCTGTAATAGAAGAGAAGCACTGGTGAACATCAAGATGACTGGCAAAATTGAGTTACAAGAGGCACAAATAGACCAAGGGAAATTATACTGAGTGGCATAAGATGGAGCACATCATTGATCAAGGGCTGATATTTGTGGTGATACATGAACAGCACTGCGGCGAAGGACTTACAAATGTAATTCGTAATCCTGCATACCACATTCAAAACACAGCTGTGGGCGATTTGGAAGCAGACAGCCTTGCGTTGGTATTTCATACAATGATATGAGTGCCAGTCATTCAGAAAGCAATGGCAAACTACTGAACGTAAAACTTGCCAAGAAATCACAAACAGTAAAAACATGCTGGGGTTGACTGCTATGCCCTGTAAAGGACATACAATCAAATAACATGAACACTTACACCATTTGGCAGGGCACATGATGATGATGTGCTTCTGCTGCTCAATTTAAAGCTTCTTCCTCCTCAATGAAATTATTACACAAGTCCACTGTGATGAATGATGCAGGATGGCCACCATGATTTAATTTCATTTGATCAAGCTCAATAACTATCTTTTGTACACATTACATTACTTTTCTTTTTTTGGTGCCCGCTCGCTCACTTTGAACTCAAATGTAGTACAGATACACTACTTATAGAAGCACTGGACTGAATTTTGCATGTAGATTAGCTTTCCCTATTAACAACGTCCTTCACCATCAGGTGAACCCACTCCGACTTCAGATAGTCAAGGACGATAGGTCAACATTTTAGTCCAACTATCCTGTGTAGGGGCTGAACCCCCTACCTCGGCATCAGCATACCGGATGTTTAAGAACACTCGTTCTTATCCATTCAGCCATGATGACCTACATTACATTACTGATGACAGGAGAGATCAGAAAAAGTAACACAACGAACTGGAAGCATAAGAATGGTCCATGACTGACATCCATGTTGCCAAAGAAAAGATGCATGTTTTCCTCGTGTTTACTGTGTTGTGCCATAGGCTCTAACACTGTGTAACCTCTGCATCATTGCTGTGGCCAGTCTCTTTCTCAGTTCTTTTGTACAGCCTCAGTTATTGTTAATTATGGAGCCAAGGTTTGGCCACAAAAGTTTTTAATTTCTTTTCTTTGCAAAACTATCTCCAGTGTACACATGATTGTTACAATATCTCATACTGAAGAATTTGAACATCAGAGATAGTGCAAATAATGATCTATTTCTGTCAATTTACGCATATTGTTTAGATATTAGCCTGGTGTTGCTATTTCAATTCATTAAATGAATAGTATTACTATTATTTATTATTATTATTATTGTTGATAGTGACATCAATAACAACATAAATATGTTTTAAAGCCAGCAATGAAAGATCTTGTTTACTGTTTTGACTGTTTTTCACGACAGATTCTAAAGTAAGGATAAAAATTACCATCTTCTTGGCATATGGTGTCTTTTAATTTACAAAAAAAAAAGAAAGTGTTTTGAAAATATATATCTCTGCTGTTAATCTCATAGATAAAGTGAAGTGAGTGGGGTATCGTTCCGTTGCATTTAATTTAATTTTGTTTAGTTTAGTTTAGGTTAGTCGACGGATCAACATCACGGCACACAGGTGCAACCCATAAGTGCTCCGTTCTTCTCCTAACTCAAACCTGAGTCTGGAGAAACTCAGCCCAGTGCACGATCTCCGTAGCACCGGCGAGGATCCTGAAAATACTTTGGGTAGATTTTTAACTCGAAATTTTGCCCGGGCAGCGCCGTTAGGCTACTCTTTTTCGATTTCCAACTGCCAAGGGATTTTTTACGTGCGCAATAATACACATGGGTGTCCGATCTCACTACCCAGAGACCAGGGGAAATTTTTACTAGAAGTCCATGTGAAAAAATCCCGTGCTCTAATACACTCCTCTATGGAACACTCTTCAGAATCATTTAAAAAAAAACCAAGAAAAATAAACAAAAGTAGGTACTTTTGCCTTAATTCACCCCAAACAAACGTCACCAGCTATATTTAGGGTCACCAGCTATATTTAGCACTGACGGTGATCTCCTCTGTGTTGGGGTACAGTTCGTGTCAGTGTGTTTCAATTGCCCCACAGTGTTTCTTTGGGCTTTGGCAACCGTTTCTGTGTGAGTGTGTGATGTGTGTGTGTGTCTGTCTCATCATGAGTTTTCTGGAATTGGCAGCAGCAGCTGTCCATGACAAGCCAGAGCAGAGGTGCCTTTTCTGCAGCAGCATCGTGGCATCTGACATTCTGCTAGACACTGTTCTCATAATCATGTCATTGTCATCATGGTGCTATCACTGACTGAGCATCAGGACAGATGGGAGATGCCGATGACGACATCCTCCCACTGAGACAAGGCGAACATGGCTGCAAGGCCTCGCGTCTCCCTTACAGACAGATCATCATCATTCTTTTCATATACTGCTGGTCTCAAGAGTTGACAAGCATTTCATTTCATTTGGCAAGTTACAGTTGGGGCGGGAGCAACTGTTGCACACCGATAAAATTGCGCACCGAGCTACGGCACAACACAGGGAACCCCTGGATGGTACATCATACCCTGGGATTCCGTTTGTTTGGGGTGAATTAAGGCAAAAGTACCCACAAGGACTCAGTAATTAAATAATTTCAAAACACTATTTAATTTTATATATTAAACAGTATATTAATTTAAAATTAATACTATTAGTATTAATCAAGTTATTAATAATAACTAAACTATTAAGAACTAACAAACTTAACTCTTACTCTGAAGTTCAGAGCTGAGCTACTCAGACTTACAGAGTACTCACTTTCACGTTTTTCTGACGGCGAAGGGCCCCCTTAAATGTTTTTAAATTGTAGGCTTAAATGTTAAGTTAACATGCAAACTATCACATCATTAAACAGAGAACATAATTAACAAAAACTGCATATTCACCGTCTCTTTAAATACGCCCAAAAAAAGCAACAGAAAAATTACAGGCTCTGCAAACAACAGTGCAATGATTATATTTTAAGACATAAGTCTCAGGTCTGCCATTTTTATCAGGGGAAATAATTTGTCAAAAGTAAGTGGTGAAGTACGAGCTGGAAGTATTATAATAATAATTCTAAACACATTATTCTTGAAACAGCTGTGAGAAGTGTGGCAGCAGACTGCCTTGCGTTGGTGTTTACGAAATTGTAATGGTGCCGATCATTCAGAAAGTAATGGCAAACTACTGAACGTAAACTTTCCAAGAGATCACAACAGCGAAAAATGCTATGTCCTGAAAAGGATATGCAATTAACTTAACAAACACATTATTAATTAATACTATCAACAGTTTAAAACACCAATAATCTACAACTTTTGGACATTAGTAATATAAAGAGTAAAATAAAGGGGGGATTTTCCTTGTATGTCAAAAACAAAACAGAAACAATGGTTATATGAAATAAAAAGATAGCACCAAAATGTGGGTTCCAATAAAGAATGATTAATAAAGAGAAGTGATTAATTTTTTTTTCTTGGGGGTGTTCGCTCGGTTTTTTTTTTTTTTTTAAAAACTTAAGCTTGGGCATGTTATGAGCAGAGATGGATTGGAGAACTTGGTGACAACTGGTAAGATCGAAGGGAACAGACCAAGAGGAAGACCTAGAAGCAAATACTTGGATGGCTTGGCCTCGTGGCATGGTCGAGACAGGAACACGGAGCTGATCCACGACTCTGGTGATCGAGTGAGATGGCAAACATGACCGCCCACGCTTACCGACATGGCACATGATGGATGGATGGATACAATATCCAAAAGTGAAAATCACAACTTATATCTTAACATAGCAAAAATTAAGATAATGCATACAGTTAAAACTATTATGGAGAAAGAAATATATATTAATGAGGAAAAATTGGAGGCGGTGAACAATTTCGAATATCTTGGATCATTGGTTACCAACAATGGTGACACACTGAAAGCAGTTAAAAGACGAATATCTATTGCTCTTCAAAGACTAAAACAACTGAATAAATTGTGGAGAGGGACAGATAGAACTACACAAATTAGATTTTTAAGAGCATGCATTTTTCCCATTACAACATACGTCTGTGAGACCTGGACACTTACTAAACAAGCTGAACAGCGCATTTGAATATAAATGTTATTTGTAGGGATTGAACCAGACACCTCGGTATCAGCACACCGGATATTTACGAACGAACGCCCTTATCTATTCTGCCATGTTGACTCCCACGTCATTCATATTTATTATGTGTCTTTGTATTCCAGTACAAATATATTACCGTACCACTATCCCTATGGACGACAACCTCTTTCAAATTAAAATCTGGAATGTGGCTGATTCGGTCACAGGATTATTAACTGATTCAGTGCCGACGGATAATTTATCGCCACAATGGAACCCCCCCCCCCCCCCCCCACCCCATTTGCACAGAAGGACGATATATTGCGATACTAGTGTAATCGCTTTTTGTGTTTTGTTTCGTGTCATCTTAGGCAATTTCAAGCCCATTGAATGGAAATTTACATGATAATAGTTAATACTTGTTCATATGATTGCGTACCATGAATGACTCGGGTTAAACCTTTATGCCGTGAATGTTGATCCGTCGACTAAACTAAACTAAATTGTGGACCATGTTTGGTCCAAATCTACTTTTTGTTTGGCACAGAGTCAGTTAATCTGAGGTCAATATGGACCCTGATGATAACTTCTCTTTTCAATCTTTTGAAGTGAAAGTGATAGGTGTAATGGAGAAAAGAATAGGATATATTTCCGTAAAAGTGTTGTAGCAGCAAATCCCTTCTATCAACTCCAACATGTGATAGAGTAAAACAAAAATAACAAAATGGTTAACCAAGTTTAAAAATGTAACTAGTTGGTTAGTTAGTCGGCAGACTGTCCTCATCAGGACATGGAAGAATTCAGTTCATAAGTGTTCGGATTCCCTTCTCGGTTTCTCACTCAGAGTGTAGCGGTTGACGCTGATAAATTTATATACATAGGGGCTATCATAAAATCAGAAGGAAGATGCGTGACGGCGATTATTTATTTACAAAATCGGTCAAGCAATAGCTGTGCTTCAGAAAATAAAAAAGTATCTTATGTAGTAAGTCACTGCCATTGAATGGCAGAAAAAGAGATACTTTTGCATTAATTCACCCCAAACAAACGTCACCAGCTATATTTAGGGTCACCAGCTATATTTAGCACTGACGGTGATCTCCTGTGTTCGGGTACAGGGCGTGTCAGTGCGTTTTCAGTTGCCCCACAGTGTTTCTTTGGCTTTGACAAACGTCTCTCTCTCTCTCTCTCTCTCTCTCTCTCTCTCTCTCTCTCTCTCTCTCTCTCTCTCTCTCTCTCTCTCTCTCTCTCATCATGAGTTTTCTGGAACTGGCAGCAGCTGTCCACGACAAACAGAGTAGCGGGGCAACACAGGGAACCCCTGGATGTGACGTCATACACTGGGATTCCGTTTGTTTGGGGTGAATTAAGGCAAAAGTACCGAAAAAGAATACTGAAATGTTATGTGATACATTTTCTGCTGTATGGCAGTGAATCACGGAACGTAAACGAACAAATTAGGAAGAGTTTGGAAGCAGCCTAGAGCGAGCTCCTTAGTTAGGACTACCAGAGTAAGTGACAACAATTGCCTGTATGAGGCTAATAAAAGTAGAACATTATATGCAACTGTAAGAAAGAGGAATCGCGGACAATTAGTAAAGAAGTAAGGAATTATGTGGAAGCTACGAAGATGTTTATTTTATTTTATTTTATTTTTTTTTTTTAAAGAAGAATGATGACAACACCATGGACAGATAGAAAGAGCAATGAATATATCTTGAAAGAAGTTAACTCACAAAGAGAACTGGTTTCTAACATCAGGAAAACAAAGCAGTCCACATTCTTTGGCTTGTCATGAGAAGGGGAAAGCTGGAACAAGTCTCAACTGGAAAGTTAGAGGCAAGGAGAGGCAGTGGCAGACCAAGAGAGAAGATGCTGAAAGTTTGACGTCATGACAAGGAGGGACGTCAGTATTAAACATGACTGGAAGCACAGAAGACAGAAGGCTGTGAACAGACATGACCACTAACCCCACACCGTATGGACTATAATAATAATAATAATAATAATAATAATAATAATAATAATAATAATAAGATGATGTAGATAATAAAGAGACAACGTTCATTGGGCATACATGATAAGAGAGAGGCATTGGCGATCATTTTGATGACTGGATAGATCATTGAGAGAAAAGACAGAGGCAGAAAGAGAGAAATGATTCTGAAGGACTGAGTCTGTGGCATGGAAGAGAATCATCAGCAGAGTTGACCCAGAACGCTAAGGACCAAGATCTGTGGAAAGACATGAACGCCTACACAGACTGACCAGGCACATGATGACAATTATGATGAATAAGCGGTGAACACTTGTAAATTCCGTAGCCACGGTTGGAGCATGATGTTTAATTAACTTAACCTTTCTTTGCTGATCGCGGCGTAGTGGGTTTATTTCACACGCTAGTCAGTTAGACTTAAATAATGACATCTCGTCCTTGACATGGTGGTATAAAATGCAAACATAACTGGAAAATGTGACTCATGCAAAATCAGTCCAGTGCACCAACTACTAGTAGTAAGTGTCTGGACTTCTTTTGAGCTCACAAGCGAGCGATGGAAGAAAAAAAAACACTACATTTTCTCCTCTCTTCCCCCATTTCTCACGCCCCCTCACCCCCACCTCCTCCTTTTTCTGCATTCCTATGCGTTTTTATTTATAATTGATTTATGTTTTCTTTATTGGTTAACTCCATTTCGTAGGATCTACACATAATTATATGCTACGTATATTCAACGCTACTGTATGGCGCGGAAGCCTGGACATTTAACAAGCAACTAGAAAGTCGCATAGAAGCCCTGGGGATGTGGATATACAGACGAATAGGTCGTATTTCATGGAAACAAAAACAATCAAATGCAGAGGTCCTAGAAAAACTGGGAAATGAAGAGAGAGTTGATGAAAGAAATAAAGAGGAGACAAGTGAAATATTTTGGCCACGTTAAAAGACATGATACTCTTATAAAAACCATACTGAAAGGCAAGGTTGAGGGCAAGCGAGCAAGAGGTAGACAACGATACAAGTGGGAGGATAACATCAAGAGATGGACGAACATCAGCCAGACAGAATGTACAGTCAAGGCGAGAGACAGACAATGTTGGAGATCAACTGCAGCCAACCTTCATGGCGGAGACGGCACCTGATTGATTGAACAATGAACAATAAACATTGAATTGAACAATGAAGACACGAACACTATATTGCCCAATTTATTGCCTGGAATATTTGGCTGTATCTCGTCAGGTGTATACTCGCGGTGCTACGGACTTCGTGCGCTGAGCTGAGGTTCCCCGGACTCAGGCCTGAGTTAGGAGTAAAACGGAGCACTTATGGGTTACACCAGTGTGCTGTGATGTTGATCCGTCGATTAAACTAAAACTAAAAATAAACTAAACTAAACTAGTATACGACATAAAAAAAAAGTGTAACATATAATGAAGTGGCATATAGAATCCTTTATTTGTATCTTAATTATTTAAACTTACAACGGAAAAACATAAAATGAAATATCGCATAATTATTTGTTTAATTTTCCATTGTGTATGTTAATCTCGTTGGTCCCAAATATGAAATAAAACCATCCAGTCTATTAACGAGGCTACACCGTAAACATAAACAATAGCCTATACGTATTCGAAAGAAAAAAGTACAGGTCATGTAAAGGTGAAAAGTTAATCCCATAGCCGATCTGCCGCTGGGATGTAAAGTATTAATCTTTCACTTAATCTAGGCTACGATAGGTGAGGTAGAATGTCCTTCCCAGACAATTCAAAACACATTCTGAAAATTGTCTTTTTATGAGTCTGATTGACACCAGTGCCGTGCTGGTGGAGAAAACAACCTAGCCCTGCACATAAGCAAATTCATCGCAAAATATCAATTGTTGGGGAACTCTTGAAACCACTAAGTCAGCACATAACAAATTCGCACGTATTGATTGGCATTCATATAGGTTGAAGAAAGAAATAGAGAGCAGTAGATGAAAATGCAGAATTTCTCTTAATCTCTACGTCGTTTTTCAATTTCTTATATTGAAATTAGGGTTGATCAGGGAGCCCAGGTCAATTAAAAAAAAATTCTCCCTCATTCTGATTCGAACATATGGTCACACATGTTCTTCATAAATCATATACTAGTTTGACAATGTTCTCAGCCCTATCCGTCCATGATTTACCTCTCTTTAATCTGTTATTTTTTGAAAAAAAATTTTGTGGAGCTAAGACTGGTGTTTCAGTTTGGCTCTTATATCTGTGTTCCGTGGTTGGGAAGTCAAGGACGGACACATCTCACCTTTTCATAGATTATATCTCTAGTCCACTCTATTTTGTATCCACCTAGAGGTGATAAATGGACTTGCCTGCTTCAGTTGCCCTAAGAGCTACGCCGAAGGTAGCGCAGCTATTGATATGACCTCACATGTTAGGCCAAGTCAAGGGATAGAAATTAGACGAAGTGATACAAAAACCTGCTGCCGTGTAGGTAAACTCGGGACATTCAAAGGCTAGGGAAAGCAAACCCGAAAGAATGCATTTCGAAGTCGGATGTACTAGCCAAGGGATTGATGAATTAATGCAACGCGACTCACTTGGTGGTGATGATGATTATATCTCTAGTGCCACCCAGGATGATGCATATTGCTTCTATTTGTTTTCTCTAGAGAGCGTTTGGCTGGCAGTGAGGCTGGTCAATACAGATTTAAGTGTTGAGAGGATCAAGGCCTACTGCAAGAAGGTCAAGCAGTCTTTGCCCGATTTTGGCGTCCGTCATAACCCTCATTGCCACCAATCCCTTTGTAATATACGTCAGCAGCCATCACCACGTTTCCTGGAAACGGGTCTAGGCAGACGATCCTTATAAGGACTGAGAGTAAAGTTGAAATGAGCATAACGACTGTATGGCGAAGACCCGGCCTGGCCAGCTGGAAACCCGCCTGAAAGTAGTTGTCACTTGTGAGAAAATTGTTAGAGAAACAAGTCCCTCTCCTGACCTGGGGGGTGAGGGATTCCTAGGGCCTAATCTCTCCCTCTGCACCACCGGTAAGCTTGTGAATTCATTGTAAACACTATGATGTGCCTCTAGATGCGTATAGGAGACATGTATTATTAATTTTATATGTGGATTCTGATATTAAAAGATCAGTGCCCTATTGAGAGGATAATCTGACTTAATCGCCTTCTACAGAAATGACATGCCTATTCCGATGAAAAGTTTGGCCATGTTTAGCGTTTCACCTGCTATGTGTAGCTTTGCTGTATACATGTGAACGTTATCTCACTCACAATGCATATTTGCACTTTTCGTTGACTGTAGGACCGTTCCCCATGGACGCACATTATTGCACAATCTTCCTCCAAATGTGGAAGGTTCTTGAGAATCTGTTTTCTACAACTCCAGTGTTTGAATTGTGTGATTAACATGTGATATTTGTCATGAATATATTGAGAGAATTTGAGGGAAGAGCATGTTGTTCCCATGCGATTTATTGCTCAGTAAGGGAGACAGCTATAAGCACCATATGACCATATGTCTGCAGGAAGTGCCCTAACCGCCAGCATGGCACAATTAATGGTGACGGCTTGGAGGAAAATTGTTATGTTCAGAGACTTGCTAAAAGCATTCTTATAAATGCCACAATGCAATTAGTTTCTGAAGTAGGCACTTATTGTTCTTGATATACTGGTTGGGTTTTGCAATCAGCGTTCTCAAAAAAAAAAACCTGCTCCCAAGAGTCAGGTGAGGGAAGAACAATGTATTGTGTGTGCGATCTTTGCCCAGGCCTTGATACATATCTGTTAGATGGCTCTGATGTTAATTCATGTAATGATCATAATTGTTCTCAATTGTGTGTGTCTTACATTTTAAATGTGGGTTCAAGATTGTTCCTTTAACGCTAGAGAACAAGTGAATATTGCCCAGTGGAACTGGACAGGTGAATTAAGAATGACGGAGATGGGGATGGTTTTGTGAACCGAGTCTAACCTGAGAGAAATAAAAACTAGGCTTTGAATTATAGACGTGGGATGACACACACACACACACACACACACACACACACACACACACACACACACACACAATTATGACTTTGTCTCAATATGCTTATGTCACCACGCCTTTGTCTTATTGTGATGCCTATGTCACACCAAGATGTCTGTACCTTAATTGGATGACCTCATCTCAAATTGAGGCATCTGTCTCAACACGTGGATCATATCACAACCTGATACCTCTATCACAACCTCTCAATTAAACTGTCACAACAGGACAACTTGGTCTCATCTCTATGACCTTATCTTGTTCTGCTGCCCTGACTGGTAGGAGTTTATAACATCGTAACATCATAACATCAAGAGGAGGGGGAGTAGGTGTTGATGTTTTGTTTTGTAGGAGCATTTGATTTTATACAAATGTGTAAAAAGCGATTTTCCATCTTTATGTCAGCAGGGGGCTGTATGGTGGAGTTGCCTGAAGCTCATGATGCCTAGCCATCAAGCCTAGGTCTTGTCAACAGTGGCTTAATGAAGAGTTGACAGCCTGAAACCTGAATAGTAGGAGGGTCTCCATTTCTCCCAGGACACAAGAGGAATGATGATTTTAAAGAAATGACCCCCACCTAATGGTCACTCAACATATGTTTGACAGCCCAACATCTTATCATCTGTCGTACAGTGTACGGTTGGATTAACATCATGAGGAATCAACCAACGGGTGAAATAAGAGGTGGTAATGCTCAGATATTACCCTGAACACCAGGGACAATCAACATCATGGTATATGAGTTAGGAAACTCACCATTAAATGTCTTCAGGAGCAGATACCTCAACACCCTTAGGTGGTATACCAGGATAGGTAGCCCCTAAGTGGCCAACTGCCATTTTCCTCTCATCAAAATCCCAGAAGATGAACGGTAGTGGAGTAGTTACCTGTTGTCAAAGTGGATTGCCTACCTCAACACTCTTAGGTGGTATACCAGGATAGGTAGCTCCTAAGTGCTCAACTGCTGGTTGTCTTTCAGCAAAGTCCCAGAGGATGAACAGTAGTTGGTAAACATCCAAAGGGGATTACAACATCTTGTTCATTGATCATTGAATGGATGGATTGAAAATTATTTTCAGTGTTTCTGAAGGATTTGTCTGCATTACTAAAGGATGTGTTTGCACCACTGAGGAATTTGTATACTTTACTGAAGGATTTATGTCCAACAGTTACTCAGAGAGTGGTGCCAGCCTCAGAGAGTGGTGCCAGCCCTGTTCATAAGTTACAGTTAATTACGTAGAGAAAGCTGCACTGATGTCACCGAGTGTGGGATGGCCGTATTGACATAAGACTGATCGTGCTGAAATGCCTTGTTGACTAAAGTTGAGGTTCTGAAAATATTAACCAGAGCTGCTGGACGGTCGTCATCTTTTGTCCATTGTATTCGATGATGTAGGGAATTACCTTCTGCCCAGTCTGAAAAAGGACCTCCTGAATTGTTTGACTGATCCAAACCTCAGCTTCACTTCACCATACAGTATATTTAGATCTCAGGTCATGGTTACGTCCTCTCGGGATCTCACTATGAAAGCATATAACAGGGTTTAGCCTAGACTGTTGACAGTGCTGTTGACTTTCCCTAAACTAAATCATTCATGGAAAGGGTTTTGTTACAGTAGAAGAAGATTCCCAGTGCAGGTTAAGAGGTCATATCATTTAGATAAGACTCGTTTGGTGAATGTTTAGATGAGAGACTGTTATCATCAATATGCAGATGGATTCGAAGAATTATTGATTTAATAATTTATGCATTTGTTGGCTGGAAATGTTGGGGAAAACATCAGATGGTATACACTGATTTTGTCATTAATGTGTTTGTAATTGATGGTGGGGATTTAATATCCACAAGCCAGACAGAGAATTTCCCCCAAACCCACCACGTGTTCTAAATAAATGGTTGGGTTGAAACCTGGAGTTTGTGTTTATAACGTGAAGAAGTTTTGTTCAAAGGTGGTGTTCACATTTGTTATGTAATACTATGTTATCTTAGAATTTGATAATAGTGAGGAGCGATCCATAGATAAGGACACATGTTGTAATAGAGTGAGTTAAATTTTCCTCTAATGTCTCTTGGTAAATTTCCCTGATCATTTCGCCTTCCAAATGAGCCTTTTCTGTATAAAAATCGTATAGGACTTGAATAAATTAGGTTATGTCCTTCACGTTGGGGGTTTCGGAGCCATTCATAGGCTTTCTAAGGAAGGATGATTAATATTGTTAACTCATCCGGGCTACCTCTAGTCATACGACCCACCTTTCTCATATAAAAAGAACAAAAAACAAACCTCACATCCTTTAAAGTGTTAACTATGACACAATCAACATGTTCCGATTTCGATTTGACCATTACCCCTACCCGGTTCAACTTCAAGGAGAAGTTATAGTTAGGGTCCATCACCAGCTCAGAATGATAGTCTTGTGATTGAGTCAGCCGCAAAAGCAGCTGCCCACGGTTTTACCCTAACAGTCGTATTGTTGTCTATATTGGGTAATGGAGTGATCAACATGTTCTGTGAAGCAAATATTTAAATGAGTCGAATAATGCAGCCTCACTCCCACAGTCACCATGGCATTGTGGCTAGTACACTTGCCGGTCCAGTGGTCATAGGTTCGGTAATCAATAGGGCAGATTCGAATATTTACAAATTTACACGGGCTCCCAGGTTGACTCAACATAAACGTCTTGGGAAATAAAGGCGGACGGCGTGATACAGACCATATCACCCACTGAATGCCGATTGATCTATACAAATATTGGTTTATCACAATATGTCTAATGAACCTTATGCAGTGTTAAAGGGTCGTTTACTAACTTTACTCGAGCTTCTGTTAGTAAATTGGAAATTTAGCCTTCTAGCAAAAGGACAATAACACATGAAGCCCGCGAGTACATCGCACATGTTAAAAATACCTCGATAGCTGGGAATGTTCAAGAATAAGCCACACACCAATCTCTTAGATTGTAATATTAGAAAACATACCCCCAATAGGAAATTTACAGTGTCTGAGATTGTGGTATGCATACATTTTGATCCACACTGGTGCTACAGGATTTCACTGCGGAGTTTAGAATCTCCAAAATGTGACCGTAAAGGCGAAGAAGGGAACACCAATGCATAATTGCAAGTCTGATGGAATGGTCCTTAACGCCAGTGCGTGCAATAAATTCCGCTCATAGATGTGGTGCTGGAAGTCTCATCGCTGATGAGCATATCTAAGAGCATCACTCTGGACAATGACTGCGCAAGAAAACCAGAACTATCAATGAGTGCTCTAAACACCTGTTTCCAATCAAAATGGGAACATTTCAACAGTGTAGGAATACCACTTTCAGACCACACTAGCAGCTCTGCTTGATCCGAGATTCGGAAGATTTTATATGATCATCATCCTCATCCAGTGCCTTGCGGCTGACGTAGGCAACCATGCCTCTTCGCAAATTTATTTATTTATGATAATACTCACATACTGTAAGTTCAGATGTACATATTTATAATGTAGAGTATCTTGTTGGTCATATTACGAGAATTATAATACCGGAACATATTGCAACAACTGGTGGGATTAGTGGGGGTGGGGTGGGGGTGGGGAGTAGCGTCGTGGTGGAGAGAAAGAGAGAGAGAGAGAGAGAGAGAGAGAGAGAGAGAGAGAGAGAGAGAGAGAGAGAGAGAGAGAGAGAGAGAAAGAGAACGAACGAACTTTATTTTTAAAGGGTAAAAAATGGGCACGCAGGCCCGTCTTACATTCGGCCCATCCAATCACTCATCTTTCGTTCATCAATAGTGCATAGTGCATGATACATTCACATAGAAAAAAAAACATTGTCAAATGAATGTTGTAAACATAAACAATGCATTGTACCATGTTATGACACCCCCCCCCCCCCACCCATCCACCCATCCCCGACACACACATCCCTACCCACCCACACACACCTCAGGTCACACATACATGACCCCACCCATCCACCACCCACACACATCCACCCACACACAACCCCTACCCACCCCAGACACAAAATCCAGGCACACATACATGCATCAACCCCCATCCACCTCCCACACATCCCCACCCACACACATCACCCCACTTACACACATCTCCCCACCTACACACATCTCCCAACCCATCCCATAACCCACACACACTCACCCACCCACATATCCTCCACCACCCAGCCAAGCCCATATCCTCCACCCACACACACACATCTCACCGTCAACCCACACATCCGCACCTACACACACACATGCCGCACCCATCCACACAACCCCACTTACACACATCCCCCACCCACACAATCTCCCACACCCACTCACACATTCCGCACCCACCCACACACACATCCTCCACCCATCCCTCTACCTACACACACTCACCCACCCACACATCCCTTAACCACACATCCCCCACCCACACACATCCCACCATACACACATCCCCACACTCATCTCCCCACCCATAAACACATCCACCACACACACATCCCCCACCCACACACCCATTACAAGGCGGTCAAAGGAAACTCTTCAAAGACATTCTGAAAATCTCACTAAAAGCTTTTGGAATTCATCACAACACATGGGAGACTGCTGCCAAAGATCAAATTTCGTAGCGTACATCATACGCTAGGGTACAGTCAGAGAGAGAGAGAGAGAGAGAGAGAGAGAGAGAGAGAGAGAGAGAGAGAGAGAGAGAGAGAGATGTTATATAAGTTTGAGAGCAAAGCAGCCAAAGATCTAAACATATTTGACTTAAAACGTAACAATGTATCATGCCTTCGAATGAAAGCTGTAGCGAAACCATATCTGTTGGCAGTTCATTACCCACATCAGTTGGCACGGAACCTGGTGGTTAAAAAAAAGATGATGATATTCATCTTTTGTTGTTGTTGGCTGTTGGGATCACAACCAGCCTGGTACAAAGCCACAGTTGGAGTATTGTCTTCTTCTTCGAATAGTCCATGGCCGTACGGCATTGATGATATCTGTCCACAGCCTGCTGTCTCGTGTTTTGTCAATCATTTCTGATACCGATGCTCTTCCATGCCATGATATTAAAAAAAAGTATTACGTTGAAGTACTGTATGTAGCGATACTTGCTGCAAACAATTAGTAACATTTTTCTCATTTCTTCTTCCTTAGGTATTTATAATGCCCATGTTAAACATTGCCTCAGTGAGTTATTTATTATTGATTATTTTTCATGCGTTATAATGCTATTGTTCTTTTGTTGTTAAAAATTTGCTTCATAAGTGATGTTGAATGAAAGAGTGTATGAGAGGAAATTGTGAAGAAGGGCAGAATGTCAGAGGGGCCTGCGTGCCCAATTCTTACCCCTTTGAAAATAAAGATGTTCATTCATTCATTCATTCATTCATTCATTCATTCATTCATTCATTCATCTTCTTCTTCTTCTTCTTCTTCTTCTTCTTCTTCTTCTTCTTCTTCTTCTTCTTCTTCTTCTTCTTCTTCTTCTTCTTCTTCTTCTTCTTCTTCTTCTTCTTCTTCTTCTTCTTCTTCTTCTTCTTCTTCTTCTTCTTCTTCTTCTTCTTCTTCTTCTTCTTCTTCTTCTTCTTCTTCTTCTTCTTCTTCTTCTTCTTCTTCTTCTTCTTCTTCTTCTTCTTCTTCTTCTTCTTCTTCTTCTTCTTCTTCTTCTTCTTCTTCTTCTTCTTCTTCTTCTTCTTCTTCTTCTTCTTCTTCTTCTTCTTCTTCTTCTTCTTCTTCTTCTTCTTCTTCTTCTTCTTCTTCTTCTTCTTCTTCTTCTTCTTCTTCTTCTGCTGCTGCTGCTGCTGCTGCTGCTGCTGCTGCTGCTGCTGCTGCTGCTGCTGCTTCTTCTTCTTCTTCTTCTTCTTCTTCTTCTTCTTCTTCTTCTTCTTCTTCTTCTTCTTCTTCTTCTTCTTCTTCTTCTTCTTCTTCTTCTTCTTCTTCTTCTTCTTCTTCTTTTTCTTCTTCTTCTTCTTCTTCTTCTTCAGCATTCCGAGCCATTGAGGTTCTTTGCTGCAGATACAATCCGTCTCCATTCATTCTTCTCATTTAAAATTCACAATTAGTTTTCTATTAAAGGTAAGATTCATTTCGCTTCGTCGCATTTAAAATAAAATATTTTAACACAAACACACATTTGATTTTGTTTGACTTTCACATTCTAATCAGAGACGTAAACAATATATTGCACGATTTCTGGTATATTTCGCTGCATCTTGCCAGGTGCATATTGCAGAGTTATATATCATGTGTAATGAATAAATGATTAATACTTTGGCTGAAATAATAAATGTATTTACATTTCAGCTTAAGTAATCAACACATCCGCTTCACAGTTGATTGTGGGAGGCGACGTTTCGGAAATTCAACACAATATATTCCCCTAGTGAATGTAATCACAGACGCCATAAATAATATATTGCACGATTTCTTTACTGGCATATGTTATTATATTTTAACCATCATTGCACAGACTATTCACGCTATGGGAACACTGCGGCGAGGAACCAAATGAGTGTATTCCACAACAACACAGGGTAGCAATAATCTTTTTTTGCGGGCAGGTTTCCTAATTCGCTATTTATTGTAAATTATAGCTTGGGATGCAGACTATACGGATGGCCGATTACGGCCAAGGCGGTCAAGTCAAAGAAAACGCTTCAAAGACATTCTGAAAATCTCACTAAAAGCTTTTGGAATTCTTCACGACACATGGGAGACTGCTGCCAAAGACCACAATTCGTAGCATACATCATTACGCAAGGGTCACTTGTGAAGCAACCAGGATTGCAAGAGCTGTGAACAAAAGGCTGGACAGGAAAACCACTGCAAGAGAGCCTCCTCATGGAACGGCAAGCATTCTTTGCCCGCATTGTCAAAGGACGTTTCGAGCCAAAATAGGCCTTACCAGCCATCTTAGAACTCACGGCTCAATACTTTCAACCTCACTGGATGACATGAATGGTCATCATCATTCTTCATGGACAAACAACATTCGGATGACACTTTTTGAATTCCAACTTCCGATTGATTTGCATCCTATACAAGCGTGCATACGGGGCCTCCCAGTTGTTCGTCCCTACTCGCGAAGACGAAGGGTTAGACACAATACCCTAAGATTATAGTGGGGTATGAATAATTATCGAAATTCCTTTAAAAAAAAAAAATGATATACGGGTTGTTTCATACGGATTACCGACAAGATAGAGCAAAAAAAAAAAAAAAAAAAAAAAAAGAATTCGATTAATATTTATACAGGTATGTAGAAAATATATTTATATTCCCATAACCCCCCTCCCAACTAGTAGTTATCTAGGTCCTAATGAACTCGTAAATGAGGTTTGCAACCTCAGATAAATGCTTCCTTACGGGGTTATCTCGCCATCATGTTTCGTCATAAAACCCAACCTCATTTTTGAAATGTTGGCGGGTATTTTCTTGGATCTGGTTGTCACTTCCGGTTGTCCTGATGACTATTTCCAGTTGACTTCCTGTCCGGGGGCGGGCGCGAACAGGTACCTCGGCTGGCCGCTTCCACTTCCCCCGACCACTCCTGAAACCATTCAAAGACAGCGAGGCATGCCTCGGGCATGTGGAATACTTATATAGATAAGTAGACCAACTTTTTGTCTGGCATCTGGGTTCGAGTCACAGTGTGTGTGTGTGTGTGTGTGTGTGTGAGTGTGTGTGTGTAGGGGATGTGAAGGGCGCGAGAGAATAGGCCCCAGTCATATAGATATCGAACCCTTCGATGAGGAGACCGAAATCAATATGCCAGAGTGGAAAAATGATGTATTCCATCACTCGAGTTACCCCGAGTATCCACACTTTGGATTGCATGAATAAACTTTTCCACGGCTCAGCATGATAGCTTCGGCAGGTGTCCATAGTGGGTACCCATGTATCAACTTTAAATGAGTGGCGAAAATCTGGTTTAAAAATATACTAGACGGGCATACACTATTATTAAAAATTAAGCACAATAAAATAATAAACGGCTAAATTTCTAGTATGTATAGCGGAGAATATTAATGTAAATGTAAAAATATTATTCTCATATTATATAATAAACATCGTATTAAAATATCATTGAAAAATAAAATCGACTATAATAACCCTTATTATGTCCCCTTAATAAAGAATTGTTTCCCTTTTTCTTCTTTCCTTAATAATGTCCCCTGAGCGCACAGGTAAAGGTCACACGCTGACCCCACCACGGCCCGCGAGAAAATACGACAATGGCCAGCTATCAACGGCTGATAAGCTGTGAAGATAATACATCGGACACGCTATCCAGTATAAACATGTCGGGTAGTGAGATTTGGCATGTAAGGCTTGGAAATGAATATACAGTCGCGTCAGAAATATATATATATATATATATATATATATATATATATATATATATATATATATATATATATATATATATATATATATATATATATATATATATATATATATGGTGACTCTGCAAAATCCTTAACCTGAATAAAATTATTAATACGGGTAGTGCTCAAACAAGGCATTACTATCATAGTCTCTCTCTCTCTCTCTCTCTCTCTCTCTCTCTCTGTCTCTCTCGCTGTTTCCCGTCCTCTCTCTCTTAGCAGGGAATGTGTAATAAGCGGTCTACTTGGTCATTCCCGGGAATATCTTGAGAGCGCCCTATGTGAAGAGCGTGTATCACTAGCTAGTTGTCTATCTATTACAAGACGTCGCAGTCAGCAAACAATGTTGGGGCTGACTGCGACGTCCTGTAAATGCAATGCATTACAGCTTGATTGCAATATGTAATAGATAGACACATAGCTGTAGTACCAGGCATACATTTGGTCGTGACATCAGACGGCAAATCGTGATGGCACATGAACAACAAAATAATGTTGGGTCTGACTGCGACGTCCTGTAAATGCAATGCATTGCAGCTTGACTGCACTATGTAATAGATAGACACATAGCTATAGTACGAGGCATACATTTGGTCGTGTCATGACACTGCAAATCATGATGGCACACGAGCAACCAAACAATGTTGGGACTGACTGCGACGTCCTGTAATAGATAGACAACTAGCTGGTTATACACCCTCTTCAGATAGAGCGCTCTCAAGATATTCCCGGGAAGTACCAGGTAGACCGCTTGTTGCACATTCCCTGCTGAGAGAGAGAGAGAGAGAGAGGGCGGGAAAGAGCAGGAGAGACATAGATAGATAGATAGATAGATAGATAGATAGATAGATAGATAGATAGATAGATAGAACGAAGAAACTTTATTTTCAAAGGGTTAAGAATTGGGCACGCAGACCCGTCTAACATTCTGCCCTTCTGTCACTCTCTTTCATACATTATTTCATTCACACATCATTCAAGGCTAACAAAGAACAGCAACAATATAAAAGATATGCATTATAAAGGCACGGGCAAAATGCGAACATCAAAACTACACGACACAGTAATATTAGATAATAGTCTGACACTTGTTATTAGCCATGTGGAATATACTGGCCTACAAAAAGGGGATTGGCTGTTATACTACGGTTTTGTTATTATTATTATCATTATCTCTATTATTAAGGGGGAAGGTAATCCGTATTGAGATAGTGTTCGAATAATTTGCGATTATATGAATAATGATTGGAGATGTCTTTGATTTCTTGTGGAAGATTGTTCCACAGCTGAGCTTCAGAGTACGTTAAGCTTGTTTTGTATAAGTCAATCCTAGGCTTCGGAATGTGTAGTATATTTAAACGTTTACTGTGTCTAGCATTATATTTAAACAATGGTCAAAGGTAATTTGGGGCATTCCGATGCAGGATTTTGTGAATTACTTTAGCTTTATTGAAAAACAGGCGTTTACGGAATGGTAGTAACTGAAGGCGTTTATACAGGCTAGGATTGTCAGATAAATGTTTGCTATAAATTAGACTCATGGCCCGTTTCTGGAGTGAGTAAAGTCTCTTGGTGTTTGAATTAGAACAACCGTCCCAGATTGTAGAGCAGTAGTCAAAGTGTGTCTGATTATATGAGAAGTATAGAATAGTTTCCTTGTGTCCTCATCAAGGACGTTTTTAATTTTGGCGAGTTGGTAGACTTTTTTCGCTGTTTGTTTAATGAGCGCTTGAACGTGGGAATTAAAGGTTAGGTTTCTATCAATGATTAGGCCTAATGTTTTGTGCTCAATTACACTTTCTATTGGCATGTTATCGATGTGAAGTTGAAGTGATGTGTGTGAGCTTAGAGTTTGAAGTCTTTGTCTGGTTGTTAATAACATTGATTTTGTATTAGTGATGTTAATTTGCATATGGTTTGAATAGTCCACCTAACTACATTATTTAATTCTTGTTGTAAAAACGACTCCAGTAAAATACAGTTTTCAGCGTTTGTGTACACCGTACAGTCATCTGCAAATAGACCGCAGGACGACGAAAGATGCAAAGGTAGATCGTTAATATATATGGCAAATAACAGAGGGCCAAGAATAGAGCCTTGCGGTACTCCAATATTGAAGGTAATGGTTTGAGACAGAGATTTATTATGTGATACTACTTGCTTTCTGTTTGATAGAAAAGATGATATTAGAGTGACTACATTAGGGCCAATTTTCATTGTCTCGAGTTTTGTAATTAAAATAACGTGATCTATCATATCAAATGCTTTCTTGAAATCAATAAACACAGTTCCACTAGACTGTTGTTGTTTATATTCTGGTGCCAATTTTCCATCATGTTAGTTAGGGCCGTATGGCAAGAATATTTTGGTCGAAATCCTGATTGGCTGTCAACAATAAGCTTGTTGCGAACTAAGTACTGTAATGTTACCTTATGGATGTGTTTTTCTAGTGGCTTAGATAGTGATGATAGTAAGGAAATGGGTCTGTAATTGTTCGGGAGACCATTGTCCAATGAACCAGATTTAAGAAGAGGGTACACTTTAGCGATTTTGAGAGCTGATGGAAAATGGCCTTTGGTGAGACACTGATTATATACATAGGTTAGTGATGTACAGATCACTGGCGCAGCACAACGGAGAAGCCGGTTGCTGATTCCATCTAACCCAGATGAGGTTGTGCTTTTTAGGTTATTGAGGTAAGTGAATACTTCAGTGATTGTCATTAGCGGTATGTCGGAAAGAATATCGCGGGAGCATCTATTCTCGCAAAACGATGACAATAAAGATAAGTTGCAAGGAGAAGTAGGCATTGAAGCCTTCAACTGGTCTATGTCAGTTTGAAAAAAAAATTACTGAATTGGTCGCGTGTAATATGATTTGATGGTAAAGAATTTCGGAAGTTATACTTTTTTGTCAAGGTGTTAATTGCCTCCCATATATCCTTACTATTTGTTTTATCCATTACTAAGTTCTTAAAGTAATTTTTCTTTTCCCGTCGTATGTTATATTGAACTTTGTTTCTAAGAGTACGGTATGCATTGAGATCTCGCTTTTTATGTGCTTTATCTCTGTCTCTCATAATTTCAAGTATTTCCTGGGTGATCCAAGGTGGCTTGACGTGGTGTTTTACTCGAACTTCCTTGACTGGCACATGTCTATCAAAAACATCAATAAAGGTTTTCATCCAGAATTCCAGAGCATCATCCGGGTCAGGAAGCTGATAAACATTGTCTAGAGGTGAACTGAGCAAGTCCTGTAAAAATGCGTTTTGGTTGAAATTTTTGTAACTTCTATATTTTACACTTATGTGTTTATGTTTAGGAGTTTTAATTCCTTTTTTAGACCACGTGCAGCATATTGGGTAGTGATCGCTCATTGCACAATTGGGTACGGTGCATTCTATGATGTTGTCTGAGCAAGTTACATAAATTTGATCTATGACTGTTGAAGATGACTTTGTTACTCTAGTAGCTTGTTGTACTATTTGCTGGAAATTGTATGATGCAATTATATTTCCCCATATTATGTTGGATTTGTTGGTGTCAATGTTAAAGTCGCCGAGTAGTATAATTTCCTTCCCAGAAGCGGAAACCACATCCATCATGGTAGTGAAGTTTTCGTACCAGACGTGTCCAGCACTGGGATTTCGATAGAGGTAGCCAATTATCAGGGGTGTTAGGTTTTGAAGTTTAGCTCTAACCAAATACATTCTATAATAGAATGATAGAATGATTGATAGATAGATAGATAGATAGATAGAGAGGTAGAGATAGAAGGAGAGAAGGAGATAGAATGAGAGAGAGAGAAGGAGAGAGAGAGAGTGAGAGAGAGACTATGATAGTAATGCCTTGTTTGAGCAGTACCCGTATTAATAATTCTATTCAGGTTAAGGATTCTGGGGAGTCACCATATAGATATATATATTTCTGACACGACTGTATATTCATTTACAAGCCTTACATGCCAAATCTCACTACCCGGCATGTTTATACTGGCTATAAACGGGTCCACATGGACCCCACCTTCCTGAGTTTCCAACGCGCTTGACCTCTACATAGTTAACACACTCCATGAGATTAAGCAACTTTCTTTCCCTCGCTTGAAACGCTCCAACCTATCCCCTCCCGAATGGCGTGCCCAACTACAGCGCAGACAGGACATAGTCATCAAACCGGCGGATAATGGTGGTGCGGTGGTTGTTTGGCGGAAATATCTATATGTCGAGGAAGTCATGTCCCAACTGAATAAACCTGACAATTATTCCCCCTGCGCCGGAGACCCCACTCTCTCCTATAACCGGAAGATTCAAAACACCATCAAACAGCTCATACGTGAGGATGCCTTACCACCCAGTCCCTCTTCACTTCACATCCATGACTCTGACTTGGGCAAACCGACCCTGTACACGCTGCCCAAAATACATAAACTCAAAAATCCTGGACGTCCGATAGTTTCTGCCTGCTCATGCCCAACTGAACTGATCTCAGCGTTTCTTGACAGGATTTTCCAACCTCTAGTTGCGAATCTTCCGTCATACATCAAGGATACAACGCATGCGTTACTCTCATTCAACTCTCTCCAACTGACTCCTAAGAACACATACAGACTATTCCTAATGGATGTATGTTCTCTCTATACCTCCATAGTGGAAATGAATCATATACAAGGCATGTGTGTTTACATGCACAATGCCATAAATGTTATATTATCATAACTGTATATATGTATGTATTTGTTTTATTCACACATGTGACACCTAACACTAACAAACGGCAACGCTCTGTAATATACACAAACAAAAGAAACACACATTACACCTTGTAAATATAGATTGCTTTGTATGAAATAAACGTTAAAATTTTTTTTTAATTGTTAAGAGTTAATTAAGATTATATCAAGATCGCGTTAATACAAGAATTGATTGCTTGATATTGTTTTTCCCTCCATACTTTACGGTTCTGTATGTCTCACCCTTCTGAAATTCATTTTATAACGTAAGTAGACCCGCAAATCACGTTTTATGTAGACGTCTAAACTTGTTTTAGTATGTACTATTAAATTTTGCTTTCATTATTACATATACTGTGTAGGGGTGGGGGGATTTTAAAGAAGAAATACGAAAGGGGGGAGGGGGAATGACGTAATGAAAATATGGTGAAGGGAGGCAAGGGCGAAAAAGGTTGAGAACCACTGCTCTTGACAGAGGTCATCTAGGAGCTGTCTATTTCCCTTTAGGCAGGCCAAGAAGCGGCCTTACAACCTACTCTTTATAATTTCCAGTGGCTGTGAAATTTTATGTCTGCAATTTGCACCCGACAATTTGTTAAGCGTTTATGCGGGAAGACTATGAACCAAACTCTGTGGCGAAGAGTTACGGACGTGATTTGTAATCCGGAATACTGTTTTTTTTTTTTCGAAAAAGGTATAGGTGCCTGTCGTTCAGAAAGCAATGGCAAACTACTGAACGTAAAACTTGCCCAGGAATCACGAACAGCAAAATTGCTGGGGTTGACTGCTACGTCCTGTGAAGGACACGCAACAATTTTTTGTTTAATGCGAGAAGACTATGTATCTAATGTCACTACTCAAGAGATCGTGAGAAGACTATGTATCTAATGTCACTACTCAAGAGATAGTGGGTGCATGTGATATTAGAAACACAATTTTGAATAAAATGCCAGCCTCTGTGCTCGCAGCGAACCAAGTAACTGATGACCTTGAGGTAGAAGCTGCGATCTCTTAGCCATATCTGCCCGTTTGTTGATGTACGTGGTGCTTGTGTCAATATTACAGTATTGATTGCAGACAATGAGCAGGATCTGCAACATTTAGTTGATGTGGTTGTTGCATACAGTGAACAACTAGGGTTAGAATTGAATAGTAAGAGTTGAGTTGAGTTAAGTCAAGAACCGACATCACTGCACACAGGACATTACCATACGTGTTCAGTCCCCTCGTTCAACAACCAGCGAAGAGTCATACTACTAATCGTTCCCGCCGCAATCTGATTAAATGTTCTCCTGATCTTCCCTCTCAGTTTTGAGATTCTTCCAAAACCCCTGCCGATCCCCGCAATCTCATTCTTTCCACATATGGGTTCTCAATCTGTTCCTCCGCCTTCTCCACCTGGTCCCACAAGCGCATGACCACCTCCCCCTTGTCCATAGGCAAGATACCACAAAGAGGTGCATTCCCTGCTAGCCTATCAGCCTGTTCATTCCCCCGTACACCCGCATGGCCAGGGCAAAATATCCATACAATTCTCACAATCTGTGACCTCTGAAGCGACAAGAGCCATTCCACACGAAACATTCCTTTCTCCACCTTGCTAAGAATATTCTTTGAATCCGTAATGAATACAACATGTGTTGCAGTAGTCTCCTCTAGCCACTGGAATGCCGCTGTTACTGCCTCCACCTCCATTCTCATGCTGGAGGTCGTAGTCTCATATGACAGGCACTCCTTTTTCAAGACTCGCCCATTAGCCTTTGCAATAAAGCCCCAGCCACTACGTCTGTTTCCCACCACTGACCCATCGGTGTAGATGACTATGTCACCTTGATGTGTGTTGCTATGGATCAGCTGTTGCACTTCAAACTCAGTTGAATAGTAAAGGGAAAAATAGTAAGAATAGTAAGAAAACACTGATTATGTCACTAAGAAGAAGGAAATACCACAATGTAATATGCAAGTAAAGGGGAATATTCTTTAAGCAAGTAGTGGATTGGTACAATTATCTTGAAAATGTCATGACAGCTGATGGGAGATGTCTTGAAGAGATCAGAACAAGAATTGCCATGGTGAAGGTAGCCTTTTGCAAGATGGAAAACATACTGACCAATAAATAAACAGATGTCATTTGCAACGAGACAAAAAGTGTTGAAATGCTAAATAGAACCTGTACTTTTGTATGAATGTGAAGCATGAACAATGAGCAGACAAGCTGAAAAACATCTAATGGCTGTGGATATGTGGTTTCTGAGGAAAATGCAAAGAATGCCATGGCCAGACAGAAAAACCAATGACCAAGTCCTACAAGAAACGGATGAAAATTGCAAACTGATTAGAGAAATTAGACATAGACTGTCAACATTATTTGGTAACGTTATGAGAAGAAATAAATTGGAGAACCTGGTGACAACCGGTAAGATTGAGGGGAAAAGAACAAGGGAAAGGCAGAGAAGTAAATATGCCTGGATGGCTTGGCCACACGGTGGTGTTTCCATAAAGAATGATGATGACCATTCATGTCATCCAGTGGGGTAGAAAGAAAGTTTGCAGCCTTGAGTTCTAAGATGGCTGGTAAGGCCTATTTTGGCTCGAAATATTCTTTGACAGTGTGAGCAAAGAATGCTTGACGTTCCAGGTGAAGGATCTGCTGCATTTGTTTTGTTTTTTGTTCAGTCTTTTGTTTTTTCCACAGCTCTTGCAGTCCTGTTTGCTTCACAAGTGACTACACCCTTGCGTAATGTTGTATGCCACAAATTTCGGTCTTTGGCAGCAGTCTCCCAAGTGTCGTGATGAATTCCAAAAGTGTTTTTTAGTGAAATCTTAAAAGTGTCTTTAAAGCGTTTCCTCTGGCCGTCGTAAAAAAACATTCATTTAGGGAGCTTGTGATCTGGCATGCCAGTCAAGTGATCAGCCCAGCGAAACTGATTCTTCATTAGCAGAGTATTCAGTATAGATACTGGGCATGGACGCTCTTTCTAGGACTTCGGTGTCTGGGATCTTGTCTTGCCATTTAATCTTCAATAGCTTTCTAAGGCAGACTGTGTGGAAGTGGTTTAATTTCCTGGCGTATCGCTGGTAAACATACCAGGTTTCACTAGCCACATGGTATGGTTGATACAAGAACACAGAGCTGATTCACGACTCTTGTGATCGTTTGAGATGGCGAAACAAGACCGCCCACACTTATCGGCAAGGAAGTTAAATTGATGATGATGTATCAAGTGTCAAGATTGGGAAGAATTGTGTTAGAGTGGAAGCTGAAAGAGACCCCCCCCCCCCCCCCCCCCAAAAAAAAAAAATGTGGACATCAGAGGACAAGCTAAACACCAGCCTTAAAAATGTGGACATCAGAGGACAAGCTAAACACCAGCCTTAAAAATGTGGACATCAGAGGACAAGCTGAACACCAGCCTTAAAAATGTGGACATCAGAGGACAAGCTAAACACCAGCCTTAAAAAATATATCGTGAACAGAATGGTTTATTAGTACGAATATGGTTTTTTCCTTGCTGCGAGGCGAAGGGGTTACGGGCTCAATTCCCGCATACCCTATTTCGAAACGCAGCTACAAACGATTTGGCAGCAAACGGTCTTGCGTTGGTTTTTACGAAATGGTATGGATGCCGATCGTTCAGAAAGCAATGGAAAACTACTGAAAGTAAACTTGCCAAGAGATAACAACAGCAAATAATGCTGGTGTTGATGCGACGCCCTGTAAAGAATATGCACCTGTTTGTAATTCTTTTATTACAAGGGAAATAATTAAATCTAGGTTGAAGTCATGTTTCGGCTTCAGCAATCAAGGGGAACAATTATAGATTTCACTATATTTGTACTGATAGCAATTTTGCAAGAGAAGTATATGTATATTCCTGTAACAAATTTATTCATATTTTGGATGGTATCAATTAAATGTTATGATTATAAGAGTTACACACTTTTGATTACTATTTGCAATTTCAGACACTAAATTATTGTGTAATATATATTATTTAGTAAATTATTTATTTCTTTATCTGCTAAGCCACGTCTGTTGAAACAGTGTAAGAGTTTACTTTGGTTTCTCTTCACAACGTATGGGCTTTATCCAAATTAACATGTTCTTTTTGCACACGAAGGTCCTGCCCTATCGTTTTCTGTAAGCAATTATTTGTTTACTACTATCTTCCGGATTTATGTGGTGATACTCATGACCGCCCACGCTTTCCGGCATGGCACATGATTGATTGATTGATTCAAAAGGGATATCTGTTACAGATACATTCATGTGACTCTAGTTTCTCTTCACAACGTGCGTTGTTCAGCCATTCTGACTTCAACACCACGTGTAGATTTGGATTAAAGATGTTCTCTGTCACGGATTATTTAAACATATCAGTGATATTAATTTTGTGCAAGTGAATTCGATAGTTTTTTTCACAATGTGTAGATTTTTATTAAAATTTCCTCTGTCACGGATTATTCAAATAATCAGTGATTTCAATTTTGTGGAAGTGTTTTCGATTGTTTTCACCACGTGTATCTGTATCTGTGCTTCCGTATTGAAGATTTCCTCTGTCACGGATTATATAAGATGGAAAACCAAATTGTTAAACGTGTCAAAGTCAACACGAGTGCAGGTTTCGAGGGAGGAGCGTTCCATCAAGCGAACACACTTGTGTTTTCTATATCAGGACCTCATGTGTTCCGGTTCAACTACTCTCTGATGGCGAGCGTCTTGAGGGGGCCTTGCGGGATTGGTAGGGAAGGGATAAAATCCATCTACCGTTTTGAGGACCCTAAAAGATGGAACGCTACGCTGACACCGGAAGCAAAGGCGGCTCATTATGAACGGCTCCACAGGATGAAGCATGAACTGCATGATCCTAAAGTAACTATTGTAATCGAAAACATAGAGAAGGAAAAGACCAAGGCTACGATTCACTGGATGCCTACAACCGCAAAGATTGAGACAGTGAAGCAAATAGCTGCGGATATTTCGGGAGATATACATGCGGAAGTGCATAAACTTAAAAACAGCACGGACAAGTGGTTACTTCTGTGCAACCCAAAAGAACCTCTGCCACATTACGTGGACATGGAGTTGGACGGGGTAGAAGATAAGCTACACCGCCTCTTTATCACAGTTCCGGGGCGCCGTACGGCGTGTACAGTCTGTGGGGAAGACTCCCACTGGAGTAATAAATGTCCGGCCAAAGTACAAACTCAGAAGGGACCTAGACTGGCACAAAAAGTCACCTCGAACTCCCAGACAGATCAACATGGTAAGGAGGATGAAGACGGTTTCCAGCTGGTGGGTAGGAAAAGGGGACACTCAACCAACAGCCTGTCTGACAGTGAGAGCTCGACACCTCCAGCCCGCCAAACGCCTGTTACCACGCTGCCTCCCCTCAACAACCACGACTACCCTACACCGTCTGAAGCGCACAGGTCAAACAAAAAGAAATGTGTAAGTAATTATACTGAACAGATAACGACCAGCGCCATGACCGCCATGACCGGAAGAGACTATGATAACATCAACACACCACCCCGACAAAGAAACCTGTCAGATTCTTCTCCATGCCTCGTTATAGACTTAGATATTTCAAGCCCGGCGAAGGAATCTACTGAATATCTCCAGAAATGATAACATGAATACAGACAGTTCGAAACAAGAAACGTAATTATACTCAACCTTTTCTTATATTACAACAAAAATGGCAGCGGAAATTAAAATAATGAGTATTAACATTCGAGATATAAGATCCAAAATTAATCATCTTATACCACGCATACACAAATATAAACCTGATTTTATACTCATACAGGAAACTAACGTTAACACCGACGAACACGCATCATATATCACAACAAGCTTAGGTCTAAGACACTCATGTTTTAGTCTTACTACTCAACATATCGGATTGGGTACAGCAATAATACAAACATCGGGCAGGTGGCAGATTATAGAGAAGGGCAGGGACTGCCAGGGTAGGATAGCTATAGTACAGGTGGGAAATAACATACATAAATACACTATTGTCAACATACACTCACCACCTGACTACAGAAATCAGCCGCTCTTCTACCAAACACTGGAAAATTTATTATCACGCTCATATCGGGGTCACAACATAATTCTATGGGGTGATTTTAATTGCGTGCTTTCGGCGCATGACCTTATCAATGGAGACGTAAGAATGCAAATTAGAAACACAACAGGGGAGGAGGAACATCAGTTAGACACATTGCAAACAATTTTAGATATACATGGGCTGACAGACGCATACAGGCAGATGAATCCCCATGGAATAGATACAACACACACAAACAATGCACATAACAGAGCAGCGCGATTAGATAGAATTTATGCGCCCATAACACATCACATAACACAAGTCAAGCATTTACATGAGACACTGAACTTCACAGATCACAAGGCTGTAGTTGCAACAATAAACACAGTACAAGCAACAACACATTTTAGAAGATCTCCCCATTGGAAATTTAACTGCACACTTTTACAAAATCAGGACTATATAGATTGCATACCAAACCCGATCCTCACATACACAAGCGATATACCAGAGGAAAATGCGCGAGAACTATGGGAAACACTTAAACAAACTATACGAGAGAGAACTCAAACACTAGCAGCATTAATACACAAGCAAAAACTACAACAAGAAAATGTATTGGAAAATGCAATTAAGCTAATACTACAGACAGACAAAAGTTCACCACACATCATAGCATTACAGCAAGAATTAGATCTCCACAGAAATCACCGATTTCAGGGGGCTTTACTGCGAACAAAGTTACAAACTATAACACAAGAGTTACCGAGTAAACAATACCTAGCTATAGAACAAAACATACAGCGCAGCAGACAGATAGGCCAGATAATCGACAGGGAAGGAAATATACAAGTCGAGCCACAACAAATAGCCTTAGCCTTTGAAGATTATTATTAAAGAACCTTTACACAGAGGAAAGCACACAGGCGCACGTAAAGAAAACTTTATGAAATTCACAAAACAACTCACAGAGGAACAGAAACTAACACTAGATACTGCATTAACACTAACATATATAACACAAGCGGTTCACGGAATGCAGAAGGGCAAATAGCCTGGCCCTGACGGTATTACCGCTGAATTCTATCAGTTTTTCTTTCTTCTTCTAGGTCCCCTTTTACTAAGTATTCTCTGAATGTTTCCAAAAACAAGAACTCCCATCCAGTTTCAACACGTCTTACATCACTCCTATTCCGAAGGAGAACACCGACAAGACACTTTTAAAGAGTTACAGACCGATCTCGCTTTTTAAATGTAGACTACAAGATTTTAACAAAGACTTTGACAAATAAATTGAAACCAGTAATGGCAACTCTCATTCACGAAGACCAGCAATGTAGTGTACAACACCGGAATATCCAGCAACACACACACTTCATAAGGGTCATCATCAACTACACACATCTGAAAAACTGTCAGTCCTCAATTCTCTCTTTAGATCAAGAAAAAGCATTCGACAGAATATCTCACTCATACCTCCACAAAACCCTCTCACACTGCAATGTGGGAAATTATTTTCGGACATGGATCAAAATTTTATATTTAAAACCAGAAAGTCGGATTCTATTAAACCATACCCTAACTAATTCTTTCAGGTTGACTAGGTTAGTGAGACAGGGATGTCCCTTGTCCCCATTACTGTACGTTGTCGTTCTTGAGCCACTTCTAGAAAAGGTACGACAGGACGACAATGTCAGGGGTACGTTCATACCAGGGAAGGGTGAACAAAAGCTGCGTGCTTATGCGGACAATACCATTTTCTTTCCGACAACTGAAAAATCTGTACGGATAATTTTGGAGACGATCTCGTTTCTCGGCAAAGGGAGTGGGGCAAAATTAAACGTCCAAAAATCTACTATAATGGGCTTACGCAAATGGAAAAATAAGGTGTCAGAATGGTCAATGAATCAACGCCAGCGGCGAATTAGTGTCAGTACACACGGAATAAACACCAGTAGACCCCGAATTGGTGTCAGAATGGTCAATGAATCAACGCCAGCGGCGAATTAGTGTCAGAACACAGGGAATAAACACCAGTAGACCCTGAATTTGTGTCAGAACACATTGAACGAACGCCAGCAGTACAATTACTGTCAGATTTCAGTGAACGTTTCTGAACAGCCATAGCAGGCAGTTGTAGTAATATTCAACGAGCAGTTAACGCCAACATGCAAGTGGTATTATAAACCACTAAACGAACGCTAGCTATCGATTGATATTACAAAATTTTGTACCAGAAGTAATTCAATGCACGTTTCAATAATTGTGATGTGTGATATATTGCAAGGTAATCCAAATTTATTGTGATACATGCTATAAAGTAAATTTTTTTTTCTTGTGGTGAATTATACGATCGCCAAATTTGTGGAGTGTGAACCACAATTGAGTCAAATTAGATCAGTAAAGTTTGAAATTCTACCAATATTATTTAGAAAGTGTGTTATTATATGAAAAGCAATTGAAATGTATAAAATCATCAGTGAACATTACCATCGTAACCACCGTGTACATTTCATTGCGTGTGATACAGCCATCAATGTCACCATTCTACGAAATTAGTAATTAGATTAGCGACGAACTGCAGCCTCGAACGAAGGTACGCCAGAGTCAAACAGCGAAGACAAAACAACATTGACGGCCATACGACTAATCATCTCATTTATCATCTAACAATGATTCAGACGATCATATCATTCATCATTAATACCATTTATCACTATTTATCACATTCTCATTCACCAATAGCATGAAATAGGAAATTATATTAACAACGTTATGAAATATGAAATATTTGATAGAATATGATGAATTGTGAGCTTGTATTGACAACTTAATCGTGTGTCTAATTTTTGCTGCTCTACTAACCAGAACGAAGCCCGTGTGTAAGCAAATCAAACCAGTGTGTAGTGTGAAAGACTGCGGTGGAACATCCCAAATACCGTACTTTCCAACAAATTAGATGAGTATATTTTCCGAATATTTTGGTATGCTCTAACTTAATCATGCATCTTCTTTTCCAGCGAAAGATGTATATTTACTAACACATCATTGTAAACTATTCTGTGCATATTATTATATTATTATTGTGAATTAACATTACGCCACAAAATGGCGTCACTAAATGAATGTATCCAGGCGGGCATCGCAATGGGCCACACTGGAGATAAGCTAGAAAAATGGGCAGATCAAAAGTATAGAGAAGAAACAGAAAGAAAAGCTGCTCTTGACAGAGATGAAAGAGCATTAGAAAGGCAACATCAAAAAGAGATGAAAGAGATCGAGGAAGCTACCAAACAGAAACAATTAGAGGCCGATCAAGCTAACAAACAGAAACAATTAGAGATAGACCAGAAAAAATTAGAGTTAGAACAGAAGAAATTAGAGTCGGACCAAATTATCAAACAGAAACAGTTAGACGTAGAACTTACTAACAAACAAGCAGAGGAAGCCACCAAACAAAAGCAGATACAGGTAGATTCAGAAACTAAACTAAAGATGAAGGAAATGGAGGTAGATTCTAACATACAAATAGCCTCTAGTAAACAAAAGAGCCAAGAAGAACAGAACAAATTTAGTAAGTACAAGGGCCTTATCAAACCATACACTGTAGGTGATTCAATCAGCGCATGGACTGAAAATATAGAGTTCCAACTAAAAACACAGAAAATACCTTTAGAGGATTGGGCAATGATTTACATGAGGAACCTGAGTGGGGAGCCTTTAAAAGTAATAGAATCCATACCTACTGATCTTAGAAACAATTACCAGTACATACACGATAGGATAATGCAACATTTTCTTTTGGACGCTACGGGTTACCAAATTCAATTCTCACAGATTAAACCAAAAGCAACTTAAACGTTCTTAGACTACATTTCTAACGTGCAGAGCACATTTAAAAAATGGACCAAGGCGGCTAGAGTAGGTAACAGCTATGAAAAACTAGAAGAGCTAATGGTAATGGACAAAGTCGTTTCTACAGTGCCTACCCCTTTTGCTAAATTCTTACAACAGTCAGATATTGATTCCATTCAACAATTAGAGAAACGGGGGTCAGCTTATTTCTCCTCTAATCGGGACATATTTAAAACTACATCATATGACACAGAAATTACAGCTTTTGCAAATAGAGTCCCTGATAGATCCTATAAACAGAAAGACTATAGTAAGAAGGACAAACCATATCAGAAACCACCTCGATGTAATTATTGCAATCTTTTTCACCCAACTTATTCGATGTGTGATAAGAATCCCACATATCCGTCACACCTAGAACAAGTGTTAAAGAAGCAAGAAAGCAGAAGATCATCGTTTAAACGTGCTGTAAAATGTTATTTTTGTTCTAGTTATGGCCATTATAGTAATAAATGTCTTGGGAGACAGAGAATGAAGGCAAACAACGCAGCCCTCATCGATACATCATCAGACGATGAGAGTGACATAGATCCCGAACTGGTCAATGTATTGCCAACGAATGAATGTCAAAATTTATCATCAGTAACTGATATTTTAGACTTTAAATGTAAAGTATGCCATCAATTTCATGCGGATGGGAAATTAGAATGTGGGCATATAATACCATGTTCAAATGAAGATGCTAACGCAGCGTGTGCCTCCAGAGGTAAACTTAAGTTCTACGATGCACTGGTCAATGGACAACCATGCCAATGCTTAGTTGATAGCGGCAGCACTCTACTGGGGCTAAGGAGAGAACTTGCTAGACCTGAAGATTATAGGGGTGAATTTGTCAAATGCCGTACTTTCTCTGGAACCATCGAGAAATATCCACTGGCAAAAGCGCATATCAATACCCCGTTCCTTACCGGCACATTTACGTGCGCTATCCTTCAAGATCCATGTACGGATCTTATTTTGGGATGTCTAGATGCATTGAAAGAATGTACAGACGACGACATAAAAGCCTGGAAAGATACACATATAGCTAACGCTGTAACAAGGTCAGATACAGAAACAAACTATACTGACTTACAAAATGAAATGCTCCAGCTATTAACACTAAGTGGTGCAGATACCAACACTACTCGACAGAAATTTATCGAGTCACAAAGCACCGACCATACAATTACACCATATTTTAAACTTTTGGGTGAAAGAGCGAAAGTGACTAAGAATGCATCTTGGTACTTTAGAAAATTTAATGGAATTCTCATGCGTTATTATACAAATAATAACCATGAAATTCAGCAAACGGTGTTACCTGTAACATACCGACAAAATGTGCTTAAAATCGCACATGAGTCACCGTTTGCTGGACATTTGGCGTATGATAAGACGCGAGCCAAAGTTCTATCACATTTTTACTGGCTGAAATTCTGTTCGGACATAAAATCTTTCTGTCGTTCTTGTACTATTTGTCAACATCTTGTACGAAAGGGAAAGCATGTGACGGCCGAAGTTCAACGGTCATTATTAGCAACCAGACCATTTGAGTGGGTAGCGGTCGATATTGTTGGACCCCTGAATCAGGTGTCAAGCAAAGGAAACCGTTATATACTAACTCTCGTGGACCTATGTACCAGGTGGATCGAAGCAATTCCACTAAAATACATCACCTCCAAAGATGTGGCAAATGTATTTTTGCATATATTTTCTCGCTTTGGCTTCCCACGATCTATCTGATCAGATCGGGGAACGCAGTTTATTTCGGCTGCTACGCAAGCCTTAACCAAATTGTTAGGAGTAGAGCAACATTTCTGTACCCCGTATCACCCAATGAGAAAATTAACGGCGATCTCAAACACATGCTGGCTAAAGTAACAGCAGAAAACCCAGCTGAATGGGACACACTATTGCCAGCAGTGCTATTTGCCCATAGAGAGATACCGCACACGAGTACGGGTTTCTCACCTTTTGAATTAGTGTATGGGGCGAACCCTCGAGGACCCCTAACAATCTACCATCAGCTAATCACTAGCTTACCAGACAATCCAACCGCAGTAACACCATATGAGATGGTAACTGAAACACGCGATAGGATAATGAAAGCGTGTGTACTGGCCAAAGCATCTTTGGAGAGGAAAGGACAGATGTACCGCGATTATGCAAACAAGGGTGCAAAAACGATTCACCTCGAACCAAACCAAAAGGTTTTGCTGCTATTACCCGACAAACGTAATTTGTTACTAACATCTTGGCAAGGGCCTTTCAACGTCGAACGTAAAATATCAGATGTTGATTATGAAATATCAATAAAAGGATACTTAAAGATATTCCATATCAACATGCTGAAACCATATTTTTCACAACAAGAACAGCAGACAGACGAACAAATTGCACCATCACCAAGCAATGAGACGACAAACGAACACAACACAACTTCACTAGATAGGGTGACACACGACAGCGACAACGCAAACACACTTAGTCAGATAACAGTACACACAGCTAGTACCACAACAGTATTGAACGAGACAGACGAAGACGACATGGAATTACCCGTTCCTACTGTAGACTCGACTGCGACCATTGACAGCATAAAGATAGAAACGAAACTAACAGATGACCAACGACGACAAATCTTAGAGCTAGTGACGGATTACAAAGACATTTTCTCCGACATCCCTGGAAAGACGGATAGAATAGAACATTCTATCGTTCTGACTGACACCACACCTATCAAGTGTCGACCTTATTCTATTCCATTAAACTATAGGTCGAACCTCGACAAAGAAATTCTATCTCTCGAGTCGAGCGGAATCATCCAAAAATCTCAGTCAGAGTATTCCTTCCCTATTGTCCTTGTCGCCAAAAAGGACTCTTCTATTCGACTATGCGTCGATTATCGCCGCCTAAATAAGATAACTAAAAGTGACGCTGAACCGATTCCATCATGCGAGGATCTAATCTTGGACATGTCTACATCCCGCATATTCAGCAAGATTGACCTCACGAAAAGTTACTGGCAACTCCCGATGGAAGTAAATTCCATCCATCTAACAGCTTTCTTCACTCCTCTTGGACTATATGAGTGGCGCTTTCGTCCTTTCGGCCTTCGTAACGCTCCAGCGACTTTCGTCCGTCTAACTAGGGATCTTCTCCACGGGATGACAAATATTTCGACGTATATAGATGACATTTGCATCCATACAGAAGACTGGACAACACACCTACTGAAACTTAGACAAGTCTTCGACAGGTTAAGATTGTTTGGACTCACAGCGAAGCCGTCCAAAGTAGAGTTGGGCATGGAACAAATTGACTTCCTTGGTCATACCATCTGCAGGGGCCAATTGAAAACTGATGACAGAATCGTCACTAAGATTCTGAATTTGACAATGCCAACGACCAAGAAACAGGTCCGAAGTTTACTGGGTCTTGTAAACTATTATAGTAAATTCATCCCTAACCTGGCTGAAATCACCAGTGTTTTTTCTAACATCTTAAAAGCTTCGGCTAAGTTATCTGTAAAAGATGCACGATTAATTAGTGCGTTATCGAAATTAAAACATTGTTTCAGCGTTCCACCTATTCTCCGTATGCCTAATCCAAAAATCACTTATTTCTTACGCACAGACGCGAGTGCCATATCCATTTCTGGGATACTAGGACAGTTCTACGACGGGACGTTCCATCCCGTAATGTACGTAAGTCGCAAGATCACTCCGGCTGAAGGAAGATACTCAGCATCAGAATTGGAAGGCCTTAGTTTGATCTATTGCGTGAGAAAGTTTCACCGATTTTTGGCAGGAGCACAGTTTGTAATCCAATCCGATAACTCTCCATTGTCTGTGATGCAATCTGGACATCCTACCAACAATAGAATTTACAGGTGGGCTTTGATTCTCCAAAATTACACATTTACCATCCAGCATTTAAAAGGGAGATTAAATACGATTGCAGACATTTTGAGTCGTCCTTCATCCATTCAAATACCTGAGTTACAGGAAGGAAGCGACCATACACCACCAGAAACAGTGACACTGTAATGTTAAATAACCAAGTGCCACGTGTGGTGAGTACGACATATCGTAAGTGCGTTACTATCGCCTGATATATAACTTGTGTGAATAGAACAGTGCTATGAAAAGTGTAGCGAACAGACGCATATTAACATGCGCTGAGACACACGTAATTTAGATTATGGGAACTAACGCCAAGAGGACAGCAAACCCAGCTTAGACCCCAAATCTAGAATATATTAAACCGACGCTGAGACCCCGAAGAACATTCCAGGGTTAGCTATGGACCTACATAATATGGTAGGCAACTTTATTAATACACTATCCTTCGAGGAGAGCATAAAAGACTTTGGCGGAATGAACTATGTTAGAATAATCTACAAAGAGATTTGCTCCATCTTCACAACGCAGAGGAGGACGTCAACTTAGTGTAATTAGATATAGAAATGTAACTGTGATATATGTACATTATTATTTTATTTAAAGTATCTATAACGTCATTTTTCTATTATTTATTCTATTGCAAATTGTGTAAACGCATATATAACTTTATTTTCTTATTTGTGTAGTTAGAAATCACCATCATTTAATTAATAATCCATTTATTAGAACATCCATTATAGAAATACAATTGTTAGATACTATATTAGTTTATTACCATATAATTATAATCATTTATACATCCATTTATTTAAAATATCATTTCAAAACTAACATCAATCATTTAGGAATTAATATCACCTTTTTCACAAATAACATTTAAGGTAATTAATCCATTTTTCTTAAATGAAACTAGTAGTAAATTATTTCCCTTGAGGGTAATTTAGGTCAGCACACCAAATTATGGAAGTTACTATGTCATGAGCGGTAACAAACCATCCTTATAACGATGTATATATTTTGTATAGACATGACGCGTGCAAACAAAACGCACAGTCATTTGGCGTGATTACTGTTATAATCCAGCCAATCGTTTATTGTATATATATATTGTGCATGTATGTGATACTATGAAACATATTTTAATGACGAAAGAATGATTGAGTGAAAGAATAGTATGAAAGGGTATGAAAGATGAATGAAAGAAGAGAAAATGCTAGGAGAGAATGCAAAAACTTAGTAAACATTGAAAGGAAGAGAGCGAGAGAGAAAGACAGCGGAAAATTTTTTTTTCCACCGCTGGAAAAGTCTTATTTGACTTGTCTGTGTCATCTGTGTTTCCAATGTGTTGTCGAAGGTTTTTATATGTGTTACAGCCACACTTTATCAGAGTATATAAAGAACGTACTTTGAGCTTCAGAAAACGGAGTTGTGGTCACAAATAAAAATAACGAACGTTTGTAACCACAATATACCGATTTGCGGCGCTCGAAGGAACACACACATTTAGTACACTAACGCATACACATGTTAGAGAGTTAAGTACACTGTAGTTTATTAGAAAACACGCAAACAAACAGGAAAACGAACACATAAAAGTTGCACACACACCAATCAGTTCAAAGAACAATAACTCTAAATTCAGGGGACACAATAAATAATCAGAAACCTAAATGTAACAGTAAATATAGCTTTTTCACATGCGGAAGCAAGAAGGTGAACAGTAGAGCTATGTGTATAGAGTTGGAGGGGATATTGATGGGAACATGAACACTTGGTGCTCATGTGTTGTACTCATAATAGAGTCAACTAGTGTGTGGGTTGTCATTTTGGGCAATAGGAGGAACAGGTCAAGACGGAAGTCAATAGGTGGAAGTCAAGAGACATAGGGTCTAACGACAGAAGCCAGGACATAAGTCATAAGACAACGGTTTCCGGTTCACTACCAATCCCTGAGATATCTATAGAACCAACTATACTGAGACATGGGCTACTGAATTAGCCAAGTGAAAAAATAGAACACTGTGAATGAAGGTAGAAGATATTGTTTTGTCCCCAAACTAGAAAGTTCTATACTTATTGGAGATCTGACAAAATTGGGACAACCAATTTTTCTTTTGTGACCAGAAGTGTTACAAACATGAGGAAAAGGGAAGTAACACTTCGCGGAGAGGAGGGGACCCTGTCAGCATCCCCAATAAGACCTTACAGGAGTAATGAGTTAACACTGGTCTATTAGAGAGACAACAGACAGGGAAGACACCGAGTACTATTAATACCTCACAGGGAGACACATTTGTGTCAGACCAGAGGGCAACGAGTACAGATGAGCGAGGGCTTTCCCCAAGCAATTGGGTTGCTGGTCCTTGCGAGTAACCGTGATATGGCAGGTTACTCAAACTCACCAGCCGGCGTGCTGGCAAGACCAGGCACGCAATACTAGCGACTGCACGGAGAGTAAAGTGTCCGTGCTTGTCCACGCTATGTGTAGCGGGACAGACTGACTAGAGACGGTAGAGAGAGCAGACGTATCCTTGACCAATTCGATAGCTTTCTAGGCCATAGGCAAACATAGGGTTATTCATTTAGATTGTGTAATGCTAGCATCATCTATCATCACGTTGATGTATTCATATTGTATAATGATGATGAAACCTAAACGCTCGTAGAGCCATTCAAATGTCGGCTCTGAATAAATTGCATTCCTTTCGCAAATGTCACGAATTGTTATTTCGTGCAGTGCGAAAGTAGCGGAGTCGTGAAAGCTGCAGCGCACAAGTCGCTGACACAGATTTTCTATTTGACTTAACATCAAACAATCTTATAAAATTGTACGGAATAGTCTTCCCATGTCAATCAAATCAGACACACAAAGACACATGGCAAAATCTAGAGAATAAAATAACATATATGTTACAGAGATACAAATACCAAACAACTACCATATTTGGTAGAAGTACCATTGTTAATACATATATAATTCCAAAAATACTATATCTGTGCACAGTGCTAGACCCTCCACGTCAGACTGTCACAAACATAAACAAAGAGATTAGACGCTTTGTGTTTGGCAGCACCATCTACAGTATCAAACATACTACACTCATGCAAGACAAAAAAGATGGAGGTATCGCCCTCCAAGACATAACCAAAATACAAGCACTTAGGATCAAACACGTAGGTGAAATCCTACAACACCCAGAAAAACACCCTCTAGCACACTATTACATTGGAATTAGGCTATCTTATTTAAAACCTATTAGGAATACATCCTCACATTACTTTGGCACTCTCCCAACGTTCTACAAAACATGTATTTCAGCCATTAAAGGACACGAAAAGTTACTACACAAGAAAACACATACAATCTTCAGGCATTTAATTACAAGCAACTCCGGTACATCTCAGAATTAAAAGAGGACATAGATATTTCATAAAAGATTATACCGAAATTTTCTCTAATATTCACAACAAACAGATCACTCCAAAAGCAAAGGAAATTACATATAGGCTTGATTACAGCATGACCCCAACAACAGAGAGGACAGCAAAAATAACTAAACAAATAATACAGAGTCAACTTTGTAGACGGAACGTCCAAGTATCAGAAGAGCACACCTATTACGAATGAAACACACTCATGCCAACAAGAAATCTCCTACAAAACACTCATACGAAACAAAGAACAGACGTTTAAAAAGCAATCATGATAAATTCCATTCCTTACTCCACACAAGACATTCACACAAAGCTACTTGTTCTATTGGCAGAGTACAGAAATCTTATATGGCCATTAACCTTTTCTTTACTGACGGTACTTTTAAGTACCACTCACTTCAAATGGCTATATTTTTACAATCTGATCACGAATCATGACGGTACTTAAAGGTCTATCTAAAATAACATTGCTTGTTTCCCAGGTAGGTGGCGTGAATGTTTGGAAGCGATCTGGGCATGCGCAATACATTTTCTTTGTGTCGAGTTTCATTAGTCATCCATCTTGAAATAGGGACTGGACACTGCCTGCATGACGTCTACTATTTGATCGTTATTTTACAGTTTGTTGGTGCTACAGATTTTTAATCAACTACAGTATTATACAGGTAAGCATTTGATATATGTGTCTTCTAAATTGATAGTTTATTTTTAATTGTACGCACTAAAATATGTCATGGTACTTATAAGTACCGCCAGGTCGGAAGTGGGTAAAATTCGGGTAAACCAAGGGATGTGAGAAAAGTTAACTTTTTTGAACCTAATCATCATCATGTGATAGACTTATTTTGAACCTAATCATCATCATGTGATTGACTTATTTTGAACCTAATCATCACCATGCGATTGACTTATTTTGAACCTAATCATCATCATGTGATTGACTTATTTTGAACCTAATCATCATCATGTGATTGACTTATTTTGATAGCAAGTACCATATAATTTGTGTGTGTTTATATGATTTTTTTTATTTTTTTTCTAGGTGTCATGGCCTGTAAACGAAAATATCTGACTGAGGAAGAAATTGTCATTGCCCTAGAAGAAGATCTCCCATCTGATATTGATACACCAGTAGAGAGCAGCTCGGATGAGGAACTAGAGAACAACCCTAATGTTGCCGGTTCTTCTGAATCTCAGAATGTGCAACTTTCTGATACTAGTTCCAGTGATGAGGAGACATTTTCAGTAATCCAAAGGAACTGGAGAAAGAAACCAATCTCAAAGAGTCTGCCAGTTTTCTCTAAGGAGGTTGAGCAAGTTCTCCAGCATTTTTTGGGAAAAGAGACTGCAGCAGATATATTTCTCACTGTGCTATCAGAATCCACAATTGAAAATGTAGTTTTTCAAACAAACTTGTACATTCAACAAAAACAGTTAAGAGTGAAACCTGTTGACACAAGAGAAATGCTTTCATTTATGGGTCTGCATTTCTTTTTCGGCTACCATAGGTTACCACACATGAGACATTACTGGTCAAGCGACATGGATTTTTCTACTCCAATTGTACCTAAAGCTATGCAGCGTGACAGATACTTTGAGATTCTTGCGAATCTTCATGTCAGTGCAATGATAATAGTGCAATTCCGAAGGACAATTGTGACAAACTGTTCAAGATTAGACCTCTTATTCAGGACCTGAATCGCAATTTTCAGATGCTCAGACTACCTAATGAAGTTCAGAGCATAGATGAGAGCATGGTTCTCTTCAAAGGGCGTTCATCGCTGAAGCAGTATAACCCCTTGAAACCAATAAAGCGGGGTTATAAAATTTGGTGTCGAGCCGATATGACTGGCTATGTCTATGAGTTTGAAATTTATCAAGGGAAATCTCAAGACACAAATAATTCCAAAGCCAGATTTGGATTGGGAGGCAGTATAGTTGATAGACTGACCCACAGTTTGAGAGGATGTGGCTATGTGGTCATGATGGATAACTATTTTACATCTGTAGAACTGTTTGAGCACATGAAGGCAAACAAGATATTTGCATGTGGAACTGTTAGATCCAATAGGAAGCATCTCCCTAAGCTTCAAGAGGATAAGAAGTTACAAAGGGGAGATTTTGACTACAGCTCTACAGAGCAAGGTATTACCTTCTTCAAGTGGAGAGACAATAAATGTGTTCACCTTTTGTCAAACTACCATGGCAATGAAGCTACAACTCTGAGTCGACAAGAGCGGAACGGGACTAGAAAAGACGTTGTAGCACCTGGTATAGTTGGGGACTACAATTCCTCAATGGGAGGCGTGGACAAGGCAGATATGCTCCGATAATTATATGATCCTGATAGAAAGTCCAAAAAGTGGTGGCATAGATTGTTTTTTGCAATGATTGAAATGGCATACGTCAATGCTTTTGTAATTTACAAAGAGATCCACCATGAATCAACACTACTTGAGTTTCGAAGAAACTTAGCGATGGGACTAATCGCTCAGGGAAAGATCCCTGTGAAAAAAAGAGGTCGTCCTTCAATCAGCACCACACCAGAGCAGCCAAAGAAGAGAAGGAAGAACAACTTTTCTGTGTCTAAAGACATCAGAGGACAAAACCTAGGAGCTCACTGGCCTACCTTTGTTCAAGAAAGGGGAAGGTGTGAAATGTGCTCTACAAAAAAAATCCAGTCCAAACCACATTCAAAATGTTCATTTTGCAATGTATTTTTGTGCTGCAATGAAAAAAAGAATTGCTTTTATGAATACCATGTATAGATATGCACATAAGCAGATGTTTTCATAAAACAATTAAAAAAAAAATTATGTGTTGGTTCCTGTTGGTACTTTAAAGTCCCAAAAAACAAATTGTAAAATATTATTGTTAAAATTTTTTTCCCCCCAGACTCATATCTTAGTTGTATATGTATTAAAATATACCATTTAGAAAAATAAAATGGTTACAAAGTTATAGATAAAATAATTCAGGATACAAAGGGTTAAAAAACAAAGCACTATACAATTACAGAACAATCAACAAAGAAATTGTCCAACAACATTATCAACAAAAAGTCGCAAACATTCTAATCTTAGTCCCACAAGCGCAAATCTCGTAAAAGATTTGGCCGAAGACAGCACATATTACAGAAGAAGCAAATAACTTGTTTTAAACAAAGGATACTACAACTGCAAATGTGTTTATTGAAAGTATTAATAATCTTACAGTTATATTATTATTATTATTATTATTATTATTATTATTATTATTATTATTATTATTATTATTATTAATACCATTATTATTACTGCTACTATTATTATTAATTTCCCCATTATTATATTTGAATGTGCAACATGAAATATATTGTGGATGGGTGTCTGTGCCCTTGGCAGTAACATATGTATGCGCCTGTGTGTGGATGCAGGCGTTTGTGTGCGCGCGTGTGTGTTTGATGCATGAATTTGCACGTACATGTGTATGAGTGTGTGTGTATGTGTTTGTGTGTGTGTGTGTGTGTGTGAGTGCGCGCGCGCGTGCGTGTAGCAGCCTTTAAACCAAGGCGATATATCAAGTATTCAAATGATGTTATATGGTAATGATATGTTTCAAAAGAAAAATATGCAACACTATGCATAAACAAATTGAATGAGCCCTTTAAGTACCCAGTAAGCTATGGTGGCTTTTAGTGGCATGGTTTAAGTCCTTCCTATTGTATATGAAACCCAGACACAATCACAACTTTAGGACCAATTATCTCCCTGGGGACAGGCCATGGACTCTAAATGCTAGTAGTAATTCCCTGATTCTTGTCCCCCAAACAAAAGGTAGCATGGACTAGAGCGTCACCCTGTAATTTGTCATCAGACAACAACACCAATGACTTTCACCTCGGTAGCTAAGTGACCCAGAAATTACAAAGAAGCCACCATTTAATGGAAATGATAGTTTGTGTGTGTGTGTGTGTGTGTGTGTGTGAGAGAGAGAGAGAGAGAGAGAGAGAGAGAGAGAGAGATGGACAGGTGTTACATGCATTCCGCTTGCGAAAGTGGAAATGAAGCTTATGCAAGGAATGTGTATCTACATGCACTATGCCATAAATGTCATATTATCATAACTGTATATATGTATGTATTTGTCTTATTAACAATGTCACACTTAACACTAACAAACGGCAACGCTCTGTAATATACACAAACAAAAGAAACATACATTACACCTTGTAAATATACATTGCTTTGTATGAAATAAAGGTTTAAAAAAAAATCCAAAGTTTGGATACTTGGGGCAACTCGAGTGATGGAATAAATCATTTTCCCACTCTGTCATATTGATTTCGGTCTCCTCATCGAAGGGTTCAATATCTACATGTCTGGGGCCTATTCCCTCGCGCCCCTCACATGCCCTACACACACACACACACACACACACACACACACACACACACACACACACACACTGGGACTCTAACCCAGGTGCCCGACGACTAGTTGGTCTACTTATCTATATAAGCATTCCACATACCCGGAGCATGCCTCGCTGCCTTTGAATGGTCTCAGGAGCGGTCGGGGGAAGCGGAGGCGGCCGACTGAGGTACTTGTTCGCGCCCACCCGCCCCCGGACCGAAAGTCAACCGGAAGTAGTCATCAGGACAACCGGAAGTGACAACCAGACCCAAGAAAATACCCGCCAACATTTCAAAAATGAGGTTGGGTTTTATGTCGAAACAAGATGACGGGATAAACCCGTAAAAAAGCATTTATCTGAAGTTGCAAACCTCATTTACGAGTTCATTAGGACCTAGATAACTACTCGCTAGTAGATAATCTACTACTTATAGATGGGTCGAGCACTATTTAGAGCTTTACTCAAGTGAGACCAAGCTGGCGGATGATGCCCTCAACGCCATAGAGGCCCTGCCAACTCTTGACCACCTGGACACACTTCCCACTATAACAGAAGTTAAGTGTGCTATAAATGAGCTTGCATCTGGCAAGGCTCCAGGTAAGGATGGGATTCCAATAGAGGTGATCAGGAGTGGGCAAGACACCCTCGCTCTACAGATCCACCAGCTAATAGAGCTATGCTGGCGAGAAGGACAAGTCCCACAGGATTTCAAAGATTCAAACATCATAACGCTGTACAAGAACAAGGTAGATCAGAGCGACTGCAACAACTATAGGGGTATCTCACTTCTGTGTATTGTTGGGAAAGTATTTGCCAGAATTGTCCTGAGCAGACTTCAAGTCCTGGGAGATCAAGTCTATCCCGAATCACAGTGCGGCTTCCGTCAGAACCGGTCTACCATTGATATGATATTCTCATTGCGACAGATGCAAGAAAAATGCCGGGAACAAAATCAGCCACTGTTTATTGCCTTCATCGACCTCACAAAGGCATTCGATTTGGTCAGTCGTGAGGGTCTGTTCAAAGCACTAAAGAAGATTGGCTGTCCACCAACTTTTCTGTCCATTGTGGAATCGTTCCACACAGGCATGAAGGGTATAATCAAGTTTGATGGCTCAACTTCAGAAGAGTTTGAAATCAAGAGTGGAGTTAAGCAAGGTTGTGTACTAGCCCCCACCCTCTTTGGGATATACTTTTCACTTCTACTGAAATATGCCTTTCGTGATCAGGATGACGGTATATACATTCACTCACGCTCAGATGGTGGCCTCTATAATGCTCAGAGATTGAAGGCCAAGACCAAAATTAGCAGGGTACTAATCAGAGAGTTGCTTTTTGCGGATGATGCTGCGATTACGACCCACTCTGAGGAAGAATTACAACATCTACTATCTGCATTCTCCAATGCTTGTTCTGAATTTGGTTTAACAATTAACAAAAAGAAGACACAGATTATGTCACAAGGTGCACATGGTGTACCATCAATCTTTATTGACGACGCCGAACTGGAGATAGTAGACCATTTTACATATCTTGGATCAGAGGTAAATAGCAAATTATCCCTCGATCAGGAAATCAACATCAGGATTGGCAAGGCGGCAACAACAATGAACATGTTAGCAAAAAGAGTCTGGGAGAACAGGAAGCTTACTGTCAAAACAAAAGTCCTCGTCTACCAAGCCTGTGTCCTTAGTATGGCAGTGAAACCTGGACAACTTACTCACGCCAAGAGAAACGTTTAAACAGCTTTCATATGCGGTGTCTGCGAAGAATACTTGGTATTAAGTGGCAAGACAAAATCACAAATACTGAAGTATTGGAAAGATCAGGCTGTGTGACGGTGTATTCCATGCTCAGTCTTCGTAGACTTAGATGGATAGGACACGTTAGGAGGATGGATGATGGTAGAATACCAAAGGACATCTTTTTTTTTGAATTACAGACGGGTAGGAGATCTCAGGGTCGGCCTCTACTACGATACAAAGATGTGTGTAAGCGGGACATGATTGATACAGGCATTGATAATGCACAATGGGAGCACGTCGCCGCTGAACGTGTTGCATGGAGGCAACTATCAGAAATGGAATAAAGACAAAGGAGAAAATGATTGCAGATAAAGCACACACAGAGCGTGAGAGACGTAAGATGGTGCAAAATGGTGGAAATGACCATGTTTTCACGTGCACCTACTGTGGGAAAACATTTGCAGCAAGAATTGGCCTTACCAGCCACCGCCATGGATCGTAGTTATTGCCATATGACAGTTATTAAGCCTTTTTGAAGCACAATGTACCAAACTATCGTCAGTCAAGACGGTAAGGTGCCAATGCAATGCAGATAACTACTCCCACTGCATAGTCAATCCTATCTAGTAAATATATGTATATTCTCATAATCCCTCCAATTGTCAGTCCTATATAAATATATTCTCACAATCCCTCCCAAAGGCACTCCTATCTAGAAAATATATTTATATACTCATAATCCTTTCCATAGGCAGACCTATCTAGAAAATTTATTTATTTACTTATAATCCCTCCTATGCCGCTCTCCCTGGCGTAGGCGTTAAACGACTTTCTCTGTAATCCCGTATATCTACGCAGGGTAATGTAGCGCGAAAGAATTGGTAGCGGATCTCGCCGCGTTGTTGACTTACGGGATAAGTGATCTGGCCGCTCAGAAAGCAATGGCAAACTACTGAGCGTAATCTTGCCAAGAAATCAACAACAGCGGTAAAATGCTTGTGTTGACAGCGATGTCCTGTACAGGATATGCGAAATAAAAAAAAAAGACCCTCCTATAGTCAGTCCTATCTAGAAAATATATTTATAAACTCATAAGCCCTCCCTCCCATAGGCAGTCCTATCTAGAAAATATATTTATATACTCAAAATTCCTTTCATAGGCAGTCCTATCTAGAACATATATTTATATTCTCATAATCACTTCTATAAACAGTCCTTTCTAGAAAATTTATTTATATAATCATAATCCCCCCTGTTTTGACATACGTTTTGAATCTGTTGATTATAATATACACACAACCGGTTAAATTGAGTTTATATCTTTCACAGGACGTCGCAGTCAAATTCAGCATGTTCTGACTGTTCGTGATGTCTTGGCAAGTTTACACCCAGTAGTTTGCCATTGCTTTCTGAACGACCGACACCCAAACGTTTGAATGGGAAACCAACGCAAGGCTATCTGCTTGCAAATCGCCCACAGCTGTGTTTCCAACGCGGTATGCGAGACTGAAAATTGCATCCACCACTCCTTCGCCACAGAGTTAAACCTGTAAGGAAATGTGACCAGCCTGAATATAATTCTAGCCAGTAGGCGTGTGCTTGAATCGTGACGTGGTTACGTGCTACTATGCCTCTCTGCAAATCTAAAGATCTAGTTCCATTCTTGCACATCCCGATGGTGTCTGAGTCTGGAGAGGGGAAATAAAGCTCTCTAACATAGTACCATGGAGATGGATGGTGTTTGGGTACATGGCAGGGAGGGACGTCACTACTCCAACCTCACTCCGATACACGCCAGCCATTTTCATGGCTCAGACGACCAGGACGTCAATCAACTAATCAACTAAGTCGTGGTAATCAAAAACTAGAATTGGCAAACATAAACAAGAGACGAAAGAATCAAAAGTGCGTATGCATAAATGTCACTATGTACTTTAGGCCCTATATTTCCTGTCGGACACGGAGGTGTGTTTTGACACGAACCATTCAAGTAGGACTCAATAGTTCCTTGATTGCTGCAATCCCCGTAGAATGTAATGCCATCTTTAACAGAATCATACCAGGTAGTCCATTCTGGTTGTGGAGGACACGGGCAGTTTAGCGTAAAAATCCCAGCCATACCCAGTGTTTTCAGTTTGGACAAAGGCAACAAGGCTACGGGCATCTGACTCAAGCTTGTCCTAGTTAGATCAAGTAACAAAAGCCACAGGTGCGTACTGAATGCCGACCATGAGATCGTTGTTATAGGATTGTATGCTAAATTGAGTGTCCGCAAGTGGGAGCAGTTTTTGAAACTGGCATCTGTAATCTCGTAGATGTCGTTCTCGTTCAAATCGAGGCTCAGCAGATTTGGTGGGAAATTTTCAGGGTCGATGTTAGAAATCATATTCAGGCTTAAATCAAGGCTGGTAACTTTTATGAAGCTGGAGAGATTTGGCACAATATATAGCCCCGTGTTTGGAATCATCAATGTCAGCAGCGTTTTCGCACAAGGAAATGACGCAAGCTGTTCAATTCCTGGCCTGCTATTGACATTTATAAAGTTGTTGCCTCCAAGATCAAGTATGGTCAAGCTTGTGAGAGAGGACAATGCTTTGGGTAAGTGGGTCAAGTTTCCGCCGTTGAAGCTGAACTCGGTTAGAGTGTCTTTCATGGAGCTGAAAGCATCATCTGGCATTGAGTCTATATCGTCCACATCGATATCAAGTGTTCGTAGCTTCGAAAAGTACGATATCCAAGCGGGCCAAGCAGTTAGACCGATGTCCTGTAGAAAGAGAGAGCGAAGCGAATGAGCTAAACTTTGGAGCACAGGTATGTTCCAGTCCTCTATACTAGTGAACATAATAGTTAAATTAGTCAGATTCGTTAGGATGAGTAATCCATCTGGCAGTCGCGTAAACGCAGCGTCGGAGATTGACAGCTTGTCCAAAGTGCCAACAGATGACAGGAAAGCATCTCCAGAGATTTCATTCAGTGGGTTATCCGCAATAGAAATGCTTACCAAGCGCGGTGGCAGACTATTAGCAGGAATGTTGGTTATATCTCCATCCTGGGAAAGAATTCAAACAAGGAAATTGTTACTTGTTAAAGTCAGATAAAAGGGATCATAATGAAGACAAACAATACACTTCTAGTACATGGCATAGTTGTTTGCTTATACCTCCATCCTGGGAAAGAATTCAAATAATGATATTGTTACTTAAAGTAAGATAAAAGGGACTTTAATGAAGACGAAAGATACACTTCTCGTACATGGCATGGAATTTATGTCTCGTAGATGTTTGCTAGCCAGTTTCAGCCAGTCAGGCCGAAAAACATCTGATGGCTGTAGAGATGTGGTTTCTGAGGAAAATGCAAAGAATACAATGGACAGCCAGAAAGACCAATGAATAAGTTCTTCAAGAAACAAATGAAGATCGTAAACTGATTAGAAACATTAGGCGTAGACAGTCACAATTTTTTGGGCATGTTATGAGAAGAAATGATCTGGAGAACTTGGTGACCACTGGTAAGATCGAGGGGAACAGACCAAGGGGAAGACCTAGAAGAAAGTACCTGGATGGCTTGGCCTTGTGACATGGTCGAGACAGAAACACGGAGCTGATCCACGACTCTGGTGATCGAGTGAGATGGCAGAACATGACCACCCACGCTTACCGGCATGGCACATGATGGATGGATGGAGATGTTTGCACGGCGCTATTGCTTAGGGCTTAGGGGATAGTGAAACTGCGTTTCACAATTCTCCGGCATTCAGAGTGCAAGATTTGAAATCAGCCCCGACAATGTGGAAGCTAACAGCTGTGCGTTATTTTCTACGGTATGAGGCGTCGGCTGCTCAGAAATCAATGGTAAACTACTGAACTAACATTGCCCAGTAAATCACAAATAACTATACGTATAGGGGTTGACCACAATGTCATATAAAAGACATGCAACTAACTTTTTAAATATGGTTATAGAATAGCCGTGGTTGTATAGAGAGAAGGTGACTAGACGCTCTTCTGTTGGTCTGATGGCGATGGATTCCAATCCCGATTTTTTTTTTGGGGGGGGGGGGAGGAGAGAGGTTTGGGCGTGGGAAGTTGATATTTTACAATCCCTGGTCAAAGCAGTCTGAAATGGATACCGGAAATGTTTTGGGAAGTCAAGACGGCTTCAGTGACACTGAATACATCACCCAACAAGTGCCAACTGGTCATTAAAAATATAGGTCTATGACCAAATGCCCAGTGCCCTTTGAGAAGTGTAAATATATACAGTTATAGGGAACCGAGTTACTGCTGTAGCTAGCACGCTTGCCAGCTAGCCTGGTGGTAGTGTGTTCAAAGCATCATCGAGGTGGATCATTTAAAATTGTTTTAGAATTCTAGATCTACAAGAAAATGTCACGGGAAACAAAGACAGCGGTGCGGTGTTGACCATATCAAACATCGAGTGCAGATGGGTCTATTAAATACGGGGCTAGCACCATATACCCAACTGAGAATAACCACATTCACGCCTATTTGCCTGAAAAGACATATGTAGATTTACTTATATAAGGTGAATGTAATGAAAAGTACGAGGGTAAGTTAATAAGTAAGTCACAAATGGCTGTAGAAAAATAACTAACTATGATAACAACTTGAAACCAGTGTTTTTTTTTTTGGTACATACATAGTCCCTTTATTTCTCAACATAATTTCCACCAACATTGATGCACTTATCCCATCGTTTTATCAGTCCTCCCAAACCGGCTGCATAGAACCACGTGCCCTGTTTTCTAAACCACGTTTTCACTCCACATTCAACTTCGGCGTCATTCGCGAAATATCTCCCGCCAAGGTGGGTTTTCAGTGGACTTAGTCCCCAGCGATTTCCCGTAAAGCGGTGCATTTTTGAGTAGTAAAAGTTGCGAGGGCGAGTCAATAAGTAGGTCACACAGTTCTGTGGGATGTCAGGTAAATGAAAACAGGGCACGCATATTTATGCATCCGGTTTGAGAGGACTGATAAAACGACGGAATAAGTGCATCAATGTTGGTGGAAATTATGTTGAGAAATAAAGGGACAATGTATGTATAAAAATAAACTGGTTTCAAGTTGTTATCATAGTTAGTTATAGTTATACAACCCTTTGTGACTTACTTATTAACTTACCCTCGTACTTTATGCAATAAGTCACTATTATTGAATGTAAGAAAGAGAGAGCTTTAGTGCTATATAGAACTTGTTTTGTTGTATGATAGTGAATTTTGGAATGTAAGTGAATAAATTAGGAAGAACTTGGAGGCAACAGAGATGTGGTTCCTGAGACGTATGTTGCGAATTCCTTGGACTACTAGAGTAACTAATGACGACATCATGAAAGAGGCTTATTAAACTAGAACATTATATAAAGCAATATGAAAGAGACAATGCAGTGATAGAGCTAAGACATCTCTAGTCCTCAATTTATCATCATCACGTGTCTTGTCAGCTGGCGTGGTGCTCATGTCTCTCCAGAGATCTCGGCCTTTGGTGCTCTGGATCTACTCTACTGATGATATCCCTCTATACTCTATACCAACGCTTACATCTAGAATTATCTATCTCGGTCTGTCTCTGTCTTCCCTTACTGATCTGTCAATCATCACAGGGGACCCACTACCTGTCTTCTCATTATATAAACAAATAATATCTGTTATCCCTTTCATATAGTAATAGTTGTATAGTACGTTAAACTGTTATTAGCACTCACCACGCAATCCGTGTTTAGTTACTCTGGCAGACCAAGGTATTCGCACAATATTCTTAGGAGCCAGATCTACGTTCTTCTAAACTCGTCTTAATTTGTGCATTCATGTTCCATGAATGAAATGAGACACAAAGGTATGCTGAGATTCTGCCGAGGAAACATATTTTCAAACCTTTCAAAGACTGGACAGGTGAACAGCAATAACACTGGGAACAGGAATAAATTTACCTCGTTGCTTTAGTTTATGTTGTGTGATTTCTGCAGTATGCATAAGACGAGATATAGTGAAATATTCCAGGCAATCAAACTGTGCAATCTATGGTTTGTGTCTTCATTATTCAAAATTATATAATTCTAGAATTGATGTTAGGCAAGGTAGGGAACTGGCCAACCCATCTAATTAGATCGTGACCTAGAATATATGAAGAATTCACACACAAATGACAGTATTGTTACCACGAGGCTTCCATAATCACGACTTCAAGTGAACTTACATCAAATTCTAAAGTATCCACGGCGATGACGCCACTGCCTGATTTCAGGGGCGGAATTGTTTTCAAGTTATTGCACGTGACAGAAGTGTTCACACACTGGCAATTCTGAAACAAGAAACAAGAGATGGAGTAATATGTTTATGCTTAATAGTAGCAGGTAGGTGATTAACTAATTTCGTTCTTTGGAGTCGAGGTAGCGTGGTTGCTTTCAGGCTTGCCTGCCGCCTTAGTGGTCATATGTTTGAATCCACCTCGAGACGGGGATGTTTTAATAGACTGACCTGAACTCCCAGGACGACACAGCCTAAAAATGGGTGCCAGGAAATGTGGGAAGTATAAGCGGCCGACGTGATGTTGAACACATGACCCACTGCGTGCTGATTGGTTTATACAGATGCATGGCTAGCACCGTATTCTCAATACACGTCAAGGCGATAACATGGCCCTTTACTTGTTTGTTTATTTGTTATTGTAATGGAATCTTCTTCTTAGACTTAGATGGATACGAAATATTAGGAGAATGGATGATGGTAGAATAAAACAAAAATCTTTGTTTGGTGAATTACAGATGGAGAAAAGATCACGGGGTTGGCCTCTACTACGGTACAAAGGTGTGCGTAAGCGGGGCATGATTGAAACAGGCATTAATACTGCACCTTGGGTGCAAGTCGCAGCTGATGGCTTTGCATAGAGGTAAAATATCGGGAATGTAATAAACACAAAGGACAAAATGATTGCCGATAGGTAGCACTCTGGGCGTGTGAGACGTCAGACTGTGCGTGATGGTGGAAATGACTATGTGTTCACATCCATCCTTGGTCAACACAAATTTACCGCGCGAATCGGTCTGATCAGTCACATTCGCGAATTGGTCTGATCGGTCACATACTACCGCCATGGGATGTAATTATGATGCCTTTTTCAAAGCACATTGTAACAAAGTATCGTCTGTCAAGACGGCAAGATGCCAATGTATTCTCTAGGGCAGTGGTTCTCAACCAGTGGGGAATTCCCCATCGGGGGGGGGGGGGAATTTTAGGGTTTCCAGGAAGGGGGAGGGGAAATTAAGATTATTTCAAGATCGCGTTAATATAAGAACCGATTACTTGATATTGTTGCTCCCTCCATATTTTACGGTTCTGTACTTCTCGCGCTTCGGAAAATCCATTTTATAACGTAAGTGGACCCCCAAATCACGTTTTATGTAGACGTCTAGACTTGTTCAAGTATGTGTTATTAAATTTAGCTTCCATTTTTACATATACGGTGTAGGGGGCGGGGGAGGGCGGTGGATTTAAAGAGAAGAAATACGAAAGGGGGGGGGGGGTGACTGACATTCTGAACATATGGTGAAGGGGTGCATGGGCCAAACAAGTTTGAGAACCACTGCTCTAGCGAATATCTCAACGCTATAAAGTAAGCACCAGCGTTGTGATCCTAGGGGTAGTGAAACTGTGCTTCACATGTCCGCGTAATGCTAGCCCAGGGTTCGCAATCAGCAGAGTGCTATTTGGAAGCAGATCGTTTGGTGTTGAAATCTATTGCACGAGACGTCGGTCGTTCAGAAAGCAATGACACAATACTAAACTAACATTGCTGAGTGAATCACAAACCAATAAATGCTGGGTTTGATTGCAATGTCATGTAAAGGTTATGCAATAAACTTTTAAAACTTAGGCAGGCTTAGTGAATAAAAAAAAAAAAAAATGAAAGAAACAAAATTCCATTTGAATCAGTGGTTCTAAAAGTGGATTTTAGCGGCCCATCACGATCTTACGTTTCTCTTGTGGCTCATTGTAAATGTTTGATCACATCCCAAAAGAAAGACAAAAATAAATCTCGACGGTCGGTTGGTGAAGCGTCTGTAAGACGGAGATTTTACTTCTAGTCTGATGCATTGAGGCTTAGTCTCATGAGTCCCGAGCAAATCCCCCATCTATCGGATTGATGATTTTGTAGAGACTTTTCTCCCAATTAGATACAACAGTACTATCTCCCCAGGGACAGTGTTGTAGTACTCGCATTCATCTCATAAAGCTCACAAAACAGCGGGGTGTGCAAGCCCAGTTTTGGAACTTCTCATTAAAATGTAACCAGGTCATGATTCAGAATAACACTTTCAGACTGCCTGGCATGAGACCTAGGTTGACAATGCTTCTCCACGGGTATTAGACTGTTCGTTGCGAACAGACTTAACCGCAATGCCAAAAAGTGAATTCCTACCGATAACATTAAAGAATGAATACGTAGCAGCTTTGCTGACTCTTTAACATAATGATAATGATAGGAGGCAGTCTAAGATATTAACTGCACTTTAGTAATTCAGTGTGCATATTAGGACTAAATGATATTACCAATGTCCACCTTGGACATTATCCAAATAACACTTTCGCGAAATCAACACCTGTTAGATGAAATGCTTGAGGAGAGCTGCAAACTTAACTGTCCAAGACCGACTAAGAAATAATGTTATCAGACAGACAGTGGGATCAACACCTTGTTCTTTTATTGAAAGACAGGAGATCAAATGGTTTGGCCATTTCGTTAGAATACAACACCACCAACTACCAACACTTGCCCACATCAAAGAAGATCTGACACGAGAAAAAATAGGACAACAGAAAAGAAAATTTATTGACGACATAAAAACACTGTACAATCACACGGAATGACACTATTCAGTACCACAAATGGAGCGCTGGAGCGCCAACCATTCCTCCCCACGACGCTTGACGGCGAAAGTGGAAGATGAAGATGATCATGAACGATATGACATAATCATTAATGCAAAGCTTATGGCAAGAACTAGACATATTTCCAACAAAACAAAAGGTGAGGTAAAGACATCGTCGCTGGCTATGACCCACATTTAAAGGGGGAAAATCAGATACAAGCTAGCAATAAACAGAAAATACTTCCTCTGGAACCAACAAGGAAAACGAAATAGAAGAATACATAAAACACACAGAGAAAAGAATTGTAGACATATATGAATAATATGCGGAGGACATGGGGAGAGTTGCAGAAGATAGCATTACTATCAACAACAGACGCTTGATATGATTTGGTTGCGGGCCTTGAAGATAAAGGACAGTTGGAGGCATTCATCTAGGCCCCTCGACAAAACACCGAGTGTGCCATAGCTAAGTAAAATAAGAAGAATGCACACAATAATTATTACTTTCTACTTGAGTTGAGTTGAGTTGAGTTAAGAACCGACATCACTGCACTCAGACCATTCCTATACGTGCTCAGTCCCCTCGTTCAACAGCCAGCGAAGAGTCATACTACTAATCGTTCCCACCGCTATCTGATTAAAAGTTCTCCTGGTCTTCCCTCTCAGTTTTGAGATTCTTCCAGAACCCCTGCCGATCCCCCGCAATCTCATTCTTTCCACATATGGGTTCTCAATCTGTTCCGCCGCCTTCTCCACCTGGTCCCACAAGCGCACAACCACCTCCCCCTTATCCATAGGCAAGATACCACCAAGAGGTGCATTCCCTGCTAGCCTATCAGCCTGTTAATTCCCCCGTACACCCGCATGACCAGGGGAAAATATCCATACAATTACTAAAATATCCATACAATTACTAAAATATCCATACAATTACTAAAATATCCATACAATTACTAAAATATCCATACAATTACTAAAATATCCATACAATTACTAAAATATCCATACAATTACTAAAATATCCATACAATTACTAAAATATCCATACAATTAAGTACCCGTAGTGGCAAGATCGGGTAATTTCTACTTCTATGTACGAATGAACTGAGTCTGTCAATGCTAGGTCAGTATCAACATATTAAGAGAGGAGTGCGATAGGGATGTCTAATGTCTCCAGATACTTCTCCCATAGTCAAACTATTGTTAGAAATTTAGAAGATATGAGAGGAATCCCTATTGGGTGACATAACATCAATAACGTTAGATATGCGGACGATACAGTATTGATTTGAGAGAATGACAATGGATCTGCAACATGTGGTAAATGCCGTTATTGTAAACAGTAAACAACTAGGGTTAGAATTAAATTGTGAGAAAACATAAATTATTGTCGTCTCTAAGAAGAAAGAAATACTATAATGTAATAAACGGGTAAATGGGAATATTCTTAAAAAAATTGAATAGATATAAGTATCAGGAAGCAGTCATAACATCTGATGAGAGGTGCCTTAAAGAGAGTAAAGACTGAGGGCAAAAGAACAAACGGAAGGCTGAGACAAGAGCACAGCCGATCCACGACTCTGGTAATGGTATGAGATGGCGAAACATATCCGCCCAGGCTTATCGGCATGGTACATGGTGATGATGATGTCAACGCACATAATTAATGACTAATTATTTACCACATCGTCATACGGACACGTCTTTGACAGTATTGATGAAACCGATGCAGAGAGGATGGCCAGTATTATCACAAGACAATCTGCCATGTGTGTTTAGTTTCTTCTCTGCAAATGAAAGATGGGCTATGTCCTGTAACAAAAATAAAAACTAAGTAACTGCACTATCATTTACATAAAGTTAGTGGAACTGCGGTAAAGCTGTGGAAATGTAAACAATAAAAAATAACACACAGTAATGCAGCTCTACAGAACACAGTTAACGAAAACAAAGGACATAGCCATGCCTTCATCAGCAAACAAATACATACATAAAACACAACATATAATCATGGAGAAGACCCTACAGTGACTACAATAATGCATAAGAACGGGATGAGAAGTATGAAAAGATGTAAAAACGAGAACAGTGAAGAGAAAATGAAAATTTGAAAACAAATAATTTGTTACTTATCTCAGAATCCCAGGCTGTGGTACTATGTTTTCCGTAATTGTATTCTGTAAAGCTGCATTAGTTTTTATTATCTTAAATTGTTTACATAATAGTACAGCTGCGGGAGATTTGGCATCTGACCGCATTGTGTTGGTATTATACGAAATGGTATGGATGCCGGTCGTTCAGAAAGCAATGGCAAACTACTGAACGTAAACATACCAAGAGATCACAACAGTAAAAAATGCTGGTGGTGACTGCGACGTCCTGTAAAGCATATGCAACTTAACTTTTAACTGACACAGTAGCATGACCACGGATATAAACATAATTTCATCTCAGTTGGTCAAAATAAAAACTAAGTAACTGCACTGTTATTTGCATAGTACACAATGTAATCCTATATATTCGTTCTATCATTTGTTTTGAGATAGGCACACAGAGAAGGTGAGATAGTTTACTCACGTAAGCAATAAACACACAAGAAGCTGTTCGTAACTACTTATGTTCTCAATTGTATCCTTTCGCTGGTTACTATACATTGGGGCGGCAAAGATGGTAGATAGGCTATCACTTCGCATGTCTGCCGAACTATCTGATTAGACATTGATACGATTCATCATTTCTAATTACATATGTGTTACCTCAAGGTAATATCTAATCGTATTCTTACTGATAAAAATAATTCGCTTAGCGTTGTTTGTATACAGTTTAGACGTCAAAAAGACTTATTATAAATGGGCAAACCGTTCAATAAATTGGCCTTTTAAATTTATAACTAATGTCAGACTTACCGATGTAGTAAACATTGTTCTTTTTATAGTCCATGCCATAAGGCGTTGGTGATTATGTCTATCCATATCCTTTTGTCTCGTGTACTGCCAGGTATATATCTAATACTAATGCCCCCGCCCCCCTCGCCGTGATGTCATACTGTCCATCATTTTCTCTCTCAGTCTCCTTCTTCTACTCTCATCTAAACTTCCCGTTGTGACAACATACCACAGCTTTCCACTTCTCCTGACATGTCAGAAGAATGTGGACTGTCGTTTTCTGAATGGTGTAACTAGTTTTGTTTGTGAGTTAACTTCTTCCTAAAGATATTTTCATATCCCTTTCTGTTTGTCCATGGTTTTCTCACAATTTCTCTGTAAATCCTCATCTCGTCAGCTTCCTGATTTGTTATCTAATTGGTCATGATTCGCTTCCGTACCACAGGATTAGCTCGGTATAACTGTGAAGAACGCTCTTCATCTTCTCGATTGACAACGATCAATTCCATAGAATATTCTTCATCTTATAAAATGCCTAATTTTTGGGCTATTCTACATTTAATATCCTTAATATATCTTCCAGCTTTTGTTATTAACGTACCCAAATACTAAAATACGCTGACTTATTTCAGATTCGCCCCATACACTATGATCGTACACTTGGGAAGACATTTTTTCTTCGTAAATGCTCATGCATCTGTGTTTATGTTATTCACACAAAGCCTTTTCTTTTGATTTTCTATTGTGATTTTATATATCTTTTGAAGCTTGTCATAAAAGAATGATTACATTACAAAAATGTGAACATCCTGAAATTTGTGTTCAATTGTAAATATAATAGATTTTGTTGAAATATAACTGAGCTTATGAGCTGCTGTGGCGTAGTGGCTGGGCACTAGTCTGCCGGCCCAGTGGTCAACGGGTTCGAATTCTCATCGAGGATCATTTTCACAATTGAACGTAGGCTCTCTGGTTGATCCATTCTAAAAGTGGTACAACACAATTTCTTGGGAAGTAAAGGCGGAAGGGTAATATTGATCACTATACACACTGAGCACCGATTGGTCGATATGTGTATAGCAGCGCATGCTCAATGGCCTTACGACGGGTAAAAGGGTTCTTTATTTTTCTTTTAAATAACAGAGATTGATGTTTATTGAAAATTCCCTAACTACTGACACGAGAACGATCTTCGTCATAAATTATTCTACATTCTAGAAATCTCTAACGTCTTGAATTTCTTTCTGCTTGCTTTTCCCTCCTTTGGATCATAGGCTCTCAACCGATTTATGCAAAGCCGTCCTTTCTTTTTGCTATTTCCTCCAACTCATTTTAGATTATGTATATCGTGTTAGGTTTTCCTTTATATATCATGTTATTTCAATGGTTATATACTAGTTCTGTCCATATTCCATAGTTGTGGGTTCATGTGGATGATAGACCTTGCTAATGAAGACACATTTCCAGGGATGTCTTATTGGTCATGCGTCGAAGTGCACTTGTTCCTGCAGCGAAGCGCTGTCGTCATTTGGAGATGACAGGTCTAACGATCAGTAACCATTGCCCTAAATATTACGCTGTCTAGTGCATCCTCAAGCTTCTACTTCTTTCATCTAATTTTATAAACGCCAAACAATATATGTGTATTTATTTATCGATAGTTCTTCCTGTATTTTGTTTGCCTTGTGGGTTAAAGGAAAAGAAGTTTCTAGTTACCATTATCAGATTTCCTAGATGTATGTCCTATCTAGCGTCACTTCCATTTCCGTGCATTGTTTTAATTTACTGGTATCTGTTTACTTATCTCCATGAATTCCGCTTTTATTTCTCGACGATACCATCTCCGTTTCGTTGCATTGTTTTCAGTCATTGGTTTCTGTTTACTTATCTCCACGAATTCCGAATCTATTGTTATACATACCATACCATCTCCGTTTCTTTAAATTATTTTTTATTCATTGGTTTCTGTTTACTTATCTCCATGAATTCCGAGTTTATTTTTCAGCCTTACTATTTTGGTCCAGCTGTGCTACACAGGCACCAATGAACGAATGTTAAAAAAAAAAAAAAGAACGAAAAAAAAAGAAAATTTAAAGAAAAGTTTGGACCAAACATGGTAAACAAATGAACAAGTATTATGATGTAAATTTCCGTACACTGTACTGAAACTGCGGAAGATACCTCGAAACAAAATAAATAACACAATGAATCTAGTATGGCGATATATCGTCCTTCCGTCTAAACGGGAGGTCACATCTGGCGATATATCGTCCTTCGAATTAGTTAACTTGAGTAATAGATGTAACCGCGGCGGTCATGCGTTCGAATCTGTATCGGTACCAATTTAAAAAAAAACACATTACTTAAGCTCCCAGGATGACCCAGCCTAAAATGGTTCCCAGGAAACGTCTTGGGAAGTAAAGGTGACCTACGTGATACTAATCACATAACCCACCTAGAGCCGACTGGCCTAGAAATATATGGGTCAAACTAATCACATAACCCACCTAGAGCCGACTGGCCTAGAAATATATGGGTCTAACTAATCACATAACCCACCTAGAGCAGACTGGCCTAGAAATATATGGGTCTAACTAATCGCATAACCCATCTAGATCCTTCTGGCCTAGAAATATATGGGTCTAACTAATCGCATAACCCACCTAGAGCCGACTGGCCTAGAAATATATGGGTCTAACTAATCACATAACCCACCTAGAGCCGACTGGCCTAGAAATATATGGGTCTAACTAATCGCATAACCCACCTAGAGCCGACTGGCCTAGAAATATATGGGTCTAACTAATCACATAACCCACACAGAGCCGACTGGCCTAGAAATATATGGTTCTAACTAATCACATAACCCACCTAGAGCCGACTGGCCTAGAAATATATGGGGCTAACACTATTTGCTCAATGGGCTTTAAGGCGTGTAAAACGGTCCCTTGTTTTCTTCAATACGAACTAAGTACTAACTTTTATACTAAGCGCCAGCTAGATTCGTTGGTTTAAATAAATAAATAAAAAAACTACCGTAAGTTTTACAAGCGGATTTAACGAAACACGTATCCATTCCACAACAAGGATACAAATGAGTAAATTTTTTATTAATAATTTCATGTAGTGTTTTACATGTAGTTGTATAAGTGTGTTGGTTATTTGTGTGCTGACGAGGGTTTAGACCGCAACGTCCATCTTGTTACTTGTTATCGTGTTCTAGTATAGCCGAACGTCTAGTTCTCGTTTTGTGATGATTCATTTACTATAAGTTATTTACATAAAGACCTATAAAACAGATATAAACACACATGAAGGACATTAAAAAAAGAAAAATTAGTTGCATATCCTTCACAGGACGTAGCAGTCAACCGCAGCATATTTTGACTGTTTGTGATTCCTGGGCAAGTTTTACATCCAGTAGTTTTCCATTGCTTTCTGAACAACCGGCACCTATACCTTTTTCGAAAAAGGAAAAAAAAACAAACACAGCACCGCTGTGTTTCGAATCCGGGTATACGGGATTACGAATCGCTCGCAAAGCTTTTCGCCACGGAGACGGGTATGAAGGACAAATGAGTCGCGAAATAATTCTGGATGACTATGACATGAGTTCAGAATGGATGACTATGGTGTGAGTTCAGAATGGATGACTATGGCATGAGTTCAGAATGGATGACTATAACAGGAGTTCATAGTGGATAACTATAGCAGGAGTTTATAGCTATAACAAGATTGCGATGGAATCCGATCGCACGAGTTCAGAATAGATGACAATGGCACGAGGTGAGAATGGATGGTTACGGCATGAGGTGAGAATGGATGACTACGGCATGAAGTGAGAATGGATGACTATGGCATAAGATGAGAATGGATGATTATGGTGAGAGAGAGAGAGAGAGAGAGTCTGCACAAGATTTGCTTCATGGTGATTAGTATGCACATATTTAATGTCAGCATGTTATTGCCCTTGAAACCATCTCACATGCTCTCTCTGACCAGCATAACAGATCCACACAAATTCACTCATACCATGTCATTCATTCTGAACTGATGCCGCTGTCTTCCATTATAAATCTCATGTCATCGTCATCCATTCTGAACTCAAGCTGTAGTCATCTATTCCGACCTCCTGCCATAGTCATCAATTATGAACTCGTACCATAGTCATCCATTCTGAACTGTTGTCATAGTAATCCAGTCAGAACTCCTTAAGTCATGCATTCTGTGCTCCTCCTGTAGTAATCCATTCTGACTTCATGCCGTAGTCATCCATTCTAAACTAATGCCATAGTCATTCACTCTGAACTTTTGCTAAATTCATCCATTCTAAACTACTGTGGTAGTAATCCATTCTGAACTCATACTAAAGATATCCATTCTGAACTCCTACTATAGTCAATCATTCTGAACGCCTGCTGAAGCCATCCATTTTGAACACATGTCATAGTCATTCATTCTGAATTCCAGCTGCATCTACCCATTTTGAATCTTGCTGCAGTCATCCATTCTGAACTCATTCTATAATCATCAGTACTGAGCACATATCATAGTCATCCATTCTGAACTTCTGCTGCACGTATCCATTCTTAACTCACATCACAGTAATCCATTCTGAACTCATGTCATACCTATCCATTCTGAACCCAATTCATAGTCATTTATTTTGAAAACATGCCATATTCATTCATTCTAATCTTATACCATAGTCATCCATTCTAAACTCATTCTATAATCACTAGCTCTAAGCATATATTATAGTAATCCATTCTGAACTTCTGCTGCAGTTATCAATTCTGAAAACACATCATAGTCATATATTCTGACCATGTATAAAAGTTATCCATTCTGAATATATGCCATAGTTATCCATTCTGAACTAAATTAATCGTAATCCATTTTGAACACATGCCATATTCATCCATTCTAATCTTATACCATAGTCATCCATTCTGAACTCATATCATAGCCATCCATTCTGAACTCATCCCATTGTCATCCATTCTAAACACATGCCATAGTCACCCATTCTTATCGTATACTATAGTCATCCATTCTGAACTCACACCATAACCATCCATTTTGAACTCATACCATAGCCATCCATTCTATACTCATCTCATAGTCATCCATTCTGAACATATGCCATAGTCACCCATTCTAATATTATACCATAGTAATCCATTCTGAACTCATGCCAGTCATACATTCTGAACTCATGCTATAGTCATCCATTCTCATCTCATGCCATAGTCATCCATTCTTAACTCATGCCATACTCATCTATTATATATATATAATATATATATTATATATATATATACAGAATGTCTGTCTGTATGTTATTGATGCGTTCGCGAACGGTCCATCCGACTGAGATGAAAATTTCTACACGTCTTCTTCTCATTCCGGTGCTGCCAACTGTCATAGTTTGTTAGTGTACAAACAGTTATTTACTTAATATTGTTTAATATTTTAATGTACATTATAATTTATATATAGCGAGAGGATATAACGTTTAATAACATTGCTATATATGTAAAATTGTTGCATATTTCTCAAATAGATGGACCTTTTCGCTACAGTTATCTACAGGCATATGCGTTATAATCCTCCTCCTCCTCCTCTCCGCCGCCGCCTCCTCCTCCTACCCCTCCTCATCCCCCTCCCACTCCCTCCTCCTCCCCCCACCTAATCCTTCCCCTCCTCCTCCTTTAAGGCGATTTTAAAGTTTTCATAAAAATAATGCATCTATTGTAAATACGTTAAAATTTTCTAACTCATCTTTTTATTTCTCTTCGACATCTATACAGTCATCCCAGCATTTATTGGGTTTCCGTGATATCTTGGTAAGTTTACGTTCAGTAGTTCCAGATTGCCCTATTTAGTTATTGGGATGAAGATTGTTCTCTTCCAATCAGTTCACCATATTTCCGGGAACGGGAACGGGAGCTTATCTGAGCGAAGCCGGGCCGGGTCGTCTTTTTTTGGGAACGGGAACGGGGGCAGCGGCCGAATATGAATTAAATGAGACGCTCACCGCCAGGGGCTGGGCGAAGCCGAGCCGGGTCGTATTTTTTGGGAACGGGAACGGGAGCAGGGGCCGAATATGAATTAAATTAGACGCTCCCCACCAGGAGCTGGGCGAAGCCGGGCAGGGTCGTCTTTTTTGGGAACGGGAACGGGAGCAGGGGCCGAATATGAATTAAATGAGATGCTCCCCGCCAGGGATGGGCGAAGCCGGGCCGGATACTATGGATGGATGGATGGATGGATGGATAGATAGACAACCGGGCCGAGTCGTCAGACAGACAGACAAACAGATAGAGATAGATATATTGAGATACCGATAGATAGATAGACAGACAGACAGACAGACAGACAGACAGACAGACAGACAGACAGACAGACAGACAGACAGATAGATAGATAGATAGATAGATAGATAGATAGATAGATAGATAGATAGATAAAGAGAGGGGTAGGTAGGTAGGTAGGTAGGCAGGCAGGCAGGCAGACAGATAGATAGATAATTCCCCGCCAGGGACTGGGCGAAGCCGGCCGGGTCAGCTAGTGTGTGTGTGATATATATATATATATATATATATATATATATATATATATATATATATATATATATATATATATATATATATATATATAAAATTCTGGATGTAAACAAATAACTTTTAAAATTAGTAAAGTTTAGTTAACCACATTTGGATTATCTCCAGATACCATCTCCAGATAGCGACAGCACATCGCTAAAGAAACTGCATCAGCGAACGACTGTTAGGAAACCTGCCCAGTCGCCTTCAGTACGGCAGTGGATAGGCAAGACAAAACATGACAGGTATCCATCCATCCATCATGTGCCATGCCGATAAGCGTGGGCGGTCATGTTTCGCCATCTCACTCGATCACCAGAGTCGTGGATCAGCTCCGTGTTTCTGTCTCGAACATGCCACGAGGCCAAGCCATCCAGGTATGCACTTCTCGGTCTTCCCCTTGGTCTCTTCCCTTCGATCTTGCCAGTTGTCACCAAATTCTCCAATTCATTTCTTCTCAAAACATGCCCAGAAATGTTGACTGTCTACGTTTATTGTCTCTAATCAGTTTACGATCTTTATTTGTTTCTTGAAGGATTTGTCCATGGCAGGTATAAATGATGTCTAACATACTTATAATTATAAGAATGTAAACAAACTAGTCACACACACACACACACACACACACACACACACACACACACACACACACACACACACACACACACACACACACAAGGCCGTGCGGTGCTATGATACGGAGAAGCAATCGCATCAGGCGGCACCGCAATGGGGCGGCATAAGCAGCGAAAGTGAGGTGGCATTTCGAAGACTTGCATCATTAAGGGGCGGCATTTCGAAGACTTGCATCTTGCTGAGAAAATCTACCCCACGGCCCTGGCCCCACCCACTCCAAATAAATCCAATTGTAGCTAACTTCACCCTTTGTATGCTCACTTCTTATCCCCCCTCCCCACCTCTCTCTCTCTCTCTCTCTCTCTCTCTCTCTCTCTCTCTCTCTCTCTCTCTCTCTCTCTCTCTCTCTCTCTCTCTCTCTCTCTCTCTCTCTCTCTCTCGTGCGCGCTGAAGCAAACGCCATAAATACAGGGTGCATTTTTAATAACTGTGCAGTGCTTGAAAATATTGCCAGTCCAAGTTTTCTAGTTACCTATTATGTTGCAAGAACTTTACAGAGGGTTAATACAAAACTTGGACCCGCAATATCTTCAAACACTGCACAGTCATTAAAAATGCACCCTATACATGTCTCGCAATGTGCTTTATAATATGGGATGCTCGTTGCGATGTTTAATATAAGAAAGATTATATAGGTGCATACAAGATGTGCCATTTTGAGAAAGCAAAAGTGTATGAGAATTCTTGGAGTATGGAAGATTCAGCGATATCGTTAAACTTGTTTAAATAAAACATTAGGTGTGTATGAGAATTCTTGGAGTATGGAAGATTCAGCGATATCGTTAAACTTGTTTAAATAAAACACTAGGTGTGTATGAGAATACTTGGAGTATGGAAGATTCGGCGATATCGTTAAACTTGTTTAAATAAAACATTAGGTGTGTATGAGAATACTTGGAGTATGAACGAGTTTCTATTGACAGAGTTTAGTTTGCAGGAGAGCAAATGATTACTCCATCATCATCCTCAACAAGTATTAAGTAGGTAATTGCACCATGCCATGAATGTAATGTTATCACAAGCATATGAATGTATATGTTGTAAATACACATAACCCAAAATCAACTGTAATGACAAAAAGGGAACATTTTAAATGTGTTTAGATACTGCACATTATCTTAGCTGGTCCCCAACATGGTGGATAGGCGTTTCAACCGTTAAGCCTCTGGAGTGTTTATGCTTCTGACTACGGCTTGCAGTCGCATTTCCCTCATATTGGATTGATAGTGCATGGTTCCGTCGCCCTGCTACTGAGATGAGTGCGTGGTGCGACACTGTTAGCTGTGAATTTCGTTTGGAATGTGTTTACATCTGTCCGCCGTTGTTGTAGCTTGAATTGCATGTTCGGAACGATGGCGGTCAGCCTGTCGCTTGGATTGACTGGATTGCCTTTTCGGAGGCTCCTGGGGGTCGTCGCTGGACTTACGGTGTTCATGCTGTGTGCGATGCTTTCAGTGGGCCGCCCTGCCGAAGGGAACAGAGCAATACGGGATAAATCCCTGGGCAATGAAATCAATTCTCTCAACTCTCATGCAGTAATGTGTGGCTGTTGGTTCTCCAGTGACTGCCGCTTCCATCGATTATGAACAGTATTTTCTGTTGTGGACTTTTGTGTTGGTATTTTGACGGCGGCATTATGCACAGTGCACATGTGAGGACTGTTGGCTTGTCGAGATTCCTGTCTATTCCACTTTTCAAATAGGACAGCGAGGACCATTTCGTGTGGTATTCACTGGCACAGGAACGGACCATAATGGGAACGACCCGTTGCCGTGAAGTTGGAACCGCGACTAACTAACTAATTTGCCAAAGTGCGGAATATTATGAACTTGCTTTCAAATGGGCCTTAAAACATCCACTGCCGGTGTTAGTGTACAGTGATTTGAGTTTGCACAGTATCTTCCCTCTAGCCCAGTGGTTCTCAACCTTTTTTGGCCCCCTTCACCATATATTCAGAACGTCATTCCCCCCCCCCCCCCCACCTTTCATATTTCCTACCTAAAAATTAGGCCCATGCTACCCCCCTTCACCATATTTTCACAAAGTCATTCCTACCCCCCCCCCCCCCCCCTTTTCGTATTTCTTACCTAAAATCCCCCCTCCCACTCCTGCTCCTATACAGTATACGTAATAATGGAAGCACATACCAAAAACAAGTCTAGACGTCCACATAAAACGTGATTTGTGGGTCTACTTACTTTATAAAATGAATTTTAGAAGGGGTGAGATGTACAGAACCGTAAAGTATGAAGGGAAAAACAATATCAAGTAATCGGTTCTTGTATTAATGCGATATTGAAATAATCTTCATTCTCCCCCCCCCCCCCGGATACCCTAAAATTCCCCCTTGGGAGAGGGGGGGGGGGGAGGGAATTCCCCACCGGTTGAGAACCACTGGGTTAGAGCATCCAAAAGTTCCCAAGTTCTGTTTGCAAACTAATTCACTAAATAACAATGTGATTGTAATTTCATGCTGCCACAGATTCACGGGCACCTTGCAATCTGACAGACGATAGTTTGTTACATTGTGCTTCCAAAAATGCATAACCTCTACATACAATAAAGCCTGCACTGAATTGTAGAGACCATGTGTTGTCCATGCAACATCATCTCTCTCTTGGCATGCCTAGTTTACTCCAGAGGAAACATATCCCCAATACATCCGGAACAACACAAGCTGTAGAAGCTGCCAGATCAGCACAGCAATGCTCTAAATGCCCGCCTGTCGGAGCTATGATCCTGGACCTGTTGCTGACCAAGGCTATATTAAGTTCATTGGCTTCTTCTTCATTCCTCTTATGAGGGAAGTGCACCACACCTAAATATGCACTGCAGAGATCAGTTACAGGTTGAGTAATAACTGGGATAATGTAACTAACTGAAATAGAGGAAGTTTCAGAAGCAACCTGAGCATACAAGAGGCTGGTCATATATCTGTATTCAGACTATGAAGGAAATGTCATAGAGAACGGAAGTTTTGTATACTCTTTATTCCATATTAATATAACCATTTGACACATGTATGCCATATCTGCATGAAATTGAAAAGACTGGAAATAGAAGACACTATTGTTCAGGCTAAACCAGTGATCACATGCTGTATAACTTCTTCATCACTGTCAAAATGATTTCCTTTGAGCTGGGAAAATAAAAGTCTGATGGAGCCAAATCCAGACAATAGGGTGGGTTTGGAAGAATGATAATTAAAATCTTTGGCTGCTAGTTGCAAAAGCTATGCTTTGTGAGTGGGCATGTTGACTTGAAACAAAGGAAAATTTTGAATGTTTGCTATCCTGAATGTTTTCTCGTCACAACCTTTTTTTTACATTGGTAAGGAGATCTGCACTGTACTGTCCGTTAATCATGGGAAGCCAACGATTTCCCATTCTTCTTTTTCTTCTGTTGCCCTTTAACAACCACTGGAGCATAGGGCCTCAAACAACACATTCCAAGCCGTTGGGTTTTCCCTTCATGCTGCAAATTTTGGATTGGGGGTCAAAATGGTGACACAAAGTCTGATTTGAGTCACCTGGATCATCAAAATGTTTTCTGGATGGAATATTTTTAGCATCTGTTGACAGCAATTTACCTTTGTTTGCTTCTGGTCACATGTCAACTGGCGTGCAACCCAGTGGGCACACTTTTCTTAGATGTGGTCTGTTGGGTAAAATTATGTTGAAATGCTTTATTGCTCAGTTTTACTCCACTAGCTATTTTTACAATTGTAATTTTTATAAAATCTTTGATCATGCTCAATGATTCTCTTCATTCTTGTTGCATTTCTGTCATCCCAAATGTTGGCCGATCAGAAATATTTGAGTGGCCACTCTTAAACTGTCTCCACAAGTTTTTTGTTTTAAACACAGCACACGAAAGGCATGAATCATGCAACATTGATTCTATCTCTCTGTTTATTTCTGTAGTATTTTTCTCTGTAACATCAGGAATTTTATCACAGCCCTGGCCTCTGACTTTTCCACTGTTCTGATAAATCGTTGGAGCAGCAGACCGGTTAATAGAGCATGTTGCATCTTGCACAACAGTGGGAGAATTTACTCAAGAAACAAATGCAGGTTCACAGGTTCAATGCAAACATAAGAAGTTTTGAATGTGCTCAGTTTCAAGTATCTCCTGCTGCTCCTTTGTAGTCAGGGTAAAGACTTATGGCCAGCCGACTGTAGTTAGTTACATAAACATTTGGAATCAAGTGGGTTAAAGTAACAACTGAGAACAAAGAGGTTAAAGTAACAATTACAATTAAGATCAAGTAACCTAAAGTAAAAGGTGGGACGAAGTCAGTAAAAGTAACAACTGACACTGAGTAGGCTGGAATGTAATAACTTGAATTTTTTTTTTTTTTTTTTTTAGCATATCCTTTACAGGACTTAGCTGTCAACACCAGCATCTTTCAGCTGTATGTTGATCTCTTGGCAAGATTACGCTCAGTAGTTTGCCATTGCTTTCTGAGCGGCCGGCTCAGTATCCCGCAAGTCACGAGCGGGGGTCGAACCGCCTCAGTTCTCGCTCCGCTACGAGACTCTGCGTGATAAACGGGATTACAGAGAGAAAGTGTTGTAGCCCCACAGCCAGAGAGACCGGCAATAACTTGAATACAGTGGGTTAAAACAACAGCTGGGATATATGGGTTAAAGTAACAGCTGGGATACAGTGAGTTAGAGTAACAGCTGGGATACAGTGAGTTAAAGTAACAGCTGGCATGAAGTAAGTTAAAGTGACAATTAGAACAGAGTTGCTTAAAATAACAGCTGAGATAAAATAAGGTAACTGGTAAAGAGTGAAAATATGTCCCAACTGTCTGCAATAAGAGTAGTTACAAATAATGACCAGGTCACAGTTAGTTAAAGTAATAATTGCTTTTGATACAATGAGTTAACTTATCTGCCCTTGACAAACTAGCAAGCAGCAAATTTCTTAACAACACTGTAATATTAGCAATTATTTAATAAAAAAGTAATGCCTACTATTATTTGTACATAAAAAAGACAACATAAAGAATCAATACACATAGAGAAGCCACTGCTATTACCAATTTCTAAATAATCAATACATTAAAAACTTAAGTGACACATAAAATCATGAATAGCGTTTGAATATCTATGGATCTTAGAATCTGTAACATTAGCTAGCTATAAGGGTTATCAACGAAGTAAGAAATAATCTAAAAGCTCATGATGTGCATTTTGCACACACAAAATTATTAGAAACATAGCAGCCAGTGTGAAACATCAGAAATAACTGCTAATAAAAATAATCATGAAACCCTTCCACTAATTACTAACACAGAATCAACTATTAATGTTTAGAAAACATTTCCACTAATTATCTACATACAATAAACATAACTGTTTGCTTACAAAAAACATTTCCACTAATTATCATGATAAAGTCAAGGAACTGTTTACAATAGCTTTGTGAGGGTTCCATTACATTTATATAGCACAACAATAGCTGATTATACAAGAAAATATATCAACATTTTATTTGTTTCATTCTAAGTGCACAAGCCAGCACTGTACAATACATGTAAATTAACATCCCTATATCTAGTACAACAGTTAAAATGACTAGCAATGACTGAAGTATAGCAAATAAATTCTTCTTCTTCTTCTTCTTCAGCGTTCCGAGCCATTGAGGTTCTTTGCTGCAAATACAATCCGTCTCCATTCGTCTCTCTGGTGGACCTTCTCTTGCCAGTCGTTGATTCCAAGTGCTTGCAGGTCTGTACATGTATTATCTCTCCACCGCCTTCTTGGTCTACCTCGGGGTCTACGGTCATTTATTTCCTGAGTGTAAGCGAGTTTTGTTTCCCTATTATCTTCCATTCTTTCTATATGCCCCAGCCATTGTAGTCTATTAGCCTTCATGATACCAGTGATTAGCGGGGACTTAAACAGATCATAAATGTCTTTGTTACTTCTTCTTTTCCACTCTCCACTTTGTGTATCCCTAATGGGTCCAAAGATGCGTCTTAAAATTTTGTTCTCAAAGGTTTGTAACAAGGCTTCGTCTCCTTTCGTTGTACTCCAGGTTTCAGAGCCATACAGCACAACTGGTCTGATCAGTGTTTTGTATATTGTGATTTTGGTGTTACGAGATAGCGCCTTTGATTTTAGTAGATGTTGTAGTGCATAGTATATCTTATTTCCAGAGTTGATTCTAGTTTGTATTTCTTCCCTTATGATGTTGGAGCAGTTGAAGATCGTACCCAGGTATTTGTATGTTTCCGTTCTTTTAATGGTCATATTATCTATTTGTATGTGGCCAGAGTTTCTAGCCATTCCGTCTCTTGAAATTACCATATATTCTGTCTTATCTTGGTTGATAACCAGCCCCATCTGTTGGGCTTTTTCCTTTAAGTGAGTCAATATTTCCAATGTCTTTTGTTCACTTTGCCCTATAATATCTATATCATCTGCATAACCAAGCAGCTTGGATGTTCCTCCAATATCACATTCCTCCTTTACCTTCCTTACAACTTTCTCTAGAGCCAGATTGAAGAGTAGCGGCGATAGTGCATCACCCTGTTTCAAGCCAGATGTTATTTGGAAGGGGTCTGATTTCCTGCCTTTATATGTTACTATATTATAAGTATCTTCCATGCATAGTCTGGTCATGTTGATTAACTTCCTTGGTATTCCAAATTCCTGCATAGCATTCCATAGACTATTCCTATGGACACTATCATAAGCCTTTTTAAAATCCACAAAAATGTTATGGAGATCTCTTTTATATTCCCAATGTTTCTCGGCTATTTGTCGTAAGATAAATATCTGATCTATTGTTGATCTGTTTTGTCTAAACCCCGCCTGGTAGTCACCTAATATGTCTTCTGAATATGGTTTTAGTCTATTTAGTAATACTGCGGATAGTATCTTATAGCTTGTGGACAGTAGTGATATTCCTCTATAATTTCCACATTGGAACTTGTCTCCTTTCTTAAAGATAGGTATCAATAATGACTCTTTCCAGTCATGGGGTAATTCTTCTGTCCTCCAGATTTTTATTATTAGTTCGTATAGCTTTAGATGTAACGCATGGCCACCTGCCTTTATAAATTCAGCAGCAATTCCATCAGTCCCAGTTGCCTTATTGTTTTTAAGTCGTGTGATTACATATAGGATTTCTTCAAATGTAGGTTCTTCAATTTGTGGTTCGCATGTTAGAACCTCTTCCTGTGAGAAAATGTTACTTGGAGCTTCACAATTTAGTAATTCAATAAAATATTCTTTCCATGTGTTGCACATTTCCTCATTGGTATTTATCATATTCCCATTTTTGTCTTTTAAACCATATGTGTTTTGTTGGTGCCCTCGTTTCATTGACTTCAGTTCTTTAAAAAATTTTCTGGATTCATTTTTCTGGTGATTAGTTTCCATATCTTTGATTATATTATTCATATATTCTCGCTTCTGCTGTCTGACTATTTTTGTAGCCTCTTTACATTCATTTCTATAATGCTCTTCCTTTTGGATGTTATTGATGTCATTTAACCATACATGTCTGGCATTCTTCTTCCTAATGACTGCTTCTTCACATTTTTGATTGAACCATCTGTTCTTTCTATGCAAATAAATAAAGCAAAAAAATTACATTTCTCCTAAAATAGCAGATATTTTTTTTAAACAAAGTTATTCTTTACATTAAAGAATTTTCATGTCTCTATACAATGTATATCGTAGGTAGATTAGCTACTCACTAGATATGAGGACTTTCAGTGTCTTAAAGCCATCCTACATCAAGCAACGCATCATACATTGAAGTAAAATATGACCACATAGTATCATCTCTTTATTAATTCTATGTCAAGAGTAAATAACTATGGATCAATGACATCCCCCTCCCTACCCCAACAAAAAACTTTCAGTTTTCTCAACTTTTACCTATGATAAGCAATTATCATGTGTTACTACTTGATATCATATGAAATGACAAACTACATGTCAATTCTTTATTCATTCTATATCAAACACTTGGTATGTTTATATCAAGTGTTTCTTTAATAAAACTCAAATAAAATGTTTTAGTCATATCAGAGAAAAGCTGATTAGCATAAAACAGTTTGCTTCTTACAGAAAGAGAACAAGTAATAACTGCCAGGTATAAAAAGAGTTAACATTTAGAGGTGAATGAAGTAATGAATAGACAGACATATGGTGAGTTGTCTAGGCAGAATGAGTCAGTGAAATAAAATGTATGGCTTTTGTAATTGTTCAACATATCACGAGTTGCTTGAAATAGAGTAGCTTTAAACAATAATAACATGTACACACGTTAAAAGTAACAATAAATCTACTTTGACAACAAAAGAATTAATTTTAACTATAATCCTTAAGAAATAAGCTCTAGGGCGACGACAGTCTTCAACATAAAGAAAACATATGTCAGTGTTCTTGATAAGAAGTTACAGTAAAGAGAATAAGAGAAGAGACTGACCACAGAAAAGAGTAAATGAACAATAAGACAAATAGTCAACACAACAGACTGCTCAAGTTTTAAAAAGCAATAAATATATCCGTAAAAACAACATGAATACCAACTTCTGAATAGAAATATAACACAATATTTAAACCTTGCATAAGAGTTGGTTAAAAGAGGTTAAACAATTGACAGCAAGAAACGTTTCTAGATTGTGGCTTCTAATCATTTGCTCTCTAGTTGTACACAAATGTCAGCCTACTTAAGCCCTTCGACAGAGATTACATCGAAAACACTGGCCCCATGGTTGTATTTGCCACACCAGGAATGTTGCATGCCGGCCTGTCCCTTCAAATCTTCAAGCGGTGGGCTTCTAGTGAAAATAATATGGTCATCAGTACAGAATGCATCATACCCTTGAGTGATCACTCAACGATCAACTTAAATAAGCTCAGCTGAGCTTGATGAGCCCTAGGAAGGAGCATATTTTATTTATTTACTTTGTGCTTCTGAAGTGTTACTGCTGGTCTACTGTTCCACCCTCTGACGGTTCAAATAAAAGTCCAATTCAATAATTCAGAATGCTAATATAATTAGAAGCAGTGATGACTATGTTGTTGTAACAAAACTTCTTTCTGCATTCACTGTTGGTACAGTGAAAAGTTCCACCAAACGATAACATGAATGATGTAGAACAGCGCGTAATTTGGAGTGATGGCAGATGGCTATGTGCCAGAGTTGACCGGTTTTTGCCTTATACAGAAATGCGTGGCTGCTGGGTTTCTGGTTGACTGCCACTGCCATCGACGATGAACTGTATTTCGTGGACTGTGTGGGTGAACATCTAGGAAACATCCAGATGGGAAAATGGCTGCAGATTCCATCAGAAATGAACTGGGTGTTTTGTGGGGGACTATTGTGTTGACATTCTGGCGGCGGCATTATGCACAGTGTAACTGTGCGGGCTGTTGTATGTCGAGACTCCTGTCTTTTCCACTTTTCACATTGGGCAGTGGGGAGCATTTTGTGTGATATACACTGGCACAGGAATGGAGCATAATGGGGACGACCCGTTGCTGTGAAGTTGGAACTGCGACTAACTAACTAACTAACTAACAGCGCATACTTTGTTGTTGTCAAACATTGATTGAAACAGTGGGCCTCAAAGAAATTTTATTTTATCCCTTCTGTAGACTGAAATTTTCGAAATTTAAACGTTGTGAAGAGAAACCAGAGTAAACATTTCCCCTGTTTAGACAGACATGGCCTAGTAGATAAAGAAATAAATAATTTACTAAATAAAATATATTACACAAATATTTAGTGTCTGAAATTGCAAATAATAATCAAAAAAGTGTAACTCTTTATAATGGTAATATTCAATTGATATCATCCAAAATATGAATAAAATTGTTACAGGAATAAACATATACTTCTCTTGCAAAATAGCTATCAGTACAAATAGAGTGAAATCTGCAATTGTTCCCCTTGATTGCTAAAACCGAAACATGACTTCAACCTAGATGGAATTATTTCCCTTGTAATAAAAGAATTAAAAAATCAGTTGCATTTTCTTTACAGGGCGTCACATCAACGCCAGCATTATTTCTGTTGTGATCTCTTGGCAAGTTTACGTTCAGTAGTTTTCCATTGCTTTCTGAACGATCGGCATCCAAACCATTTCGTAAAAAAAAAAACCAACGCAAGACGGTTTGCTGCCAAATCGTCTGCAGCTGCGTTTCGAAAGCTGGTAGGCCTATGCGGGAACAGCGCCTGTAACTCCTTCGCCTCGAAGACAGAAAAACAAAAATATTCGTACTAATAAACCATCCTGCTCACGACATCTTTTTAAGGCTGGTGTTTAGCTTGTCCTCTGATGTCCACATTTTTTTTGGGTTCTCTTTCAGCTTCCACTCTAACACAATTCTTCCCAATCTTGACACATCATCATCATGTGCCTTGCCGATAAGCGAGGGCGGTCATGTATCGCCATCTCACACGATCATCAGAGTTGTAAATCAGCTCTGTGTTCTTGTATCAACCATACTATGTGGCTAGTGAAACCTGGAATGTTTACCAGCGATACGCCAGGAAATTAAACCACTTCCACCTTAGAAAGTGCCATGAAGAGAAATGCGTGAAGCTGTGGATTGTCTGTACCGAATGGCCATGACCTGACCTAGGTCTATGGCAGAAAGTTATTGAAGATTAAATGGCAAGACAAGAACCCAGACACTGAAGTCCTAGAAAGAGCGTCCATGCCCTGTATCCATACTCTACTAATTAAGAATCAGCTTCGCCGGGCTAGCCACTTGACTCGCATGCCAGATCACAGGCTCCCTAAATGAATTTTTTTTTAACGATGGCCAGAGGAAACGCTTAAACACACTTTGAAGATTTCACTAAATGCTTTTGGAATTCATCACGACGCTTGGGAGACTGCTGCCAAAGACCGAAACTCGTGGCGTACATTATTACGCAAGGGTGTCGTCACTTGTGAAGCAAACAGGACTGCAAGAGCTGTGGGAAAAAAAATACTGAACAGAAAAACAAATGCCGGAGATCCTTCTCCTAGAACGTCAAGCACTCTTTGTTCACATTTACAAAGAACATTTCGAGCCAAAATAGGCCTTACCAGCCATCTTAGAACTCACGGCGGCAAACTTTTAGCACCACTGGATGACATGAATGGTCATCATCATTCTTGATGGACAAACACCACCATGTGGCCAAGCCATCCAGGCATATTTACTTCTCTGCCTTTCCCTTGTTCTTTTCCCCTCAATTTTACCGGTTGTCACCAAGTTCTCCAATTTATTTCTTCTCATAACGTTACCAAATAATGTTGACAGTCTATGTCTAATTTCTCTAATCAGTTTGCGATTTTCATTTGTTTCTTGTAGGACTTGGTCATTTGGTTTTCTGTCTGGCCATAGTATTCTTTCCATTTTCCTTAGAAACCACATATCCACAGCCATTAGATGTTTTTCAGCTTGTCTGCTCATTGTCCACGCTTCACACCCATACAAAAGTACAGGTTCTATTTAGTACTTCAACACTCTTTGTCTCGTTGCAAATGGCATCTGTTTATTTATTGCTCAGTATGTTTTCCATCTTGCAAAAGGCTACCTTCACCATGGCGATTCTTGTTCTGATCTCTTCAAGACATCTCCCATCAGCTGTTATGACATTTCCGAGATAATTGTATCAATCCACTTGTTTAAGAATATTCCCCTTTACTTGCATATTACACTGTGGTTTTTCCTTCTTCTTAGTGACGACCATAATCAGTGTTTTCTTACTATTCAATTCTAACCCTAGTTGTTCACTGTATGTAACAACCACATCAACTAAATGTTGCAGATTCTGCTGATTGTCTGCAATCAATACTGTAATCTTGACACAAGCACCACGTACATCAACAAACGGGCAGATATGGCTAAGAGATCGCAGCGTCTACCTCAAGGTCTCTTTGTTTCTAATATCACATGTACCCATGATCTCTTGAGTAGTGACATTAGATACACAGTCTTCTCGCATTAAAAAAAAAACAATAGTTGCGTGTCCTTCACAAGACGTAGCAGTCAACCCCAGCAATCTTGCTGTTCGTGATTCCTGGGCAAGTTTTATGGTCAGTAGTTTGCCATTGCTTTCTGAACGACCAGCACCTATACCTTTTTCGAAAAAAAAACCAGCACCGCTGTGTTTCGAACCCGGGTATACCGGAATATGAATCGCATCCATAAGCCCTTCGACACGGAGCAGGTTCATAGTCTTCTCACAAAGGCTTAAAAAATTGTCGGGCGCAAATTACAGACCTAAAATTTCACAGCCTCTGGAAATTATAAAGAGTAGGCTGTAAGGCCGCTTCTCGGCAAAATTGTTATTGGGAAGCCTGCCCAAAGGGGAATAGACAGCTCGTAGATGAACTCTGTCTAGAGGAAATAAACCGGACACAAGCAAGCCAAAGTCAGAAACATTACCTCTAAGTTAGAGAGGTACATACCTAGGTGTGATGCATTCTTCCTGAAAGAGGATAACAAATCAACATAAAGCTAATTACCTTGGGTGACGTACTAGATTCGACTTTGACACACATTATTTCCATGTTTGCTTTCCATAGTCTTTGATTGTCCCCAGGCTACCTACAAGATTTTGATTGTCCCCAGACTACCTACAAGACAGCATTTGTGTCTTGCTTTGCTTGGCACCTATCTCTTGACCTACCCAAAATGGAAGACCCTATCAGTAGCTTACACTATAGGCGGCATGGCTCTCGGAGTCACTGGAATCCACACACACCTCTACCAACCCAAGGTGGAGACAACAGAACGATGATGAGGAAATCCACAAAGACAGCAATTGTGTCTCGCTTTGCATGGCCCCTATCCCTTGACATGACCAACATGGAAGACACCACCAGTAGCTTACACTACAGGCCGCATGGCTCTCGGAGTCACTGGAATCCACACACCCCTCTACCACTCCAAGGTGGAGAGAACAGAAGAGTGATGGGGTAATCAACAAAGACAAAAACAGTTTTATATAGTGACAGGAAAACGCCATGCTACAAGATTAGAAGCTGCTAAGAGTAGACTTAGGACCACTGTCCAGGCAAAGGTGTTAGTTGTGTGTGTGTGTGTGTGTGTGTGTGTGTGTGTGTGTGTGTGGTATATATGTGTGTGTGAGTGGGCACACGCGTGCATGTGTGAAGGCCAACCTAATGACAAATAGATCCTTTTATCATGGATGGAACCCATCTTTAGGAACTAAACGTCACACAAATGGATGTCGAAGATGGGATACACCAACCTATTGGCAAATAAATCCTGTCATCATGGATGGAACCCATCTTTAGGAACTAACCTCACACAAATGGATGTCGAAATTGCGGAAATTGCGACAGACACCCCTAAGTTCACGAGAGGAAGTGGACATAGCGGAAAATGACAAGAAAGACAAGGTGGAGGCTTTCAAGCGATGTGCTGCAGAGGCCAAGAAAGTAAAATGGGAATGTTTTATGAAGGAGGTTGGAGGTGATAAAACACTGCATAAATTCTGGAAACTGTACAGACAAATGCAAAGAAAAGATCGGCCTATGACAGTAGGAACAATTTATAAAGAGGATGGGGTACGCGTGACAACAGACAAGGAGAAAGGGGAGGTGTTTCTCCAAAGATTTTTAGAGCAGACCAATCACAGTGATGCGGATACCAGGGATGCAGTTAGAGTGGAATTATCTGGCACAATAGAGAATATGCCTTACGAAGATATCATATTGTTTGAAGATGTTAAACATATTTTGCAAAAGGCAAAAGACACGGCACCAGGGCCTGATGGTGTCAGGTATGGCCACATGAAGGCTTTGAGCGATGTGGACCTGAAGGAGATGGCCGGCTCCTTTAATCAGAACATTAGGACAGAGTCAGTACCGCAGGATTGGCTGCATAGCTATCTCATCCCTCTCCCAAAACCATACAAGGATCATTCAAAGCTTGGCGGCTTTAGAATCATCACCCTTCAAAATACATTTGGGAAGGTTTTAGAGAAGAAAGTCGCTGTTAAGCTGCAGGATTTTTTGGAAAGGGGGAAGCTTCTTCCAAGAGGCCTGGGGAGCTACAGGCCAGGAAAAGATACCTGGTCGAATGCGGCCACCTTTGCCTTTGACGTTTATGAGGGGTTCCAGAGTAGACAGGAAACGATGGCGGCAGCGCTTGATCTCGAGGATGCGTACAATAGAGTTCGCTATGATATTTTGATGACCGCACTTATGGAGAAGGGGGTCAATCCCTGGTTAGTGAACTGGATAGCGGCCGTCCTGCATTCTCGTCAGGTTGCTCTCCGCCTGGGCGCATGGACCTCAGAGCCACATATTTTAACCCCGGGACTGCCACAGGGATCTGCAATCTCACCGGTGCTCTTTAATGTGTATACGAGCAAGATTGCATACCTAGAAGCACAAGGGGTTGGAAGGATTCTAACATTTGCAGATGATATTCTTGCATACAGGCAGGGGAGAAATAGGGATCAAACAGCCCAGGAGCTACAGGTGACAGTACACAAAGTGATTGACTGGTGTACTGAAATGAGTGCTGTCATCAACCCGGAAAAGGCGGCTGTGTTGTGGTGCTCTCTGGACAACAGGATTGTGAGAGATGATGCCCCAAGCCTCACGATAGATGGTAGAAGCGTCAACAGAGAGAACAAACTGAAGTATCTGGGAATCACATTTGACAGGAGTCTGTCCTTCAAGGACCATGTGGAGACGGTTGTGACAAGATCTCAAAAGGGACTCAATGCACTTATAATTATGGCTGCAATGGACACAGAGCAGAGAATGCTCTTCACACTATACCAGCACTTGATCCTCTCAGTGATTGATTATGGACTAGGACTGCTCACTGTCTCAAAGAGTCAGCTGGTGAAATTAGAGCGCATACAGAATGAAGCTATGCGGGTCATTCTGGGATGCACCAGAGACACTCCAGTAGTGTGTATGCGTTACATCCTTGGTCTGCCTACTATTGCTGGTAGGCACAAGGTGATGCAAGCGAAGGCATACCTCAGAGTAGCTGCAGACACAGATCACCCGTTGCATGAGGCGCTGGACGTAGTTAAGGGTCAGAGACTGATAAGAGGGAAATCATGGATGGCTCAGGCGGAGGAAACGATCAGACAGGTGTGCCCCTTGGAGAACATTAGGCGAGGAGAGGAGTGGGTCAGAGTGCCAGCCGTGCAGTCAGACTTGTGCAGAGTTATAATCACATTGAGCCGGGAGTGCAGGGAGTGGCCAGCAGGGGCCACGGAAGTGGAAATTCAGCAATTAATTCAGGAAAATTCTCGCCCGGGTGATGTGATTATCTACACAGATGGGTCGGTGTTGAGAGGTAGGAGAAGTGCTTGGGGGTTCTTGGCAAAAACTAATGGTCGGCGTTTGGTGCAGGAGAGCCTGGCGTATGATGACACTACATCTAGCTTAAGAATGGAGGTGGAGGCGATCAGTGCAGCTTTCCGCTGGATAGAAAACACGATACATACACATATTGTGATTGTAACTGACTTAGAAAGCATGCTGAGAAGGGTGAGAACAGGCAAGCTTCGTGCAGAGTGGCTTGCTTCGCTTCGGAGGTCACAGGTAGCAAGCATCACCTGGATCTTTTCTCCTGGGCATGCCGGTGTGCTGGGGAATGAACAGGCGGACAGATTGGCTGGCTCGGCAGAACTTGGTGGAGTATTGATGCATGACAAGGCAGATGTGGTTGCGGCCTTGTGGGAGCACGTGTACACCTTGGAGGAGCAAATGGATCACCATAGTCTGGTTAGAATGAGGCAGCGAGGAGTGATGAGAGGATCTGGCCGACGCTCGACGCTCAGAGGAAAGGCGAGACGGACATATAATCAGATTGCTACTGGAGCTATTAGTGTTGGAACTCTTCGCTGGTTGCTGAGGATGGAGACGGGGCGCTTATGGGAATGTCCCGAATGCTGTGATGTCGGTTCCTAGATCAATCAATCAATCAATCAATCAAATGGATGTCGAAGTTGGGATACACCAACCTATTGGATTGGCAAATAGATCCTGTCATCATGGATGGAACCCATCTTTAGGAACTAAACCTCGCATAAATGGATGTCGAAGTTCGGATACACCAGCCTATTGGTAAACAGATCCTGTTATCATGGATGGAGCCAATCTTGAGGAACTAAACCTCACACAAATGAATGTCGAAGTTAGGACACACCAACCTATTGACAAATAGATCCTGTTATCATGGATGGAACCAATCTTAAGGAACTAAACCTCACACAAATGGATGCCTAAGCTGGACACACCAACCTTTATGTCAGTGAGGGCATTAATGGGCATAGTGTAACTCTCTTCATTTGAAGGAGGAACATAGAAGAAGAAATCAACCAACACATAATCTGTTTCATTATTTATTGACAGAAAAACTCCATGCTACAAATTCTATTCGACAAACACTGAAATCAAAGAATTAGCAAATGTATTCTTTAACTAGGAAAATTAACTTAAGGGAATCCAAACTATACAATACATGATAAAATAACAAAATCAAAGTGAGAAAGTTCATAATGTCGTGAGAATTAGACAAACATATTGGAATAATTCAATGCACAATTATTACTTCAGACAGACAGGGCCGGATTAAGCCATCTTGGTGCCCTAGGCACAAACCCACATGGGTGCCCCCTACTGCCCCGGGCCCCCGATCCTCCACTGACTGCTGGTATGTTCAATATTATGCAAAAAAACTAACAAAGAAAAACAGTTGTGAAATGTAAATACATATGTTTGTACTACTATCACTCATATAAAACCTACAATAAGGTGTTTCTGTATTAAAATTAATAGTTAATTAATTTTGTAATAATAGTAGACAAAAATACTGTAACTTTTTTGATAGATAAGAAAGTCAGAGAGAGCACACATTTACATTTTAAAGTTCTTTTTTCTAGATTTACGTCTGGCAAAGTTTTTGAGTACATCATCAAAGTTAATTTTGCGCAACAAGTTTGCCTCAATCATCAGCAAAGATAAGGAATCAAGCCTTTCTTGTTTCATTGTCGATCTACTTGGATTTTTTGTACGTTTCAACTGAGAAAAAGAGCGCTCAGTTGAACAGTTCGTAACCATTAATGTTAAAAATATGCGCAAGGCGATTTCTACATTTGGAAAAGCACACTCGATGTTGTCTCTAACTATTACTTTGTAGAGTTCTGCATGACTGAACGTGTTGTTGTCAGATTTTGATGCACGAAACTTGTGGCGAATATATGAGTGGAACTGTTGTAGTTCAGTATATAAATTATTGTTCAGATCTTCAGGATAAGCATTTATTAGTCCTTCACAACACTGAGATGTTTGTGGTACATCGACCAAACAAGAAAATCGAACTGCTAGATCATTATATACCTGTCCTCGTCTACTCATCTCTGTCTCAAGTTTGTCAACAATGGTGTAGAAAGCAGATATACGAAATTTGTCTCTGGCATTCTGAGATACCTCAGGGGCATCACCATCAATGACCACTGTCTTTCGTTTACGATTACGGGTCAAAGTTGACTTATAATCCACACCTGGAGTTATTTCTTTTGCAGCTTCTTCAAACTTTCAAATTCATTCCTAGATTCATGCAAGTGATCTGCTAGTGAATAATACAAATCAGCACACGTTTTCAAGTTCACGTGCTCATTTTGTAGAGCTTGACTGACCCTGTGAAAATGTTGTAACACTTCTTCCCAAAAGACAAGCATGAAAGCAAATTCTAATCTTCTTTGCAATGTTTTCTGCTTCTCTTCTGGTGTCCCCCTTCTGTGACTGGTCTTCTTGTAAACAAAACATTCTAACGCTTCTATAATCTGAGGATGAGACATTAGAATGGCTTCAGTTGCAACAGCATGTGCTTCCCATCTAGTATCGGAAAGGGACTTTACCAGCTTTTCATTCACAAGGCATCCTTTCAGAATCTTCCATCTTTTGGTTGAAACTGAGAAAAAAGTATAGATCAGCACAGGGTATGTATATATAAATAATGTGCGATTCAATATTACATTTGCGATTTGCTTATGCCATGCAATTACGCTACCGGGACAATATACACATTTTTCTTGAGGACTTGTGGTGCCCCCCAAATGCTTGGTGCCCTAGGCACGTGCCTTGTTTGCCTAATGGTTAATCCATCCCTGTAGACAGAGTAGCTTATGAAATGAGGTCCAAATTTCAGCCCATATTTTATGTTTTTAATTGACATCTGTTGCCTAAGAGTCCCCACTCCTTTCCCAAATTCTATGCTTACAATTCAACAACTAAACTAAAGAAACCATAGATTAAAAGACAGATATTGTTAAAACAGTGTCAAAGGAAGCTTTAAATACATTTCTCACAAAAATGTTACCAAACATGAGTAGATTTTGTATAAATGACACTAGTTTTAATAACCATTGTATAATAAGGATAAGACAAAACGAGACACAAACTTGCTGCCTTCAGGTAGACTGAAGACAATCAAAGGCTTGGGAAAGCAGACTCCATTTATTGAATAAATGGTTTGAAATTTCAGGACATGATAGAGGCCATTTTTGAAGGTATTATGTTTTAAGAAACCTACCACAATGAAAATAAAATATGGTTGACTGAAAACATACTCAGTGTCAAGTTCTATTTATTGATTTGTTGTCATTGCCTAATGTTATTTGAAATCTGGCATACAAAGAAACCAAGTTAAAACTAGCATTCTTATATTAGAAAGTATTAGCTAAATCCTTTTCAACTGGATATTCTTTATCATCAGGTCAGTAAGTCTGAAGACAAGTGTTGAAATTGTCTGATCATGTCCCTCTAGTTTCCTATTCTCAGCAACTCTCTTCAGCTCAGCATAGATCTGTGCTCCAATGTCCTTGCCAGCTTGAATGATATCAGATATTCCGATTCCGATTCCATTTCAAAAACAAAAATTCCAAATTCGACCTCGTCTAACCTGCTTCATAAGCTGTGGTTATTGTTGAGGTCCGTGGTTTTTGTGGGTTTATTAGCCCTAACTCTTGTCTTGTGAGTCCTATCTCGGACTGGTTATGTAGCGTTTGTGTCTGTGACGTCAGCAGTGGTCGGCGGCTATCCTTTGTGCTCTTCTGTTGTTGTGGTTTTCTTTGTTGGTGTAGGCTCCTGGCTCGTCTGGCTTGACTGGCTGCAGTCCTTATAAGGACTTTTCGTTATCCCACTCCAGCTGGGGGATCGGTCGGCGGCTGTCCTTTGTGCATGTTTCCACTTGTTTTCTTCGTTGGTGCAGGCTCCTGGCTTGATTGGTTGCAGTCCTTAAAAGGACTTTTTATTTGGTATTTTTGTCTCCTTTCTTTTGTAGTTTCTGTAGGACCTTTTCGACGTTTTCATTTTCCTCCTAACGCCTGTTTTCACTGTTGCGTTTGCGTATCTGCTGCCTAGCGTTTCTTCCTCCGTGGTCAGCCATGGGACGATTTCACCGTCCTCGATATAGTACTCGAAGTCGGCCTCACAGTTGTAGTGTACTAATGGGTATACCATCGGTTTCCCCCGGAGTTTTTTAGGCTTCTTCTTTTCTTTTTCTTCCCAGCGCCTTCTGAATTCCTCGCGCTTGAGTTCTTCCTTGTCGACTGGGTATTTTGTGCCTCCTTCAGAGATCCGACGGTATAGTAGTTCCCTCTTGGGCGTTGTGGTTGGGCTGCTGGCTTTAGCTTGCTGTTTAGACTCGGTTTCTTGGGTTTCTTCTTGCGGTTTTTCTGTAAGTTCTTGTGTGGCTTCTTGTCAAAGACTCGATAGTACCACACCTCGTGAAGCCATAGCACAGTTGAGTAGACACTCAACAGGCCACGTTTGCCAGCAGAGTGCGATGTGAGGTAACACGCACGAAGGTGAAGGTCACCCCGCGTGGTGTGTAACCAGGGGAGAGAGGTTAGGTAGACGGGAGACTGGACTTGAGGCGTTCACATCGTTTAGAATAGCGTTAGGAGTTTTGTGTTCACTAATAGATAGAACTAGCATAGGGTTAGCAGTTTGTGTTAGATAATTCTGTGGCTGTATATTGTGTATTGCATTAGCGACTGTTTACCGCTTGTAAGCGAGCCAACGGCAATAAAATGAACCATACATTTTGCCTCCCACACGACTTGCAAGTTGTCTTGTATGGGTGTGTGAGAAGTACCCAATGAGACCTGTCAGTTGAGTCGTTGACAGGCCAGGGTAATTGTGGTGTCAGAAAGTGGTGCTTGGACGAAAGCGCCAAGCTAATACCCACAGTAAAAGGGTAATTGTGGTGTCAAGAAGTGAAGCTTGAACGAAAAGTTCAAGCTAATCCACTCATCCACGGGCTCCAGACTAGGGATTAATTTTTGTAGTAACGATAATTTGTGCAGACAGGAGAATTTGCGAGCTAGAAATATGCCTATCGTGACAAAATAGTGTTTAATTGTGTTTATGATATATTTATTGAATGAAATCATGTATTCTTCGAAGCTGTAAGTATTAATATTCTTATTTTCTTATATTTATTCATATATTTACCAATTTATTCTTGAATAAGCACCAAACATGATTCACGGCGCAGGAATACACAGGCAGCCGACAATATTGATTTTTGAGATCTAAAAATAGCGCTGCGCGATGACGTAGATTGATTGACAGACAGTTGTTCTGCGTCATTAGCATAAAGCAGTCGAGTGTTTACAAGATCGCTTAGCGGCGGCCCGCCTGAATCTGTGCTGTATATTGTTTATTATTACTTATTTAAGTTACTAAATGAATATATTTATTTGTTGACACATTATTATGTTATTTTGATTTCTTTACAAGCATTTATTCATTTTTGGGTCTATTTTCTCTTTGCTTATCGTCACGATGGAACTATTTTCGGGCTAAGCATCTGATACTTAGCTGCACAACGTTTACAGAAATTAACTAGGTTAGTAACGAAAGGCAATTATGGTTTAAAACAAAGACAGGACATTGACATTAAAATTAATTAATACATATTCTAGGTGTTCGTAAGTCTGTCATTGTCTAAGTCATTGTCCTTAGTTGTCGAGTAAATCATATCGTTTAGTAGGCGTGTTTACTGCTGCCCTATATATCAGAGGGCAAACAACAGCTGTGCACATACACCTGTGAGCCAAATACCGTGTGCTACGTACGAAACGTGTCGCCACCCCAGTGTACCAAACAAGGTGACCTGTGTCAAAGGAGCTTCGTTCCCACATTAAGCTGAGTACACTTATATATTTTGTCATGCAATTTGATTAATAGTGCATCTCTTGTTCAGCTTGTAACGCGTTGACATATTTGTATACTCTGTTTTTCTGCAAGATAAATCTGGGCAGGGTATAAACAGAAAGCACAACTGATAGTGATCAGATAAGAACAAACATAACATATCAAAGATAAATAACTGATTAAAGTCATCATTGCCTATCACTGTTAGCCAAGTACTAAAGTAAGATGGCAACTTTATCAGATTTCATAAAAGCAGGCAAAGAACTGGAATTAACAGGAAAAGAACTACAACAATATGCTGATCAGAAATTTAAAGAAACAAAAGAGGAACAAACACGAAAAGAGAATGCGGAGAGGGACGAACGCGCACGAGAAAGAGAACATGATAAGGAGATGAAACAAAAACAATTAGATCAAGAGAAAGAATTAAAACAAAAGGAATTAGATCTAAAGCAAAAAGAGATAGATGAAATGGCACGAGTTAAAGAAAAACAAATTCAGGTAGAATCAGAGACACAATTAAAGATGAAAAGCATGGATATAGACTCACACGCAGAGATCTCTGCCACTAAACTAAGAAGTCAACAAGAGGAAAATAAGTTCAACAAATACAAAAATATTATCAAACCATATTGTAAAGAGGACTCCATATCTGCCTGGACAGAGAATGTAGAGTATCAATTTAAATATCACCAAGTTCCTTTAGATATGTGGGCTCCGATTTACATGAAGAATCTAAGTGGTGAGCCCCTTAAAGTAATAGAGTCTATTCCTATTGAACTTAGATCTAGCTATCAATACATCCATGATAGGATTATGCAGCACTTTTTACTTGATGCCCCTGGGTATCAGGTTCAGTTCTCAAATTTAAAACCTAAACCTAGTGAAACTTTTATAGATTATTTTTCAAATGTGCAGAGTGTACTAAACAGGTGGCTTAAAGCAGCTAACATAGGAAAAGACTTTGATAGATTAAAAAACCTAATAGCTATGGACAAGTGTATATCTACTATACCTTCTCCTTTTGCTAAGTTTTTGCAGCAGTCAGACATTGAAAACATCGAGCAGTTCGAAAAAAAAGGCTCAGCATATTTTTCTTCTAACAGAGAGATTTTTAAGACCTCAAGTGACTCTGAGATAGTTTCCTTTGTCAAAGACCAATCAAAAAACTATCAGGGTAACAGAAAACCTTTTCAGAAGTATGATAAGAAAGACAGAAAAGTTTCCATATGCATGTACTGTCAACTAATGCACGACACTTATGCTATGTGCGACAAATCGCCGAATTATCCGGCGCATCTTGAAAATGTGATCAAGAAGCAGCAAAGCAAACGGTCTGCATACAGGCGTGCAATCAAATGTTTTTTTTGTTCCTCTTATGGCCATTATTCTAATAAGTGCCTTGGCCGCCAACGTTTGAAAGCTAACAACGCTATGTTGATTGACACCTCTTCAGATAGTGGTAGTGAGAATGAGTGTGAGATTGAAAGTGACTTACCAACTAACCAAGCAGAGGATGTGTGTGCTGCTAACGATATATTAAGCTTTGACGGCTGTGAACGATGTCACCAATTCCATGCAGACGGAATACTAGAGTGTGGACATACAGTACCATACTCATCTGAGAGTGGGAATGCAGCATTAGCCTCCAGAGGCAAGTTAGTGTTCCACAATGCAATGGTCAATGATGTACCATGCCAATGTTTGCTGGATAGCGGCAGCACCCTTATTGGTCTTCGAAAAGAACTAGTGAGTCCGGGTGATTACACAGGTGACACTGTGAAATGCCGAACCTTTTCGGGTAACGTTGAAATTTACCCTTTGGCAAAAGCCCGTATTGATTCTCCTTTTCTTTCCGGTACCTTTACTTGTGCAATACTTAACAACCCTTGTACAGATTTAGTTTTGGGGTGCTTACCTCAACTGAAACAATGTACTAGTGAAGAAATAGTTGCATGGGAGAAATTAAATGCAGCTAAGGCAACAACCAGAGTTGACACTTCAAAACATCATGACCCATTGCAAAATGAGACACTACTAATGCTTTTTCCAACCAGCACAGATGACAAAAACACACAAAAACTTATACACCAGCAGAAATCTGATTTTAATGTGTCTCCATACTTAAAATTGTCAAGAGGCAAAGCCAAAATGACCAAGAATGCATCTTGGTTCGTTAGACGTAATAATGGCATTTCAACTACATGTCATATTACTAGTAACCATGAACAGGTGTTACTCGAACAACATCAGTTAGGTGTGCTAAACAATGCACACAAAACACCATGTGCGGGTCATCGTGCATACAGCAATGCCAGGCCAAGTTTTTTCAATAACAAATTATTTTGTCATGATCTATTTGCTGGTAATGGCTGTCATCAATTGATACAAAAGTTGAAGGGTAAACATCCTACAGCTGAAATACAACCCTCTACACTGGCACCCAAGCCATTTGATAGAGGAAGGGTCAGTTCTACTACAAGCACACAAACAAATGTGCGAAAACAAGCAATCTGGAACTTGATCAAGACAGATTTAGGCTACTTCCATACAAACGAAATGGCAAGGACCATTCAAAGTGGCACATAACCATGGTACATGTTGACTATGAAATATCGATAAACAGACACTTAGAGATATTCCATGTCAACATGCGGAAACCTCACTTTTCAAGACAAGAGACAGAGGTAGTGACAGACGAACAGATTGCACCAACACCAAGTGATCAGACAACAGACATACACAACGCAACTACACTAGTTAGTGAGACTGGCAAATCCGACGAGGGGCATACATGTAGTGAACTTATAGAATACACATGAATAAATCAGAATACTGATGACTGGACAATACACCTACTGAAACTGAGACATGCCTTTGACAGAGTGCGACGCTTCGGTCTCACTGTCAAACCAGCAAAGTCAAATTATGCCTAAAATAAATTCATTTTTGGGTCATGTCATTTCTCAAGTCCAACTGTAGACTGACCTGAAAAGTAGTACCAAAATTATGAATCTGACCATGTCTAACAGAAAGAAACAGGTCAGAAACCTTTTGGGATTAGTAAATTACTCAGAAATTACAAATATATTTTCCAATGTCTTAAAATCTTCTGGAAATGAAATGTGAAAGATGCATTATTAATTCCTGCATTGTCAAAATTGAAGATCCTTTTTTGTAAATATTCCAATCCCTCCGCTTGCCTAATCCTAGGCTCATTTATTATCTTAGGTCATATGCCAGCAGAATCTCCATCACTGCAGTACTAGGCCAAATTTTTTTTTAGGGCATCTTCCATCCGCTTTGCTACGTGAGCAGTAAGATCACACATGCTGAGTCCAAAGATTCCATATCACAGTTGCAACCCTAGGCTTCATCTATACGGTGAGAAGGCTCCATCGAGTTCTGACGGATGTTCACTGCATTGTCCAGACCGACAACTCCCTGATCACGGTCATACATAGTGGTGTGCATCAAAATGACCGGATATTCAGGTGGTCACTAGTTTTACCATCTGGGGTAAAAATACCTGAAATCCAACAGTAAATGTAGAGTGATGGTTGGTACATGGATATCTGATAATATAAGATGTAAAATAGCTTACATACATATCCACATTATTGGCGTAATCATGTACCAAAACACTGAACTATCATGTGTCCGTGGACATCAGATTAAGAACTGTGCTGCTATACTTAGATACCACCGTGTGAACTAGGACAGCTCATTTCCAACTAAGCTCCATTCCGGTGTATCATATATATGAACCGCAGAAAACAGTGTCAGAACAGTGCTTAATTACAGACACGAAAAGACAGAGCTACAACACCAGCGAACTCTACACGTGCACTACCGAGAGAACATTAAGATGACTGTGTAATGTATTTCAGATGCCCAGGCAAAATGTGTGGTTATATTATGCCTATACAACCATTGCACATACATGAAGGCAACTACTAACCTGTGTAAACCAAATACTATGTATATAAACTTATTGTGATATGTAATATAATATTTTAAGATAGTGATAAATTAGATGTAGGTTAGGAACTATAACAGTTCTCATTTATTTTAATAATGTAGTTAGTACAGTAATTAACCCATTAAAATTAGATTAGAATATTAGTTTAGACATAAGAATAGTTTATTACAAGTTAAATTAAATTTATGATATGAATAGTACCATTTAGATTGTTATATTTCACTTAGTTTCATTGTAGTTAGTTTATTCCATCTTAATGAAACCATACCATCTTTCAAATATTACCATTTATTAGTATCATCATTTGACATCATAATAGATTAAAAAGAGTAGATAAGGTAACATACAGCATTTACACCAGTTAGATTAAGAACATCACTCATATAATTCCTTTGTGCATTTAAAAACATTATTTAGCATAGTATTTAGAAAAGTACATAAATTGTGGTCACATAATCCATTTAATTAAGGTACATAACTCACATCACAACAATTGCAGTTAAATAGTTAGATTACATCACTTAGATTAGAAAAAAATAAGAAGTAATATAATCATATCATATAATTAACATAACAAATTTAATAAATTTAGGTAACACATTAAATACTTAGTTATAGAATTAGAATGGTATGTTAGAATGTAAAGTTTTCGTTAGTGAAATTGTGTTAGTGTGAATGTGTTGTCTGTAATATAGTTTAGAACTTAGATTACAGTATTTTGGGTTTCATGGCAAGTGAATGTAGTCACGAATTAGTGTTATACACCTGTTTGTGGCCACATTGAACCAAATTATGACACTCAAAAAACTAACATACATACACATAGAATTTATAAATAGAGGATAGAAATTAGATTAGTAGATTTATTACATCCAAACACACAAACAAACAGAAAAACAAACATATAATTGCATACACTATTTGTAAATCAAAGACAGATAACTATGGGGCCAGGGGACATAATAGACAACGAAGAACTAAATTAACAGTGAAATAAAGTCTTACGCGCGGAAGCGAAGGAGGTAAAGCCTGTCGCACACACTCTTGTAGAATGGTTGTTAAATATTATATGGGGGACATGAAGTAATTCATGTGTTGACCCTAAGAAAGTCAACTTTGTATGGGTAGTAAGTTAATTTACTATGTGAGGGCAGGTCTTATAAGACAACGGTCCGGTTCAGACATACCTCTGATAAATATAATATAGCATGTGAGAAGGGGCTCACGCCAACCAGTCAAGTTTGTGGCGATTGCCAGTAGCCAAGTAAGGCTTTGCTACATTGTGACAATAGTTATTAATAGTCTATTGGAATGCCCAAAGCCAGGTTATCTAGAGTCTTTGACAAAAATTAGAGACACTAATTTTTTGTTTAGGAACCTCTTGCGTCACAACCAATGAGTGAAAGTTGATGACGCAACACAAGAGGGGTGGGTGTGTGTCAAAGACTCGATAGTACCACACCTCGTGAAGCCATAGCACAGTTGAGTAGACACTCAACAGGCCACGTTTGCCAGCAGAGTGCGATGTGAGGTAACACGCACGAAGGTGAAGGTCACCCCGCGTGGTGTGTAACCAGGGGAGAGAGGTTAGGTAGACGGGAGACTGGACTTGAGGCGTTCACATCGTTTAGAATAGCGTTAGGAGTTTTGTGTTCACTAATAGATAGAACTAGCATAGGGTTAGCAGTTTGTGTTAGATAATTCTGTGGCTGTATATTGTGTATTGCATTAGCGACTGTTTACCGCTTGTAAGCGAGCCAACGGCAATAAAATGAACCATACATTTTGCCTCCCACACGACTTGCAAGTTGTCTTGTATGGGTGTGTGAGAAGTACCCAATGAGACCTGTCAGTTGAGTCGTTGACACTTCTGTTGGTTTGTTTTGAAAGAGTTCCATCTCAGCTCTATGCAGTTCTCTTTCGGTCTTGATCATTTGTAGGATTTCTTCGTTCTCCTTCTTCATCTCAGCCATGCGCTGAATCTCTTGTTTGATGTTGAGCTGGATTTCTTTCATGTTGGCCAGCAGCTTCTCATTATCGCTGGTCGGAGTCGTCGTCAGCAGTGCCTCGACTTGCTTCTTCAACTCGTCTATTTGCTTTTGAAGTTGATCTCTTTCAGCTTGTGCTATACCCGTGGCTGTCTCGCCCCTCTGCATTGCTTCCTTGAATGGTGTCTTTGTGATGGTGGCGATCTTTGAGACGTCTCTGTGTCATTGCAGGTACGGACAGCCCAGGTACCTTGCTCCATGTTTGCCCAGGCAGTTGGCTCACTTTCCTTTGTTGTTGGGTGCTCGGAAGTCCGTGTCCAGCTTGGCCAGCGGACACTCCTTGAAGGCGTGGTGATCGGCGCAGTATCGACAGATTTCCGTCTTACTGCGACATGTTGCTCTGCTGTGGCCGGCCCTCTGGCATCTTGAACATTGATTGACTCTTGGGATGAATCTCTCTGGCTGTTGAGTTTTCTTGCTGATTGATACTGTGATCGGCATTTCGCTGCCCTCCGACGTCACTACTGCCAAGGTTGTAGGTATCTTGGAGCAGGTGAGAAGCCGCTCCGCGTTCAAGAATCGGATGTGAAGATTCTCTTCACGTGCTGCTTCAGGATTTCTTCATCTGTCAGCTCCACTGGTATCCGCTTGACAACCCATCGGACTGTTTTTGAGTCGGTGTTTCCGACTCTGGTGTCTTTCTCCTCTTTCTTCTCTGCTGTCTTGGTTCTTGACTGTGTTGGGCTGTCAATCTTCTCCCTCGTAGTAGCTTCAGTAATAGCTGTAGTATCAGGCTCTTTGATGCAGCTAGCAGGTGGGCTCTCGACGTTCTTCTTCTTGTTGTCGGCTCCCACGCCGCACATCTTGGCAACAGCGTGTTTCTTGTTGTTGGACTTTCAACGTGACATTTTCCCGCGTATCAGGCTTCTTGACAGAATAATGCGACTTGCCTTGTTAGCGCTCGCAGTGCGAATGTGACCTGAGATGACGATATCAGATATTAAGTAAAACACCCTTTTAAATGCTTTGAGGAGGCCATCATGGCTGAATGGATGTAAGTGCTCGTTCTTACACATCCGGTTTGCTGATGCAGAGGTGGCGGGTTCAACCCCTACACCAGTCAGTTGAATTAAACTGTTCACTTCTCGCCCTTGATTTGGGGGCGTAAATTTCAAGTACATCTGAAGTCAGAGTGGGTTCACCTGATGGCGATGGACATTGGTAATAGGGAGCTTCTTCTTCTTCTTCTTTCGCTCACTTGAAATATGTCGATAACTGCAATATTGTTTCTTGTATAAATTTAACTGTCCTATTTAGTTCACTCAGTGCTCCACAGAGTTTATAGGGAAAGCTAATCCACACGCAAAAACCTGTCCAGTAGAATAGAAGTAGTAGCACATGTAAATGTATGGACTACGCTTGTGTTCAAAGCGAATGAGTGCCAAAAAAATGCCTTGAGGGGTATTGAGTATTTGGTTCTAGCCCCGTATTTATATAGACCAGCTGGGCCAATACTTGACATTACAGCAATCGGGGACATTGCCTTATATGCTCCGTATAGACCAGTTGAGTCAAGAACCGATATCACAGCACTCATCATCATCATCATCATCATCATCATCATCATCATCATCATCATCATCATCATCATCATCATCATCATCATCATCATCATCATCATCATCATCAAGGCCTTGTCATCTGACGTAGGCGTTCATATCTCGGTCTCTGGTGTTCTGTATCAACTCTGCTGATGATATTCCTCCATACCACCGTCTCAGTCCATCCAGCATCATTTCTCTTGGTCTGCCACTGCTTCTCTACCCCTTGATCTTTCCAGTTGTCACGGTGTTCTCTAACACCGTTCTTCTCATCCCATGACAAACGAAAGCTCGTTTGTCTCATTCTTATTGTTCCTAACTAATTTAGTGTCCTAACATTCCATGCTCCTATTTTAAATTTATTTAGTTTAGTTTGGTTCTGCCATTAGTATCTTGATGACGGTCTGGTGTCACATGTGGCTCATGAATGTCCCTACGGAATGAGGATATCCTAAGACAGCTATTAACGTCACTCACAGACTCTAAACTGTGGATATTCATGAAAACTTGGGGAGATAATGTGGTCTTTTACCTCGACCCTTGACAGCCATTTCCGACTGTTTTGACAAGCGAGTGCCCTGCCCTTCTGTTCAGCTGCAGAGTTGTCCACTTATCCCGGTGGATGGTCGGTCCCCAGGTCTGTGTTTGCTACACCGCGAAGTGCTTCCCACCCTCTACCACTGGGAGGTGCAGTTGCGATTTTCCTGTCCTAAAGTTATAGTACATGCTAGCCAAAACTCTCCTTAACTTGAACATAGTGAATTTAAATACAGTCGCCATAAACACAATATTTCACGATTTCTGGCTTGGTTTATTTCACTGACGAAGTGCAGCGAAATATGCCAGGCAAGAAACCGTGCAATATTTAGTTGACGGCGTCTGTGTTTAAACATGAAATGTCCCAAACACCATCCATCCATCATGTGCCATGCTGGTAAGCGTGAGCGGTCATATTCTACCATCTCACTCGATCACCAGAGTCGTGGATCAGCTCTGTGTTTCTGTCTCGACCATGCCACAAGGCCAAGCCATCCAGGTACTTGCTTCTAGGCCTTCCCCTTGGTCTGTTCACCTCGATCTTACCAGTTGTCACCAAATTCTCCAATCCATTTCTTCTCATAACATGCCCAAAAAATTGTGACGGTCTACATCTAATGCATGCATCTAATCAGTTTACGATCTTCATTTGTTTCTTGAAGAACTTGTTCATTGTCTTTCTGGCTGTCCATGGTATTCTTTGCATTTTCCTCAGAAACCACATTTCTACAGCCATCAGATGTTTTTCAGCCTGACTGCTCATTGTCCAAGCTTCACATCCATATAAAAGTGCAGGTTCTATGTAGCATCTCAACACTGTTTTTCTCGTTTCAGTTGACATCATTTTATTGGTCAGTATGTTTTTCATCTTGTTAAAGGTTACTTTTGCCGTGGCGATTCTTGTTCTCTTCAAGGCATCTCCCATCAGATGTTATTACTGTTCCGAGGTAATTGTACCTATTCACTTGTTGAAGAATATTCCCATTTACTTGTATATTACATTGTGGTATTTCTTCCTTCCTAGTGACGACCATAATCTGTGTCTTTGTACAATTTAATTCTAACCCTAATTGTTCACTGCGTGTAACAACCGCATCTGTGACAATTTGCAGGTCCTGTTCATTGTTTGTCAAACACATCGTATTTATATTTGTCTTCAGGTGTATGGTCCTTATTAAACATCACGTCTATCCGTTCCTATCTGTCATCTGTTGTTTGTGTGCCGACGAAGGCTTTAGTCGCAACGTCCAGTTTGTCACTTGTGATTGTGTTCTAGTAGAGCTTAACGATTCAACTTCTCGTCTTCGTTGATTCACTCTCTGTCATCTGATATGTTAATTAAGTTGCTGATATGCTTATTTATAAGCTTTATACATAAAACCCTTCTCTGTCCTCCTCTGCTTCTTTCACCTAGTATTTGCCCATATATGGCTAACTTCTCACCCTCACCTGCTTTGTTAATATCCACCGTACATTTCAAGAGTCTATTTTTTGTGTGGCTTTGTTGAGTGATCGTGAACAGCCTGCAGTTCTCAATACCCAGGGTTAGTTTTCTTCTCTTTCACCTCGACACTTCTGCAAGCTTCTTCACATGTTTCTTATTCACTTCTTCAGTTTTCACAGCCATATTGAAGAACAGGCCACACACAGCTTTTCATTATGCGAGGTTTTGAATACGAGATATAGAATATGAACAAATGATACATCCTTGTTTGCTCTAGCTGGATTTGAAATCAAACGTAGTCCATACACTCCACTTCTAGTAGCACTGTGCTGAAAGTTGGAACCCAGAGACGAACCCACAACCGTCAGGGCGCCTTGCAGGAGGATTAACTACTGCGCCATGGAGAGCCCAATGCCAAAAAATATGGATCCCCATATATAGCACACTTTGCCATTGTTGGTGTTTTTTTCTTAAATTTGCAAAATCAAATCTTTTACTGTCTGTGTTTAATTTCTGTGTTTATTATCTGTGCTTACTTTCTATGTTTATTATCTGTGCTTACTTTAAGTGTGTATTTACTTTCTGTAATTACTTTCTTTGTTTATTATGTGTGCTTACTTTCTTTGTTTATTATCTGTGCTTACTTTAAGTGTGTATTATCTGTGTTTACTTTCTGTAATTACTTTCTTTGTTTATTATGTGTGCTTATTTTCTTTGTTTATTATCTGTGCTTACTTTCCTTGTTTATTATCTGTGTTTACTTTTTGTGTTTATTATCTGTGTTTACTTTCTGTGCTTACTTTCTGAGTTTATTATCTTTGCTTACTTTCTGTGCTTACTTTAAGAGTTTATTATCTGTGTTTACTTTCTGTGATTACTTTCTTTCTTTAGAATCTGTGATTACTTTCCTTGTATGGTCGGAAAGTAAGTAATCTGTGATTACTTTCTAAGTTTATTATCTGTCCTTACTTTCTGTGTTTATTATCTGTGTTTACTTTCTGTGTTTATTATCTGTGTTTACTTTCTGTAATTACTTTCTTTGTTTATTATGTGTGCTTACTTCTTTGTTTATTATCTGTGCTTACATTCCTTGTTTATTATCTATGTTTACTTTTTGTGTTTATTATCTGTGTTTAATTTCTGTGATTACTTTCTGTGTTTATTATCTGTGTTTACTTTCTGTGTTTAGTATCTGTATTTACTTTCTGTGTTTATTATCAGTGCTTACTTTCTGTGTTTATTATCTTTGCTTACTTTCTGTGTTTATTATCTGTGCTTACTTTCTGTGTTTATTATCTGTGCATACTTTTTGTGTTTATTATCTGTGTTTACTTTCTGTGTTTATTATCTGTGCTTACTTTCTGTGTTTATTATCTTTGCTTACTTTCTGTGTTTATTATCTGTGCTTACTTTCTGTGTTTATTATCTGTGCTTACTTTCGTGTAGAACTGCAGATGCCAAGGTCACCTGCAGAAATCTGGAGACGATTCCTCCTGTTGCAAACAGGAAGTACTGTCACTGCCATTGATACCTTACGATTTGAAGTAAGCATAGAAAATAAATGTTAAAAACGAAAAATAAAGGACTCTTTAAAACGCCGTGATATATGCCAAGTAGCAGGTGTGACGCAATAAGATAAAATACAAGTATCAGAGAATCCCAAAACCAAAAATGCTAGAAAAACCAAGCGCATGACACAGAAACACAGAAACGTCATCACTGATTGTCAACAATAACAACAGACTGACTTGGGAGATTCTTCGGAGCGGCAGCTCATGTCGATTTAGGAAATATTGCCTGATTAAACATAGGTTTTATATCCACTTATTGGCTGAAATAGTCATTGGAAATAATCTATGGACACAACATGCATAGAAGCTACAAATAAACAGACATGCAAACATAGAATATCTGATGTCTGAAGATTGGCAGAAAGGACCTTGCAAGGATAGAGAGAAGGACGTCAAGTGGACGAGAAACAAGCCGGAGCACTGCGAAATTAAACCGTTTCAACTTTCAAAAGTCCACTGGAGTATCTGTTCTTCTTTAGTTCGAGTTCGGATTCCGGAGCCTACCATTATTGACGAGCTGTTGTATTATAAAGTTACTTGCAGAGTTTATGTTTAACCCCGAAGCATCGCTTGGCAATATACATTGGATATATAGGCCTGTTCCGTGGCAAAGGTGTTACGGACGCAGTTCGTAAACCGGCATACCGCGTTCGAAACATAGCTGCTTGCGATTTGGCAGCAGACCGCATTGTGTGTTTTCTTTTATAAAATGGTATGGGTGTCGGTCGTTAAAAAAACAATGGCAAAATACTGAACGTTAACTTGCCAAAAGATCACAAACAGCCAAGAAATGCCGGGGTTGACTTCGACGTCCTGTGAAGGATATGCAACCGTTTTATATAATACCATCCCCATGTTTTTATAGACCACTCCTGACTCGATATGTGATGTGGTCAGTGTCAAACCGTCAGAGCGACTTTACTTCCCACTTTGTCTCAGCGATTCAATGGGTATGCTCAGGAAGATCGAGTTAGGCTGGGCACGAAGATAGTGGGTGGAGTCTCTGAAGAGGTCAAGGCTGACAAAGAAGGAGCTTACTTTGTGTACCAGGCCACGCGGATGTAGAAGGTAATGAAAAAGCCAAGAGGTTGGCATGCGGCTCTACTGTGGACCGAGGACGAGCAATGGACCAGGATTATATATTGAATGCCTTCATGGAGACAGGGCATCTAATCGAATGGAGTCATGCCTAAAAATCGAGAGGATCGGCATCATTACACCGGGTTTTATCCTATATGGCCTAGTCTCTTTCTACAGGGCAGCATGCAGAAAGCGCCGCATAAAGCAGGAACTCCGTAGCTTCAGCGACAACCCTCAGGAGTCTCCGAGAAAAATACACTCGTGAACCGAAAGACGTAGCCCGGAATCGAACCCACAACCTTCGGAGCGAGAGGCAGACGGCTTGACTACTTCGCCACGGAGACTGCGATCTTGACTAGACTGCAGAAACATCAGATCATAAGGGGTGAAGGCAAACAAGAGCTCGATATACGAGAGCCTACGAAAAGTAGTCAACCAACACAGAACAGGTGTCAGCTGCTACACATTGATGGACATAATGAGCAGGGGATTCCAGCACTTATGGCCTGAATTGTTCCATATGCAAAGAGGAGACTCTGCACTAACTATCGCTAGGAGATGTTCAAACTTCAATAAGTGCTCCAGTCTCCTACTATAGATCAGAGCTGGCAGATTATCTAACTTTTATAATACTCCAGTCTCCTACTATAGAAAATGCTAGGCGATTCTCAAACTTCCATAAGTGCTATAATCTTCTACCATAGAACATGCTAGGCGATGCTCAAACTTCCATAAGTGCTATAATCTCCTACCATAGAACATCCGAGGCGATTCTCACATTTCCATAAGTGCTATAATCTCCTACCATAGAACATGCTAGGCGATGCTCAGACTTCCATAAGTGCTATAATCTCTTACTATAGAACATGCTAGGCGATTCTCAAACTTCCATAAGTGCTATAATATTCTACTATAGAACATTCTAGGCGATGCTCTGACTTCCATAAGTCCTATAATCTCTTACCATAGAACATGCTAGGCGATTCTCAAATTTCCATAAGTGCTATAATATCCTACTATAGAAAATGCTAGACGATTCTCAAACTTCCATAAGTGCTATAATCTCCTACCATAGAACATGCTAGGCGATGCTCAAACTTCCATAAGTGCTATAATTTCTTACCATAGAACATCCGAGGCGATTCTCGCATTTCCATAAGTGCTATAATCTCCTACCATGGAACACGATAGGCGATTCTCAAATTTCCATATGTGCTATAATTTCCTACTGTAGAACATGCTAGGAGATTCTCGATCTTCCGTAAATAGAAGGTGAATAATGACGTAGAAGAGTAGAATTAGGGGAAGAAGGAGGAGGAAGAAGAAGAAGAAGAAGAAGAAGAAGAAGAAGAAGAAGAAGAAGAAGAAGAAGAAGAAGAAGAAGAAGAAGAAGAAAGTTACTACAGATCCTCTTAGGTTTTCAGTCGTATTCAGAAGTATATTAGCGTAGAGTTCCTGAATCTTATATATAAAAAAGGATGTGCGTATCTCCGTATGTCCTTTATTTGTTCGCGAACGGCCCATCCGATTGAGATGAAATTTTCTACACACCTTCCTTTCATTCCAGAGCTGTCAACTGTCATAGTTTTTTTTTCTTCCTCCTCCTCCTCCCTCCTCCCCTCCCAAAATACGTACGTAAATATATGATGATGATGATGAAAGAATCCCCGAACCAAAGGGAAGAAAATGACGTGACTACACAGAATCGTCACACGGCAATCATCATCATCAAGTGCCGTGCCGGCTGGCGTAGGCGTTCATGGCTCTCCGTAGATCTCAGTCTTTGGTTTTTTGGATCAACTCTGCTGCTGATATTCCTCCATGCCACGGCAATATCAATAACAATTCATCTTTTTATGTGTAAGGAAGTTATCTACAGTCGTGTAGAAGGGAAGAACTAGACGAGTATGAATTCGGAATGGCGAACTCTCTCCTCCTCTCTTCTCCTCCCTCCTCCTCCCTCTACCTCCTCCCTCCACCCTCCTCCTCTTCTTCCTCCCTCTCATCCCTCTCCCGACTCCCTCCTCCTTCTCCCTCTTTCTTCTCCCTCTTCCTCTCCCCTCCTCCTCCATCCTCCTCCCTCCTACTCCCTCCGCCTCCTCCCCCTCCTTCCTCATCTTCCCTTCTCCTCCCTCTCCCTCCTTATCCCTCCTCCTCCTCCTGCCTCCCTCTTCCTCCTCCTGCCTCCTTCTCGCTCATCATCCTCACTCCTCCTTCTCCCTTCTTCTCCCTCTTCCCTCTTCCTCCTCCTCCTACCTCCTCCCTCTCCCTCCTCCTCCTCCCTCTCCTCCTCCTCCTCCTGCGATCTCCTCCTCCCTCCTTCTCCCTCTTCCTCCTCCCTCCTCCTCCCCCTCCTCCTCCACCCTACTCCTCCCTCCTCTTCCTAATCCCTCCTCCTCCCTCCTATTCCTCCTGTCTCCTCCTCCCTCCTCTTCCCTCCTCCACCTCCCTCTTCCTCCTCCCTCCTCCATTTACCCAAGACAGACAGACATACAGATAGTCGGGAACGGGATCTTATATGACTACTTATATGATTTAAATGAGATGCTCTCCACCATGGGCTGGGCCGGGTCAGACAGACAGACAGACAGACAGACAGACAGATAGATAGACAGACAGACAGACAGACAGTCGGGAACGGGAGCTTATATGACTACTTATATGAATTAAATGAGATGCTCCCCACCAGAGTCTGGGCGAAGCCGGGCCGTGTCAGCTAGTTTGAAATATAAAAATATTATTTCGTTCTGGTTGTTTTCTATGTCGAAGCGGGTAGTGCCACCTCAGCGTCACCCGCCCATTGGCATGAAAGAAACACCGCAGTTTCCGTTCATGTGAAACTCACATTAAACAGGAGACTTAATGTGTATACATTCTGCAGTGGAGGCAGACAATCACAGTAGCAAGGACTGTTTGGTTTGTAAGATGTGATTCCCATGGAAGACTGTAATGTTAAAAAAATTGTTTCAAGGGCAAGAGGATCTACTTCATTGTATCCGGTTATATCCCGTATGGCTCGGTTTCTGTCCACAGGACAGCTTACCCAATGTGTCTCACAAAACACGAACTCCGTTGCTCCAACAAAGACCCGCAGGAGTAGCGGAGAAAATTGCACTCGTGAACCAAAATACGTAGTCAGAAATCGAACCCACAACCTTCGGAACAAGAGGCTGACGGTGTAACTGCTTGGCCACGGAGATGTCATGTTTAACTCTGGAGCCCGATGCACCGGCTCTGTGGTAAAGGAGTTACGGACGCAATTCATAACCCCGTATAGCGCGTTAGTAACACAGCTGCGGGCGATTTGGCAGCAGACGGACTTGCGTCGGTTTTCATACAATGGTATGATCGTTTAGAAAGCTATGGCAGACTACTGAACTTAAACTTGCCAAGAAGTCACAGACAGCCAAATAAGGCTGTAAAACGTCATGTAAAGGATACGCAACTGACTTGTATAGGCGTTCAGATAGCCTAGACCAGAGGTTCTCAACCGGTAGGGAATCCCCCCCCCCCCCCGCCGGGGAATTTTAGGGTTTCCAAGGGGGGGGGGGAATTAAGATTATTCCAAGATCGCGTTAATACAAGAACCGATTACTTGATATTGATATTGTTTTTCCCTTCATACTGTACGGTTCTGTACGTCTCACCTTTCTAAAATTCAATTTATAAAGTAGGTACATGAGGGCGCATAGACTTGATTTAGTATGTGCTATTAAATTTAGCTTTCATTATTACGTATACTATGTAGGGGCAGGGGCGGGATTGTTAGGTAGGAAATACTAAAGGGGGGAATGACGTTCTGAAAATATGGGGAAGGGGGGCACGGGCAAAATTTTTAGGTAGGAAATACGAACAGGGGGGGGGGATGACGTTCTGAAAATATGGTGAAGGGGGGCACGGGCCAAAAAAGGTTGAGAACCACTGGCCTAGACCCTGAGATTGCTTTGTATCTATGTGAGTAAATTTTCTCCCCACACGCTACTAAGGCACTATCTCCACGAGTACTGTGTAGCACAGCGCCTTTTCCCTCCATACGCCCAGAAACCAACGGCTGAAATTTATGTCTTAGTGAAGATACCGCATTTATTCACAGTTACAGAAATGGTATTGTTAGTTCAGAGAAGTTTGACTGATATTGAAACGTTTCATAAAATGTTCTATTCTTTTCTTCAGGAAGGAAGATTAACCAATATCCCAGATAACAGCCCCCCCCCCCCTTCCCCCAGGCCTGGTTAACATTTACATTGCCAGCAATCCACTGACTAACATTTCAGACGAGGCCTTTCATTACTCCGCCACTACGTTGCAGTCTCTGTATTTCATGAATGTACCTGTGATATTTGTCCATCAAGTATGATGATAACCATTTATTTCAGCCAGTGGGCTTGAGAATTTGGAGCCGTGAGTTCTCAGATTTTTGGCAAGACCTATTTTGACTCGACGTGTTCTTTGACAATCTGGGCAAAGAATGCTTGACATTCCACGATGGGTATCTTCTGTGGTGGCTTTTCTGTCCAGTCTTTTATTTTTCACAACTCTTGCAGTCCTGTTACGCAAGTGACTACATCCTTGCGTAATGATGTACGGCATGAATTGCAGTCTTTGGCAGCAGACTCCCAAGTGTCGTGATGAATTTCATAAGCTTTGAACGATATCTTCAGTCTTTAAAGCGTTTCCTCTGACCGCGTTGGGAGCGTTTAACACAGTAGGAGTCTCTAGGTTCCCACTTTAACATCTTTAACAAAATAGTAGGAGTCTCTAGGTTCCCACTTTAACATCTTTAACAAAACAGTAGGAGTCTCTAGGTTCCAACTTTAACGTCTTTAACAAAACAGTAGGAGTCTCTTGGTTCCCACAAAGTTGTTGTTAGAAAACACATGTATATATCTTCATATATACATATACTACGAAAACATATTTTGAAGCCTCAAATTTGACTTCTTCAGACATTACGCTAGTTTTCATGGGAGACATGAGTGCATAGGGTGATTTAAATATAACCAGATTTACGTTTCCAAGGAGATAACACACAGACTATGTTTTCGTTGAAAATTCGCTGGTTTCTCTAAGCAGACTGTCACTTTTGTCACCTCCAGTGTAGCTGGTCATGTGTTTGTTATGGTTATTATTAATGTAAATGTTTATTCTGTTTGTAGTATAAGGGTCATTTTCTTCCATCGATAAGTTTTTATAAAACCAATGACCAATCCCTATAAGACTGTCAGCAACAGATGCTTCAGGCATTACAGGATAACTTCTCTCGCACCACACAAAAAGATTTGTCAGTCGTACGAGAGGTATTGATTATACATTTTATTGCCACAGGCTCTTTACATTACATCAATGCACAAAAACGGTCGCTAACAAATCACACATGAATACACCACAGAATTGCCTATCACTAGTCGTTCCTAACCCTATTGCTAATTCTATCTACTGGCTAAAGAATACGCATCGACGCCTAAGCGATGCGCTCCCTACGAAGTCTGTCCCCTGTCTGAGGAAATCTCCGCGTGTTGATTACACGGTACGCGGAGTGACCTTGTGCGTACTTCGGCTTCTGCGTGCTGCCTCACTCAGCACGCTTGGAGTCGTGGTCTCTCTTGAGTCTAGTTCTCTGTATTTGTCACGCTGGCGTGATTACGCCGTGACCAGAGTGCTTACTCTCTGGTTGACACCTTCGTGTCTCATGAGAGAACTGTTTGATAGTTCCCCTTCCTATTTACCACCTGCACCTACCCTGCCCTCATGTAGAGGCACTGGGTGACCTCTAATCTACTTGAGGTAGACCACTCATTCAGGGTGGTCTTCCCTGAGTCTTTGACACACACCCTCCCCTCCTGTGTTGCGTTACAAACTTTGACTCATGGTTGTGACGCAAGAGGTTTCTAAAAAATTAGTGTATCTAATTTTTGTCAAAGACTAACTTGGTTCTGGGTAACTCAATAGACTTCTACTGACTATTGTCACAATGTAGTCTCACTTTACTTGGCTACTGGTGATCGCCACAAACTTGTCTGGTTGGCGTGAGCCCTCTCTCACTGGCAATATTATATTAATTAGAGGTATGTCTGAACCGGACCGTTGTCTTATAAGACCTGCCCTCAAATAGCAAATTAACTCACTACCCATACAAAGTTGACTTTCTTAGGGTCAACACATGAATTGCTTCATGTCCCCCATATAATATTAAACAACCCTTGCATAAGTTGTGTGCGACAGGCTTTACCTATCTCGCTTCCGCGTGTAAAGTTATCTTCCACTGTTAAGTTAGTGTTTCGTTGTCTATTGTGTCCCCTGACCCGGAGTTATCTCCCTTTGTTCTAAAAAATGTATGTTATTTATATGTTTGTTTTTCTGGTTGTTTGTGTGTTTGGATCTACCTAATAATATACTTTACCTTCTAACATGTGTGTCTGTCTATAATATGTAAGTAAGATAGTTTTCAAGTGCCATAATTCGGTTAAATGTGTCCACAAACAAGTGTATAACACTAATTCGTGACTACGTTTCCGTCTTATGAGACTTAAAATACTTTTCTAAGGTCTACATTAAACTACACATTCAAGACGGTACATTTCAACATTGAAAGCAAACGCTTGACGCAGACAAATAATAAAAAGTCGCTTTGAGCGGCAGAAAAAATCCGCTAGTCGTCCTCACTCTCCCTTGTATATTTTCCATTTTCTCTCACTTTCACACTTCTGTCACACATCTCTCATTCTCCTATTCTCTCACTTTCACATTTTTGTCACACATCTTTCGTTCTAATATTTTAAAAACCTTGAAGTGACACTGTACAAGTTTGGCTCAGTTTGAAAAGAGTTGAGCTTCCTGACTGTGCGTAACTTACTGCACGAGTCATGTATTTACAAAATATTTACATGGATGAAATAGGGTTGATATTTTGTACCCTGATGATATTAAACACTATATTCTCCTGAAATACTACTACTACTTCTATAAATATTTATCTGCTAATTTGTTGTACACAATTACTCTAATTTAAGGGAATTAATCTAACTATCTAAAAAAATGAAAATGATGTGAGATGAGTTATGTACCTTTCTGAAATGGGAAATGTAAAATGTAATAACATTATAAATAAAGTTTCAATGAAAAGAAATATGATTGATATTTTTACTATACATGGTGTAAATGATATGTGTTAACTGTACAATCCTTTTATGCTATAACACTTTATCCTATAAATTGTAAACTAATTTTAATTCTAAATGATGAGGTTGTTAAAATGTTCATTAAGATGGAATGAAATCAAGTGAAATGAAATGAACTAAATGGTACTGTTCCTATCTTGACTAATTGGTGTTGTTGGTATCTAAACTAAATGGTGCTGTTGCTATCTAAACTAAATGGTGCTATTGCTATCTAAACTTTATCCTAGACTTTAATTAGTTGTTAATAAATTTAAAGTACTATCCTAATCTACTTTTATGCTAAGTAAGTGGGTAAATTAATGATTTATCTAAGCTACACAAAAAAATCTATTATATTCCTTAAATCTAATCTAAATCTATATTAACGTAACTACTCTAACTATAATTTATCCCTTTTTAAAACCGTTATAATACATATCACATTAACTAAATATATATACATGGTATTTATTTACCTAAGGTTAGTGGTTGCCATAACGTACAGAAATTGCTTTCGTTGGCATAGTTTATATATACACAATTGTCCTGGGTATCTTAAATACACTACACAGTCATACTTGTGTCTTATGGGTATTCTCCCACTCGCAGAGTCCGCTGGTGTCGTAGACGAGTATATTCGTGTCTGTTCTTCATACATTGTTCTGACACTGTTCTTCCACATTAACACAGGTGAATCACCGGAACACAAAATGGAGCATAGTAAGTAACGAGCTGTCTCTGTACACACGGTGATCAACTTGTTTTTTTTTTTGGGAGCATAGTTCCTATTCTCTGACTACGGACACATGGTAGTTCACAGTTCTTAGTACACAGTCCTGCTCCTGATGTCTATGTGTTACATAGGATATTTTACACAGAATATTTTACATGTACTAAATTAACATTCCTTACACTACCTTTTCCTTTGGGATATCAGGTATTTCTACCTCAGATGGTCGACTAAGGGTATCAGCAAGAATATTATCCCTACTCTTAATATGCTCTATACTAAAAGTATAATTCTGTAATATTAATGACCATCTGTAGATGCGGTCGTTGCGATGCACCCCACTTTGTATGACCGTGATAGGGGAGTTATCGGTCTGGACTACGAAGTGATTGCCCACTAGAAATCGATGCAACTTCCTCACCGAATAGATGACGCTTAGGGCTTCCAACTCTGATATGGAATATCTGGACTCAGCAGGTGTGATCTTGCGGCTCACGTAGCAAATGGGATGGAAGATGCCATCATAAAACTGGCCTAGTACTGCAGCGATGGAAATCCTGCTGGCATCTGTCCTAAGATAATAAACGAGCCTAGGATTAGGCAAACGGAGGATTGGTACATTACTAAATAGGATTTTCAATTTTGACAATGCAGAAATTAATAATGCATCTTTGACATCTAATTTTACTGATGCTTTTAAAACGTTTGAAAATACACTTGTAATTTCAGCTAAGTTCGATATGAACTTACTATAATAGTTTACTAAACCCAAAAGACTCCTGACCTGCTTTTTTGTTGTAGGCATGGTCAGGTTCATAATTTTAGTAATAATTCTATTATCAGTTTTTAGTTGTCCATGTGAAATGACATGACCCAAAAAATCAATTTCTTGTAGGCCCAATTCAACTTTGCTCGGTTTGACCGTGAGACCGAAGAGTCGCAACCTATCGAAGACATGTCTGAGTTTCAGTAAGTGTGTTATTCAGTCCTCTGTATGGACACAAATATCATCTATATATGTCACAGTATTCGTCACTCCATGTAATAAATCTCTAGTTAAGCGTACGAAAGTGGCAGGAGCGTTACGAAGTCCGAAAGGAAGAAACCGCCACTCGTAAAGACCTAAAGGTGTTGAGAATGCAGTAAGATGGATGGATTGAGTCTGCATAGGGACCTGCCAATATCCCTTAGTAAGATCTAATTTAGAGAAGATTTTGGAGGTGGACATATCAAGGATAAGATCTTCGCAGGAAGGAATTGGTTCTGCGTCGATCTTAGTGACATTGTTGAGTTTTCTATAGTCCACACAAAGACGAATTGTGGAGTCTTTTTTCTTGACCAAGACGATTGGAAAGGAGTACTCTGATGTAGATTTTTGAATGATTCCACTAGCTTCTAAGTTCAGAATTTCTTTATTTAGATTTTCTCTATAGCTAAGTGGGATAGAGTACGGCCTGCATTTGATAGGCTTAGAGTCCGAAAGAAGGATGGAGTGTTCGATCCTGTCCGTCCTACCTGGAATGTCGGAAAATATGTCCTTATACTCTGTTATTAATTCTATTGTCTGTCGTCGTTGTTCGTCTGTCAGTCCCTGTTCTAACCGTATAGAATCTAAGGTCGCAGTCTTGTCTACAATTGGAACAGGTAGTTCCATCCCGTCGTCGTCTACCTGATTCAGTACGGTGGTGGTGCTAAGTGCGTTTTCTGTATACTCACTAGGTGTATGCATATCGTCGGCTTTGCCAGTCTCACTAACTAGTGTAGTTGCGTTGTGTATGTCTGTCGTCTCATCTATAGGTGTGGGTGCATTGTGTTCGTCTGTCTCTAGTTCCGTCTCTTGTCGTGAAAAGTAAGGTTTCAACATGTTGATATGAAATATCTTTAAGTGTCCGTTTATCGATATTTCATAGTCGACATTTGAAAGTCTTTGTATCACCTTGAAAGGCCCTTGCCATGAAGTTGTCATATTATTACGTTTGTCAGGTAGTAATAGCAATACATCTTGACCAGGTTCAAGAATCATGGGTCTAGCACTGTTGTCGGGATTATGATTGAGGATATCTGCATTGTTCACTGGAGTGGGTCTATTATTCTCCTCCCACGCAGATATTTCTTCATCTGTGCAATGTCTTAGCTGGGGTAGACACCCAAGAATTAACTCAGTACAAGGGTTGTTTAGTATTGCACATGTAAAGGTACCAGAAAGGAATGGTGTGTTTATATGGACTCTTGCCAGATGATAGGTTTCTATATTACCAGAAAAAGTACGGCATTTTACAGAGTCACCAGTATAATCTTTTGGATCAACCAGTTCCTTTTTTACCCCAATAATAGAGCTACCACTGTCAAGCAAACATCGGCATGGCTTATCATTGACCAATGCAGTGTGAAACATCAAATTGCCTCTGGAGGCTACAGCTGCGTTTGCATTCTCAAAGGAGGATGTTACAATGTGTCCACATTCTAATTTTCCGTCTGCATGAAATTGGTGACATCGCTCACAATTATCAAAGCATAAAATATCGTTTACACAACAAACATCTTCAGATTGGTTAAAAGGTAATTCATTATTGACTTCACACTCAGTCTCACTTCCGCTATCAGAAGATGTATCAATCAAAATTGCATTATTGGCCTTCATTCTTTGGCGGCCCAGGCACTTATTAGAATAATGGCCGTAGCTAGAACAGAAGAAGCATTTGACTGCACGCCTGTATGCAGTTCTCTTGTTTTGTTGTTTCTTAATGACCTTCTCAAGATGTGTCGGATAGTTTGGTGATTTATCACACATAGAATAAGTATCATGAAAAAGTTGGCAATATACACATTTTGACACTTTCTGATCTTTCTTGTCGACTCTCTGAAATGGTTTTTTACTGCTACGATAGCTTTTAGGTTGATCCTTAACAAAAGAGACTATTTCAGAGTCGATATTAGATGTTTTAAAAATATCCCTATTTGAGGAAAAATATGCTGAGCCTTTCTTCTCAAATTTTTCTATGGTTTCTATGTCTGACTGCTGCAGGAATTTAGCGAAAGGAGATGGTATTGTGGATATGACTTTATCCATGGCTATTAAATTTTTGAGTTTTTCAAAGTCCTTTCCTATATTTGCTGCATTAAGCCATCTATTTAGTACGCTTTGGACATTTGAGACATAATCAATGAAAGTCTCACTTGGTTTAGGTTTTAAATTGGAAAATTGCACTTGATACCCAGGGGCATCAAGTAAGAAATGTTGCATTATCCTATCGTGGATGTATTGATAGTTAGATCTAAGATCAGTTGGTATAGATTCTATAACTTTAAGGGGCTCACCACTGAGGTTCTTCATGTAAATCATGGCCCACATATCAATTGGTACTTGGTGGTATTTTAACTGATATTCTACATTTTCTGTCCAAGCTGATATGGAATCTTCTTTACAGAATGGCTTAATAATATTTTTGTATTTATTAAATTTATTCTCTTCTTGCTGAATCTTTAGTTTTGTAGTGGAAATATCTAAGTGTGAGTCTACTTCCATACCTTTCATCTTTAACTGTGTCTCTGATTCAGTTTGTATTTGTTTTTCTTTCACTCTTGCCATTTCATCTATCTCTCTTTGTTTTACTTCTAATTCTTTTTGTTTAATTTCTAATTCCTTCTGTTTAATTTCCTTATCTTGTTCTAATTGCTTTTGCTTAATTTCCTTATCTTGTTCTACTTGCTTTTGCTTAATTTCTAATTCCTTCTGTTTAATTTCCTTATCTTGCTCTAATTGCTTCTGTTTAGTTATTTCAGCTAGTTCTTATTGCTTCTGTTTAGTTATTTCAGCTAGTTCTAATTGCTCCTGTTTAGTTATTTCAGCTAGTTCTAATTGCTTCTGTTTAGTTTCTTCAGCTAATTGTGCCTCTTTGTGTTTCATTTCTGCCATCTCTTTTTGGTGTTGTCTTTCTCGTGCACGTTCATCTCTATCAGCATCTTTTGCTTCCTTAAATTTTTGATCAGCATATTGTTCTAATTCCTTCCCTGTGTATTCTAATTCTTTGCCTGCTTTTATGAAGTCAGCTAAAGTTGCCATGTTGTTGGGTACTTAGCTCGTGTTGACAAGGACTTAAATATTTACTTTGGTTAATTAGATATGTTAAGTTTTTAAATCTCTGTGTCTAACACTACACCCTTAGCTTGACCTTGAAAAATAGATCACAAAAAATCTACTAATAGATCACAACCTGAAAAAGAGATGCATTATTAATTATATTGCATTCAAAATAGTGTGGGTATACTCATCTTAACGTTCCAGAGATTCAGGTACAATCGTTCGGCACCTCAGGTCTATTCGTTCGGTACTTCGACAAACAGCGTGAGTTATTCTCATACACAGCTCTTGTTACATCTGGTTTACAAGAGCATCAACAATTAACAATTTGTAAACGACATATGACTTTAGACAATTTGGTACAATCACATGCCCCCGGACAAAACAATGTGTTTAATTAATATTAAATGTCAATGTCCTGTCCTCGTTCTAACGTCTTCTGCCTTCCCTAACTATGTCGTTTAATTTATGGGAGTGATGTGCAGACTGAGTCTTATTTGCATAGCAAAAGTAGTGCCATCGTGACGGTAACAAAAAGAAACAATTTTCAAATAAATAAATAAATGCTTTGAAATAAATATAAAAGTAATAATAATTTTTAAATAAATAAATATATTTAATAAATAGCTAGTATAAACAAATAATATGTAATATAAGCCACAGATTTAGGCGAGCAGCCGCTTTGCGATTTGTAAACAATCCTTCGCTGAATGCAAATGGCGTAGGGCAGCTGTTCGTCAGTCGCGATACGTCATCGGCGCAGCGCTATTTTTAGATTGGAAAAATCAATATTGTCGCCGGCTCATTCTTGTGTATTGCTCCGCCGTAAATCATTTTTGACAAATATTCATAAATAAATCAGTAATTATAGAAATAAATGATACAAAACAGTAATAATAATACTTAAAAATCAGAAGAAAACATGTTCATAAGCACAAAATATTCTAATAAGCATAAATAAAACATTAATTGGTCACGATGGGCACAGCACGCATCTTGTTGTAGTCTGCACACGCCATTGTCACTAACATAAATTAAACCCTGTGATTAACTGACAGTAATACTATTTTAGAGCCGTGGGTGTGTGTTTTAGCTTGAACAATTGTCCAAGCTACACTTCTGACACCACTTTATCCTAGCCTGTCAGCAACCGATGCTTCAGGCATTACAGGATAACTTCTCTCGCACCACACAAAAAGATTTGTCAGTCGTACGAGAGGTATTGATTATACATTTTATTGCCACAGGCTCTTTACATTACATCAATGCACAAAAACGGTCGCTAACAAATCACACATGAATACACCACAGAATTGCCTATCACTAGTCGTTCCTAACCCTATTGCTAATTCTATCTACTGGCTAAAGAATACGCATCGAAGCTAAGCGATGCGCTCCCTATGAAGTCTGTCCCCTGTCTGAGGAAATCTCCGCGTGTTGATTACACGGTACGCGGAGTGACCTTGTGCGTACTTCGGCTTCTGCGTGCTGCCTCACTCAGCACGCTTGGAGTCGTGGTCTCTCTTGAGTCTAGTTCTCTGTATTTGTCACGCTGGCGTGATTACGCCGTGACCAGAGTGCTTACTCTCTGGTTGACACCTTCGTGTCTCATGAGAGAACTGTTTGATAGTTCCCCTTCCTATTTACCACCTGCACCTACCCTGCCCTCATGTAGAGGCACTGGGTGACCTCTAATCTACTTGAGGTAGACCACTCATTCAGAGTGGTCTTCCCTGAGTCTTTGACAAAGACACATATGACAACCGTATCTATCCTACTTCACTCATGTAGGTTTGGTCCACAGTGTCCACCTCGGTAAGATTTTACAACAATAGACTGGAGCAGGAAACAGGAAACGTTAACTGAATAACGATACACCGAGAGTCAATACGCTTGGAGTTGTATTCTCACGACACTTTTACTATGTCTCTATGGTTGTTTCCTGACAGGCGTTATCATCAAACTCACATCAAATGATGGCGGCATGCACATAATTGTTGGCAACAATATATAACAGATAGCGGGCGCTTGGTTTAAGTGTTAGTCTGTTACGCTGCCGTGAGGGGCGATCGGTGTAATTTGGTCGCAATATAGAACATATAGCGGTCATGTGATTTAACAGCTAGACCGTTACGCTGACATGAGGGCATATTGTATGTACCATTTGTATGTAACTAATACACCAATGTATTCATCCCGTTGTGTTTTTCACTTATTTGCTAATGTAACACTGGTGTTTTTTACTTTTTTGTTTGTTATAATTTTATACACATCACTGTATTTATTTTATTATGTAATTTAACTTGTAATAATATACTTGTATTCTTTAAACTACTGCCTATTTAGGCCTCTCAAAACCTGTTGATCGGAGATGTAAACTCCATCACAGCTAATTAACACAACCAATATTTCCGCCACACAACCCCGTCGGAATCGAAGCTGTTACCTCCATATGATCTATGGTACCGTCTAGACCCGTATTGTTCTTTTTGGCCAGCTGTCTGTCGTTGGTACCCAGTGTATAAGACACCTCTTTCTGGTAGGATTAGCCTGTCTATTGTTACCCTCTCAGATCGATTGTAATCTTTGGTTTCTAAAATAATGCTTCGCGGAGACGCAACATTTCATTTCACCGTTATTTCATTGTATGTTTTGTTGAGGGCCACGCGACCTATCCCGCATCAGTTATCTGTCATCTTCACTGGGTACCAAGTATCTGATTAATATCTCCAGATGGTGCCACCACAGTTAAGCTACACATAGTCACTATTCCACCTCTGTTTGCGTGGGAGGCACGGTAAACAACTCTAGATCAGAATGAAGACACTCACTAGATTTGGATTAACCCGCACCTTGAGGTTAATATTTGGGCTTCTAATACGGCACTTCGCAACTGTAAAAATGTCATTACCGTTCTTCGGTGTCTGATTTTGGTGAGGAGTAGGCGAAATCTGTAACACCAATTCTGTGTGGATATTACTATGATAGCACGTCTATTTCGTTTTCTAAAACTAGCTACCTTTGTTATCATTATATACCAGCCAGCCCTGTGTCTATTTATTTACAAATAATTACATATTAACCGACCTCTAATTTGTCATTTTGGTTATCAATAACCGCAAAGTGTCCCTGTCTTTCATAGAACCCGTACTTTTGTATGACCGTGAAGCGGGCGCAATGAGCAGACAAGATGAAAACACCAGTGAAGATGTGGTGAAAATATACATACCATGCCCAGATAGAACAACAAATAATTAAGTCCCACTAGAAACAAAGGAAAAACAGTATCTACAACATACTCTTTTCCACTCTTAATGTTTAAGTTTGAGCGAAATATGTCTTTTGTAGCGTGTGATATGAGGAAATGTGTTCTTAGAAATCACCTTGAATATATCTTCATATATACATATACTATGAAAACATATGTTGAAGCCACAATTGTGACTTCAGGCATTATACTAATTGCTGAATGAGACATGAACGCCAATGGTGAACTACGTGGGCCCAGTTAATAAATGTTTGTTTTTTATTAGTAATTGTTTTAGTCATTCTTCTTGTTTCCGATCGGTACAGCAGTATTGATTTCACCTTAAAGCTAAATACGCATATACTATTCAGAATAATTCTGCTAAATATGTTCACAGGTACTGACATTAACATACTTATATGCTTTTCTCACAACGGTAGATCTCTGGTTTTTTTTTCGTAGCTTTATTAAATATTTCTAGTCAGATGTCTTCATATAATTTCTGTAAAAAATGTCTTCATCTAATTTAACTTGTCAATTGCCTTCATATAATTTATGTAATCAACAGACACTGCGTAGGATCTGCAATATTTAGTAGCGGCGGTTGTTGTACACAGTGAACAACTAGGGTTAGAATTAAATTATAAAACGACAAGGATTATGATCGTCACTAGGAAGAATGAAATACTACGATGTAATATACATGTAAATGGGAATATTCTGAAACAAGTGAATAGATACAAGTATCTCGGAACAGTCATAACAACTGCTGGGAGCTGCCTTGAAGATGTTAGTATAAGAATCGCCATGGCGAAGATGAAAAACATAACGACCAATAAAATCTGTCAACTGCTACCAGAAAAAGAGTGTTGCGGTACTACATAGAACCTGCCCTTTTGTATGAATGTGAAAACAATGAGCAGTCCCGCTGAATCTGCTGGCTGTGGAACTGACGTTTCTGAGGAGAATGCAAAGCGACACATCGTGATTCGCTTCTCTGGCGCCTATGTTGGGTATAGTTAGCGACCAGGGGCGTTATTCGAACCGTCAATGACACCACCTAGCTCAGTTACGTACTCGCCCACTGCCACACTATCCCACCAAACAGTAGGACTCGAACCTGTCTAGCGCTATGGCAGCAACTAGACACCATTGTTATACATTTACGTCTTAATATACTCTTAGAAAGCTCCGCCTAGGGTGGACACCCATATCGCCCCGCAGCGTGATTCGAACCACCAATGATATAACCTAGCTCCGTTAGATACTCGACTACCACCCCACACATACCAACCACACAGTGAGATTCGAACCTGTCAAGCGCAATGGCAGTAACTAGAACCCTGTTACACATTGGTGATATCCCACTATGACCAACTACGCACCCCTGCCATCTTTCACCACTTACCAACCCACCCCACACATTATTCTTTGCGGTTATTATTTTATTCCCACACCACCCGTGATTAAAAACAACAGATGGCGCCAGCGGCCTCCCTAGACCCCAACACTAATATACACCTGCCGGCAATATCGACTTTTTGCTCACAGATATTCCCGATCTTAACAAAAGATACAAATACATCAACTCGTAACAGCCGGCGCACACCAATCGATTATGCATAAATTATGTCCCCCCCACTCCCCTTTGAGCTTACTAAAATACGACCGCTCCTCATGGCTCCTCATAGTCCTCTCTATATATTCTTTGTATATGAGGTATTTTATGCCTCAATACGAGGGGTAGAGACCCTCTACTACTACTCACATAGTATCATCTCTTTATTAATTCTATGCCAAGAGTAAATAACTATGGATCAATGACTGACACCCCCCCCCCCCTTTCCATACACCAACAAAATCAAAACTTTCAGTTTTCTCAACTTTTACCTATGATAAGCAATTATCATGTGTTACTACTTGATACCATATGAAATGACAAACTACATGTCCATTCTTTATTCATTCTATATCAAACACCTGGTATGTTTATATCAAGTGTTTCTTTAATAAAACTCAAATAAAATGTTTTAGTCATATCAGAGAAAAGCTAATTAGCATAAAACAGTTTGCTTCTTACTGAAAGAGAACAAGTAATAACTGGCAGGTATAAAAAGAGTTAACATTTAGAGGTGAATAAAGTAATGAATAGGCAGACATATGGTGAGTTGTCTAGGCAGAATGAGTCAATGAAATTAAATGTATGACTTTTGTAATTGTTCAACATATCACGAGTTGCTTGATATAGAGTGGCTTTAAACAATAATAAAATGTACACACGTTTAAAGTAACAATAAATCTACTTTGACAATAACATAATTAATTTTAACTATAATCCTTAAGAAATAAGCACTAAGACGATGACTATCTTCAAGATAAAGAAAACATATGTCAGTGTTCTTGATAAGAAGTTATAGTAAAGAGAATAAGAGAAGAGACTGACCAGAGAAAAGAGTAAATGAACAATAAGACAAACAGTGAACACAACAGACTGCTCAAGTTTTAAAAAGCAATAAATATATCCGTAAAAACAACATGAATACCAACTTCTGAATAGAAATATAACACAATATTTAAATCTTGCATAAGAGTTGGTTAAAAGAGGTTGAACAATTGACAGCAAGAAATGTTTCTAGATTGTGGCTTCTAATCATTTGCTCTCTAGTTGTACACAAATGTCAGCCTACTTAAGCCCTTCGACAGAGCTTACATCGAAAACCCTGGCCCCATGGTTGTATTTGCCACACCAGGAATGTTGCATGCCGGTCTGTCCCTTCAGCTCTTCAAGCGGTGGGCTTCTAGTGAAAATAATACGGTCATCAGTACAGAATGCATCATACCCATGAGTGATCACTCAGCGATCAACTTAAATAAGCTCAGCTGAGCTTGATGAGCCTTAGGAAGAAGCATATTTTATTTATTTACTTTGTGCTTCTGAAGTGTTACTGCTGGTCTACTGTTCCACCCTCTGATGGTTCAAATAAAAGTCCAATTCAACAATTCAGAATGCTAATATAATTAGAAGCAGTGATGACTATGTTGTTGTAACAAAACGTCTTTCTGCATTCACTGTTGGTACAGTGAAAAGTTCCATCAAACGATAACATGAATGATGTAGCACAGCGCGTACTTTGTTGTTGTCAAACATTGATTGAAACAGTGGGCCTCCAAGAAACATTATTTAGACCCCTTTTGCAGACTGAAATTTTCGAAATTTAAACGTTGTGAAGAGAAACCAAAGTAAACATTTCCCCTGTTTAGACAGACGCGGCCTAGTAGATAAAGAAATAAATAATTTACTAAATAAAATATATTACACAAATATTTAGTGTCTGAAATTGCAAATAATAATACAAAAAGTGTAACTCTTTATAATGGTAATATTCAATTGATATCATCCAAAATATGAATAAAATTGTTACAGGAATAAACATATACTTCTCTTGCAAAATAGCTATCAGTACAAATAGAGTGAAATCTGCAATTGTTCCCCTTGATTGCTAAAACCGAAACATGACTTCAACCTAGATGGAATTATTTCCCTTGTAATAAAAGAATTAAAGAACAGTAGCATTTTCTTTACAGGGCGTCACATCAACGCCAGCATTATTTGTTGTTGTGATCTCTTGGCAAGTTTACGTTCAGTAGTTTTCCATTGCTTTCTGAACGACCGGCATCCAAACCATTTCGTAAAAAAAACCAACGCAAGACGGTTTGCTGCCATATCGTCTGGAGCTGCGTTTCGAAAGCGGGTATGCGGGAACTGCGCCTGTAACTCCTTCGCCTCGAAGACAGAAAAACAAAAAAATATTCGTACTAATAAACCATCCTGCTCACATCTTTTTAAGGCTGGTGTTTAACTTGTCCTCTGATATCCACATTTTTTTGGGTTCTCTTTCAGCTTCCATTCTAACACAATTCTTCCCAATCTTGACACATCATCATCATGTGCCTTGCCGATAAGCGTGGGCGGTCATGTATCGCCATCTCACACGATCATCAGAGTCGTGAATCAGCTCTGTGTTCTTGTATCAACCATACTATGTGGCTAGTGAAACCTAGAATGTTTATCAGCCATACGCCAGGAAATTAAACCACTTCCACCTTAGAAAGTGCCATGAAGAGAAATGCGTGAAGCTGTGGATTGTCTGTACCGAATGACCATGACCTGACCTAGGTCTATGGCACAAAGTTATTGAAGATTAAATGGCAAGACAAGAACCCAGACACTGAAGTCCCAGAAAGAGCGTCCATGCCCTGTATCCATACTCTACTAATTAAGAATCAGCTTCGCCGGGCTGGCCACTTGACTCGCATGCCAGATCACAGGCTCCCTAAATGAATTTTTTTTTTAACGATGGCCAGAGGAAACGCTTAAAGACACTTTGAAGATTTCACTAAAAGCTTTTGTAATTCATCACGACGTTTGGGAGACTGCTGCCAAAGACCGAAACTCGTGGAGTACATTATTACACAAGGGTGTCGTCACTTGTGAAGCAAACAGGACTGCAAGAGCTGTGGGGAAAAATGCTGAACAGAAAAACAAACGCAGGAGATCCTTCTCCTGGAACGTCAAGCATTCTTTGCTCACATTGACAAAGAACATTACGAGCCAAAATAGGCCTTACCATTACCAGCCATCTTAGAACTCACGGCGGCAAACTTTCAGCACCACTGGATGACATGAATGGTCATCACATCATCATTTAATAATGGATAAATACCACCATGTGGCCAAGCCATCCAGGCATATTTACTTCTGTCTTTCCCTTGTTCTTTTCCCCTCAATCTTACTGTTTGTCACCAAGTTCTCCAATTTATTTCTTCTCATAACGTTACCAAATAATGTTGACAGTCTATGTCTAATTTCTCTAATCAGTTTGCGATTTTCATCTGTTTCTTGTAGGACTTAGTCATTTGGTTTTCTGTCTGGCCATAGTATTCTTTGCATTTTCCGCAGAAACCACATTTCCACAGCCATTAGATGTTTTTCAGCTTGTCTGCTCATTGTCCACGCTTCACACCCATACAAAAGTACAGGTTCTATTTAGTACTTCAACACTCTTTTCTCGTTGCAAATGACATCTGTTCACTTCTGACCTTGTTCCTACGATGCTCGTCATAGGACAACCACCCCTAGCTACATAGCAGTTCTTAGCTACCCCCCTACTATGGTGCTTGCCCGTGCACTATTTCATTATTGACTATGCACACCTCACCTCACTGCTCCTTCTTCCTATTACTAACTCTGTTACTAACTCAGATTTTGACTCGTGCTTCCGGTTTCAAGATGGCGACGGACGGTCGTGTTGTTTTGTGTTCGTTAACTTTTTCGCGTAGGGGATGGATTTATTCATCTCTTGCGTGTAATTGGTGTGCCAGGATGTAAAACCAGGAGTTTCTACTCAAGATCTGCGTGTGTGCTACGGAGTTCGTGCATCGAGCGAAGCCATCCTTGAGTGAATTTTCAGCAGCGAGTGTGGTTTTCTCAGTCTGTGTTTACGTTTTTTTCAACATGGCGGAACAACGTGTGTTTTTCGTGCGGTCACCAGTCAACATACCGAAGCGGCGTGGTAGCCGCGCAGGGATAAAGAAGCAAGGTAAGCGTGGAGGTTTGAGGCGTTTTAGACTCAAGTGTCACCGTCTAGGACTCAGGAATATCCGTATTCTATATTGGAACTGTGCCAGTGTAAAACAACGGGGCTCTATGTTAGAAACCCTAGTTTACAGGAACGACATTGTAGCACTCCAGGAGACGAGACTGGGCGATCAGCTACTCCAAATTGCCGGCTTCAAATGTTTCTACAACAGACGACATCTGGGAATGGCGATTCTCGTTCGCGACAGCATGGTGGCGTCAGAGCTAGGCATGTCCAGTTGGGACAGTGACGACATACAAATACAGGCGTTGAGAGTTCATTCCAGTATACCATTCTTGTTGGTTAATGTTTATGCCCGCAATGCCAGTGTGGACGCCCAGAAGTGGCAGTGCTTAAGTGGCATATTAGGCCACGAGAGAAATGTTATTTTCTGTGGTGACTTCAACGCTAAAGGCAGGTCATGGGGAAACACTTCCTCGAATACACAAGGGGAGGAGCTCGAGACTGCACTGGAAACCATCGACCTGGTTTGTATCAACAGTGGCTGTGTCACCAGGACAGCAAGCCGTCCGGGCGATGAGGACAGTGCTATTGATCTGGCGCTAGTTTCACCTTCACTCACTACAGTGTGTAGATGGGGTGTCCTAGAACACCATGGCAGCGACCACCACCCTTGCAGCATACTGGTGGAGAAAGGCAGAACCAGGCAGCACAAGCTAAAGGTAAAGACGTTCCAGTATGACAGTACAGGGCAAGATGTGGTGAGTAAAATAAGACGTGACAAGCGCAGAACGTTTCAGGGCAGGAAAAAAAGCTGGGAGCAGCCACCGTGGTGGAGTTTCGAGGCGGAGAATGCTTGGGTGGATAAGCGTAGTGCTGTAAGGAGATGGCAAAATGCCAAGAAGTACAGAGCTGGTCATCCTAGTCCCTGCTTGCACTTAGAAAGAGAGATGCACACAAAAGTAAGCTACTTCAAAAAACTGGTCAAGGTTGTTAAAAGCGAAAAATGGGCAGAGGTGTGTCAAAGAGTAAGCACAGACAAGTCACTGAAATTGTTCTGGCGACTACATAAAAGCATGAGTGGTGTAGTCAAGAATAAGAGCATTTCTGACTTCCAAGGTGCTGACCTCATCTGGCAGAGGACTGACGAGGACAAGGGCAAAGCCCTCTTTGAACGCTACCTTGAGCAGAGCAACCAGGCAGACATGGGAGGCCGAAATCTGGCCAAGGAGGTCACCTCAGACAGATGCAAGGCCCAGAACACCTCGGATGAAGACACAGTGACAGTGAAAGAAATCAAGGCTGTGCTTCGACGATCAAAAAACAGTGCTCCAGGTCCTGATGGCATAAGATACGACGACATAAATAGGTGTACCGACAATGAGCTAGAGAAACTAGCAGACATGTACAACAACAGTATAGGGAGTGCTAGCATCAAGGAGGAATGGTTACACAGCTATCTGATTCCCTTGCCGAAGCCTGACAAAGACCACAAAAAAATTCAGGGATATCGAATTATAACCATGCAGAATACAATAGGCAAGCTGCTGGAGAAGGTAATTGCCAGGAAAATATCAAGCCAACTAGAGAGGCAAGGTGTTTTCCCACCCACCCTGGGTAGGTACCGCCCAAAAAGAGAAACCTGGACTAATGCAGCAGTCTTTGCCCAGGATGTCTATGAAGGTTTTCACTCAGGCACTGAAACCGTTGCTGCAGCGATTGATCTTGAGGACGCATACAACAGAGTACCACTGGATTTTTTAATGTTTCAGCTTCTCGAACTAAACTTAAGTCCATTCCTCCTTAGTTGGATCGCTGCAGCCCTCTTCCAACGGAAAGTAGTTTTTAGATGTGGCAGTTGGACTTCGGAACCAACAACAATACATCCTGGCCTACCACAGGGATCACCATTATCTCCGGTACTGTTCAACGCCTACACAGTGAGAATCACCAGTGAGCAGATCACTGGACCTGGCAGGACATTGTCATATGCCGATGATGTTTTAGTGTATCGTCAGGGTAAGGATAGAGAGGAGGTTGCTGTGGAACTACAAACCGAACTCAATCGCATAAGTACTTGGTGTGATGAAGCAGGGGCAATGGTCAACCCAACAAAGGCAACAGTGACTTGGTTCTCGTTGAATAATCATATTGTCAACACTCCAACACCAACTGTCATGCTGTGTTCAGAGACGGTGGAAAGAACACAGGCAATGAATTACCTGGGGATACGGTTTGATCGAAGCCTTGCTTATAATGTGCACATAGACCAGGTGATAACAAAGGCCAAGCGGGGTTTGGCAGCGATGCGGGTGATGGCGGCAGCAAACTGTGAGCAGCGCCATCTATGTCTTCTGTACGAGGGGCTGGTCATGTCTGTTTTGGAGTATGCAATGGCAATCCTGACTCTCAGCCATAAGCAGATAGAAAGGATGGAAAGGATACAGAATGAAGCTATGCGCATTATTCTTGGATGTACAAGAGATACAGCATGCAGGGCGATGCGCTACCTTCTTGATTTTCCAACCATTGAAGAGAGAATACAAGGTTGCAGGGCACGCGCCTACCTCAGAATTAACGCAAATACACAACATCCACTGCATAGTGAAATTAGGAAGGTGAAGGGCAACAGGTTAAAAAGAGGAAGGTCGTGGATGGGTCAAGCCGAAGACATTCTTCAACAGGTGTGTTCACTTGAGGACTTAGAACCTGGCGAGGAGTGGGTGCAAGTGCCAACAGACTTCTGCACATCCTTTTCAGTTTGCATCCAACTAGATAGCAAATGCAGACAAGGAAATCCGGCTGCTGTTGAGGCTGAAGTACAAGCGTTGATTTTCGAGAATTCGCTAGACGGTGACGCGGTCATCTACACAGATGGGTCGGTCGTCCGACATGTGAGAAGCTCATGGGCCTTTACAGCTCGGGCCGGAGGGAGAATTGTGAAGGAGGACTCTGGTGCTTTCACTGAAACCACAAGTAGCCTGACCATGGAAGTCATGGCAGTAAGTAAAGCAATAACATGGCTCGAGACACAGACATTCACTAGGGCTTGTTTCCTCAGCGACTCAATGAACATGATCAAGAGGATAGAGGAGGGATCGATCCGAAGAGAATGGTTGCTGCCTCTTGAGCGGTCTCGACTGGCAAAGATTAGTTTCATCTTCGTGCCAGGGCATGCGGGAGTACAAGGAAATGAGCGGGCTGACAAGCTCGCAGGTGAGGCTACTGTGGAGGGCGGACGCGCCATGGACCAGGCCGACATCCTGAATGCTCTACGAGAAGTAAGACGTTTGCGAGAACCAAGTGATGACTGTGAATCTACAACAATGGCCAGACTGCGAGAGCAGCAAATTAAAAGAGGGGTGGCCAAACAAGAACACTACGCAGGAAGCCAAAGAAGATTGATAAACCAACACAGAACTGGCGTCGTTAGCCGCTACACGTTGCGGGATTTGCTGAGGAGGGGATCCGAGCACTTATGGACTGAATGTTTCGATGTGCAATGAGGAACTAACTCTGTTATATTCCTCTCTTTCCTCCACCAAGACTTTTCCCCGAAAAGTCTTAAACCCAAAACCCTTCTATAATTTCCAGAAAAAAAAATCTAAGTAATATAACCTGGGACTTTTATAAGGCCCTACTATGTCTTATCACCAGAGTTTTTTTGACTCTTATTATCTTCATTAATCACTACCCCATCATTACTTTAAGTTCTTTTGAGATCTATAGCCATCCGCTACCACCACCCACAACACATCTTTACTCAACTACTCATGGGTTGTCCTATAACTATCTGCCATCACTCCTCCAATATTACTTAAGCCTTAAAACTAAGTAAGTTACAACCCCGCATGAAAATTAGCTATCCGCCAATTCATTATACAGCACTTCTTCTTCTATATACATCAATGCTACTTCTTTCTTCTCATCTACAGGGTCACAAGCTATCCGCTTGAACCCTTTTTAATTTTACTTTTCATCATGTACATACATATCAATATCTGTTCTCCCCCATAACAATTCAAAACGCATACTCTTCAAAAACACATAGACACAAGATAGAAAAACAGAGATGGTGCGCACCAAGGAAAGAAAGATAGCAAAAGAAACTATATCATTTATCCTCCCTTTCACACACGAAACTTTATGAAATAAAAGTTTCTCAAATATAAATCTAAAAATGATATATTTTTATCTTCAGCATTAGTATGTACGATCTGAAAGCTCTAAACATCCCCCAAAGTAAAATATCTTCTAAAATAGCTCATCTAATCTCTGACCAATACACGTCCTGCTGTTATTCGCAGCTAGTAGAATTACTAACAATGACCTTATGTCTATAACCTCCTCTTTATTCTTTACTAGGCCACGTATCATGGACCCTTACAATCAACCTCTATCTCCTGCCTTCACTTCATGTCTACTGTAACCACAGCATCCTAAAAAATAAAATAATATCACCGTTTTCTTACCGTTGGCATTCAAGCTATAGTCATCCCGGCCCATGCTGCAATCACAGCACGCAAAATAACATTCATAGTTCATATATTATGAACTTGCCTACTTAATCCACCCCCATATGACGCTCAGTCCGTGTTTATTTTAGTCATTGCTGATAACCGCAGCGATTTTCAATGCCAACTATATCCTTTTGTTATGGCCTTACCTGTTATCTACAGGAACCATACCACTACTGACCTCATGTCTGTAAATGTCTCCCTTGTCCAACCCTTTTGTCATAGCTAATTTCTAAAACCCTGCAACAGTATCTGTAACGCCGTTAACCACAGAAACTTATCTATCCCCAGGGCAGTTATAGGATATCTATAACATCATGGCACTCAATCCATGTTCACTCCAGGACTGTAAAAAAAAATCGACCCCATCAACCCCATATCGTAATTCTGACCGTAATTCTGCATCCAGAACTCCCAGGGACGCTATATACATGGCTCCTTAATATGGAGCAGTTTCTATTTTATAACTCCCTGCAATTAAACACACAAAAACTATTTACTCAAAACCAATTGTAAATATGGTCAAATATGGTTCACCAATAGTTTTGAAACGTAGCAGCGCTTTCTTTAGAATACACTTCGGAAAATTCCTGCCGTGGTCAAATACTTCGCGTTTTCCTCGACAACCCATGATTTGGAATCCTGGTCAGCTGGGCTCCATTTCGCCTATGTAACAGTGGCAGGTTAAGGCGAACAAGCAACAAACATTACTCCAAGGCCGTTCTTTCTTTAAGCTACTTTAATCGGATTCACATCAAGTCAGGTATAAACATACGTTAAAACAAACCACACTTCAAATCCAGATGTTGCCCAGCTAATCACACGTCCTTCTTAGATGGTGGGTCCTTCACAACTGACCTTGTTTCTACGATGCTCGTCATAGGACAACCACCCCTAGCTACATAGCAGTTCTTAGCTACCCCCCTACTATGGTGCTTGCCCGTGCACTATTTCATTATTGACTATGCACACCTCACCTCACTGCCCCTTCTTCCTATTACTAACTCTGTTATAGTAGTGTAAGCTATTGGTAGGGTCTTCTATGTTGACCAGGTCAAAGGATAGGGGCCAAGCAAAACGAGACACAAATGCTGTATTCTAGGTAGTCTGGGGACAATCAAAGGCTATTTTTTTTCCCGCGTTTCCATCCTGTTTCAGGATATTGCGGTCAACACCAGCATCTTTCAGCTGTATGTTGATTCCTAGACTAGATTACGCTCATCAGCACGCCATGACTCTCTGAGCGACCGGCTCCATACTCTCATATGTGTCGTGTCCTCCTTTAAAGTGTCGTCCCTGGAGTGAGGAGAGTCAACACCCACATTATAATATTTTTCTCCCTTTATCAATATCCTGGAGAATCCACCAGCTTCCGTCCAACACACTACATCAGCCCGTGGACACCTTTTCCTATCACTCTCTCACTGTCGTACTATGCCTCCTCTCATACTTCCCCAACGCAACATACTCAACAACTCTTGCTTCCAAAAAATTAATAAAGATTAATTTATTAAAAGAAAAGTGTAACGTATATGAGACGTGTATGCGAAGAAAATGTGTGTCGTGTATTATAACATAAATGTATAGGTCAGACCACAGAGTTCAGGATCAGAGTCCAATCATCACTGCAAGGATCACACGACATCACACGAGTCAGTTCAATAGACCTCACCGAAGTCGTATCCTTCTCTCCAGACATGTCCTCCTCCAGGAGCTCTGATGACCATGAGATCTGAATCCCATGTAAATATATAATCCGTGGAAAAATACTATTATTGTTCCTAACACCACGGTTCCTATTAGTTTATAGAAATCTAAGATCTCATAATTCCTGCACAGTGAAAAATAATGGAACACTGTCTCATGAACATAACTTTTTCTTCTTGCGAAATGTTCTGTATTTTCACTCTTAAACAGTCAATGTATCTAGACAAAAATGGCTTGCTTTATTCACTAGATATAGTCTGAAAGTTCTGATTTCCTTGATACGTGGAACAACTACACTTCAATGTTTGGTTTCATCTAATGTGAACATCAGTTCCTACTGATCTAGTTCGACATGGGCTGAACATCCATCACTTCAGGTGTGTTAACGATTGGTATGCACTCATGTAGGATACATATACCATTAGGCTCCAGCGAGCAATGTGTATTAACTTCTTCCGTTGCGAAAGTGGCTGGCCCATCTCTCTACATTATAATTTATCCGGGATCGGATTTTTCATTGGTTCCGGGTTCTTCATTCCAACCAGAGGGAACCTGTAAAATAAATCATACAACTGGTGATAGCCTCCCCGTCACTGATCTCTATTAGATGATCGTGCGCCTTTGGCCCTTGCTCAGTAAAATACAATGAGCCTACTCTGTCAGAGACAGATGACTCAACCCATTATCATCAGGCCAAGACAAGAAAAAAAATAATCAACAAACAGAATGCGGAACCCCGCCCACCAGGGACACCTACTGGAATATCCCAATTATCCTTCATTACTCAATTCTCAACTAGTAAAGCTTATCAACACTTCACTAATCTATTTTCAACTAACAGAGCTAAGTATCACTCTCTAGTTTTAACAAGGCTACAGTCTATATTAATTAGAACTAATTATAATAGGTTCTACCTTAGGCAAAACCGCCTCATTCCGGGATGGCTACTACACTTTGCCATAACGACACATGCTAGTTAATATTAAATTAATCTAACACTGTAGAGCTCTCCCACAAACACGTCCATCATAATCCACGGTTTTGGTCAACTCCCCATCTCCAATCATGGTTTTTGGCAAAACCTAAAATTGGTCACGTGACGGTATTGATGTCTTGCCGGTGTTATTTGGGCATATCATCCATTGTCAAGAATCCATTTTCCCTGGCTTAGTCACTGTCAGAGTTGTCATCACTTGTTTTGACATCCCCAAAAAGCTAGCGAGTTACTGTATGATCCCAACAACAGTTTTTCATAACAAGCTGCCAATCTGCGTGATGTCCGGAAATTCCAAATTGGCAGACGGACTGTTTTCTTCCGAGCTGAGTACTTCCGCTTTCAATCCGACCTGTTTATAAACTATCAAAGTGGTGTATTGACTCATCTCACACACTTCCCCTACACATCTGCAGCTGTTAACTTTTCCCGACCTGTGATGGTTGACATCTGATTGCAACCAGGATCTGACGGGTTCTATCTGTATTCGAATGTTGATAAACTGTCAAAGCGATGCCGGGATTTTCCTCACTCACCACCGAATGCTCCCAATCTGTCGACCAGATGTAAACACGGCCAGCTACATTTTCTGGATTTGTTGAAACAACCTTTGGCCTCGACCATGCCGCTAATTCAGATCGCCTTTATTCTCATAATGGTTAAATCACGTTGGTCCATCATGTGACAATATGTCACTAGCGTGACTCGAACCACTTCTAATTCTCGTCCGCTCACGTCGACCACGAGAGTATTCGGGATTAACGGAGAAAGCTGCTAACCCCTTGGCCAGGCAGCCGGCAATCAAAGGCTATGGAAAGGAAATATAAAAATAATGTGCGTGAAAGTCGAATCTAGTACGTCACCCAAGGAAATTAGCTTTATATTGATTTTTAAAATTCTTTTTTCAGGAAGAATGCATCACACCTAGGTATGTACCTCTCTAACTTAGAGGTTAGGTTTCTGACTTTGGCTTGCATGTGTCGGGTTTATTTCCTCTAGACAGAGTTCATCTACGAGCTGTCTATTCCGCTTTAGGCAGGCTTCCCAATAACAATTTTGCCAAGAAGCGGCCTTACAGCCTACTCTTTATAATTTCCAGAGGCTGTGAAATTTTATGTCTGCAATTTGTACCTGACCATTTTATAAGCCTTTATGTGAGAAAGCTATGAACCAGTCTCCGTGTCGAAGGTTTTACGGATGCGATTCGTAATCCGGTATATCCGGGTTCGAAACCCAGCGGTGCTGGTTTTTTTTTTTCGAAAAAGGTATAGATGCCGGTCGTTCAAAAAGTAATGGCAAACTACTGAACATAAAACTTGCCCAGGAATCACGAACAGCAAAATTGCTTGGGTTGACTGCTACGTCCTGTGAAGGACACGCAACTAATTTATTTTTTTTATGCGAGAAGAATATGTATCTAATGTCACTACTCAAGAGATCGTGGGTACATGCGATATTAGAAACACAATTTTTAATAAAATGCCAGCCTCCATGCTCGTAGTGAACCAGGTAACTGATGACCTTGAGGTAGACACTGCGATCTCTTAGCCATATCTGCCCGTTTGTTGATGTACGTGGTGCTTGTGTCAAGATTACAGTATTGATTGCAGACAATGAGCAGGATCTGCAACATTTACTTGATGTGGTTGTTACATACAGTGAACAACTAGGGTTAGAATTGAATAGTAAGAAGACACTGATTTTGGTCGTCACTACGAAGAAGGAAATATCACAGTGTAATATGCAAGTAAAAAGGAATATTCTTAAACAAGTGGATTGGTACAATTATCTCGGAAATGTCATAACAGCTGATGGGAGATGCCTTGAAGTGATCAGAACAAGAATCGCCATGGCGAAGGTAGCCTTTTACAAGATGGAAAACATACTGACCAATAAACAAACAGATGTCATTTGCAACGAGACAAAGAGTTTTGAAGTGCTAAATAGAACCTGTACTTTTGTATGGATGTGAAGCGTGGACAATGAGCAGACAAGCTGAAAAACATCTAATGGCTGTAGATATGTGGTTTCTGGGGAAAATGCAAATAATACCATGGCCAGACAGAAAAACAAATGACCAAGTCCTACAAGAAACAGATGAAAATCTCAAATTGACTAGAGAAATTAGACATAGACTGTCAATATTATTTGGCAATGTTAGGAGAAAAAATAAATTGGAGAACTTGGTGACAACCGGTAAGATTGAGGGGAAAAGAACAAGGGAAAGGCAGAGAAGTAAATATGCCTGGATGGCTTGGCCACAAGGTGGTGTTTGTCCATCAAGAATGATGATGACCATTCATGTCATCCAGTGATGCTGAAAGTTTGCCGCTTTGAGTTCTAAGATGGCTGGTAAGGCCTATTTTGCCTGGAAATGTTCTTTGACAATGTGAGCAAAGAATGCTTGACGTTCCAGAAGAAGGATCTCCTGCACTTGTTTTTATGTTCAGTCTTTCTTTTCTACAGCTCTTGCAGTCCTGTTTGCTTCACAAGCGGCTACACCCTTGCGTAATGATGTACGCCACAAATTTCGGTCTTTGGCAGCAGTCTGCCAAGTGTCGTGATGAATTCCAAAAGCTTTTAGTGAAATCTTCAAAGTTTCTTTAAAGCGTTTCCTCTGGCCGTCGTAAAAAAAAAATCATTTAGGGAACCTGTGATCTGGCATGCGAGTCACGTGACCTGCCAAGCGAAGCTGATTCTTCATTAGTAGAGTATGGATACTGGGCATGGACGCTCTTTCTAGGACTTCAGTGTCCTTGATCTTGTCTTGCTATTTAATCTTCAATAGCTTTCTAAGGCAGACTGTGTGGAAGTGGTTTAATTTCCTGGCTTATCGCTGGTAAACATTCCAGGTTTCACTAGCCACATGGTATGGTTGATACAAGAACACAGAGCTGATCCACGACTCTGGTGATCGTGTGAGATGGCGAAACATGACCGCCCACGCTTATCGGCAAGGCACATGATGATGATGTGTCAAGATTGGGAAGAATTGTGTTAGAATGGAAGCTGAAAGAGGAAAACATAAATGTGGACATCAGAGGACAAGCTAAACACCAGCCTTAAAAATGTGGACATCAGAGGACAAGCTAAACACCAGCCTTAAAAATGTGGACATCAGAGGACAAGCTAAACTCCAGCCTTAAAGAGATATCGTGAACAGAATGGTTTATTAGTACCAATATTTTTTTTCTGGCTTCGAGGCGAAGGGGTTACGGGCGCAATTCCCTCATACTCGCTTTCGAAACGCTGCTGCAGACGATTTGGCAGCAAACCGTCTTGCGTTGGTTTTTTACGAAATGGTATAGATGCCGGTCGTTCAGAAAGCAATGGAAAACTACTGAACGTAAACTTTCCAAGAGATCACAACAGCAAATAATGCTGGCGTTGATGCGTCGCCCTGCAAAGAATATGCAACTGTTTTTAAATCTTTTAATTACAAGGGAAATAATTCTATCTAGGTTGAAGTCATATTTCGACTATAGCAATCAAGGGGAACAATTATAGATTTCACTATATTTGTACTGATAGCTATTTGGCAAGAGAAGTGTTTGTTTATTCCTGTAACAATTTTATTCATATATTGGATGGTATTATTTGAATGTTACCATTATAAAAGAGTTACACAATTTTGATTAATATTTGCAATTTCAGACACTAAATGGTTGTGTAATATATATTGTTAATAAATTATTTGTTTCTTTATCTGCTAGGCCGTGTCTTTCTAAACAGAGGAAATGTTTACTCTGGTTTCTCTTCACAACGTTATATTTTTGTATCACAGGTCTATACTACAGGATGGACCATATTCGCCGTGGAAGTGATTTCGATAGTTTTTCACCACGTGTAGATTTGGATTTAATATTTTCTCTTTCACGGATTATTCAAACATATCAGTGATATTAATTTTGTGGAAGTGATTTCGATAGATTTCACCACGTGTAGATCTGGATTGCCGGTCTCTCTGGCTGTGGGGTTACAACACTTTCTCTCTGTAATCCCGTTTATCACGCAGAGTCTCGCAGCGGAGCGAGAACTGAGGTGGTTCGACCCCCGCTCGTGACTTGCGGATACTGAGCCGGCCGCTCAGAAAGCAATGGCAAACTACTGAGCGTAATCTTGCCAAGAGATCAACAGACAGCTGAAAGATGCTGCTGTTGACAGCTAAGTCCTGTAAAAGGATACGCAAAAAAAAAAAAAAAAAGATCTGGATTAAAATCTCGCCTGTCACTGATTATTCAAACATATCAGTGATTTCAATTTTGTGGAAGTGTTTTCGTTTGTTTTCACCAAGTGTATCTGTATCTGTGCATCCGTATTGAAGATTTCTTCTGTCACGGATTATCGAAGATGGAAAACCAAATTGTAAAACGTGTCAAAGTCAACACAAGTGAAGGTTTCGAGGGAGGTGCGTTCCATCAAGCGAACACACTTGTGTTTTCTATATCGGGACCTCATGTGTTCCGGTTCAACTACTCGCTGATGACGAGCGTCTTGAGGGGGCCTTGCGGGATCGGTAGAGAAGGGATAAAATCCATCTACCGTTTTGAGGACCCTAAAAGATGGTACGCTACGCTGACACCAGAAGCAAAGGCGGCTCATTATGAACGGCTCCACGGGATGAAGCATGAACTGCATGATCCTAAATTAACTATTGTAATCGAAAACATAGAGAAGGAAAAGACCAAGGCTATGATTCACTGGATGCCTACAACCGCAAAGGTTGAGACAGTGAAGCAAATAGCCGCGGACATTTCGGGAGATATAAGTGCATAAACTGAAAAACAGCACGGACAAGTGGTTACTTCTGTGCAACCCGAAAGAACCTCTGCCACATTACGTGGGCATGGAGTTGGACAGGGTAGAAGACAAGCTACACCGCCTCTTCATTACAGTTCCAGGGCGCCGTACGGCGTGTACAGTCTATGGGGAGGACTCCCACTGGAGTAATAAATGTCCGGCCAAAGTACAGATCAAGAAGGGACCAAGACTGACACAAAAAGTCACTTCGAACTCCCAAACAGATCAACATAGTAAGGAGGATGAGGACGGTTTCCAGCTGGTCAGTCGGAAAAGGGGACGCTCAACTAAGAGCCTGTTTGACGGGGAGAGCTCAACACCTCCAGCCTGCCAAACACCTGTTACCACGCTGCCGTCCCTCAACAACCACGACTACCCTACACCGCCTGAAGCGCACAGGTCAAACAAAAAGAAATGTGTAAGTAATTATACTGAACAGATAGCGACCAGCGCCATGACCGGAATATACAGTGATAATATTAACACACCACCACGACAAAGAAACCTGTCAGATTATTCACCACGCCTCGTTATTGACTTAGAGATTTCAAGCCCAGCGAAGGAATCTACTATCTCCAGAAATGATAACATGAATACAGGCAGTTTGAAACAAGAAACATAATTATGCTCAACCGTTTCTTATTTTACAGCAAAAATGGCAGCGGAAATTAAAATAATGAGTATTAACTTTCGAGGTATAAGATCCAAAATTAATCATCTTATACCGCTCATACACAAATATAAACCTGATTTTATACTCATTCAGGAAACTAACGTTAAAACCGACGACCACGCATCATATATCACAACATTCATAGGTCTAAGACACTCATGTATTAGTCTTAGTACTCAACATATCGGATTGGGTACAGCAATAATACAGACATAGGGCAGGTGGCAGATTATAGAGAAGGACAGGGACTACCAGAGTAGGATGGCTATAGTACAGGTGAGAAATAACATAAATAAATACACAATTGTCAACATACACACATCGCCTGACTACAGAAATCAGCCGCTCTTCTACCAAACACTGGAAAATTTATTATCACGCTCATATCGGGTCACAACATCATTCTAGGGGGTGATTTTAATTGCGTACTTTCGGCGCACGACCTTATAAATGGAGATGTAAGAATGCAAATTAGAAACACAACGGGGGAGGAGGAACATCAATTAGACACATTGCAAACAATTTTAGATATCCATGGGCTAACAGACTGTAGCATGATGAAACAGAACTCCCCATTCCCAGCCCTACACATTCATAAAAATACTTCCGATTTAAGTGGCGTTTCCAAATAGAAGGACGATTCTTGGAACTAGTATGTTCCAGAACGAGTTGGGGGAGGCGGCGGTATGCGCTTGTCTTTTGATTGGTTAATAAGTAATGAACCCACGCTATTCCTGGGCCATATTTTAAAATTTAATTAGTTTGAGCGGGGATCTCACCGGGAGCGGTCGCTAGTGTGATGTGATGACCCAACAATGCCCTTAAAGATACGATAATATATTGTTCTCTGGACAACAGGTACCACAAAGATACGATAATATATTGTTCTCTGGACAACAGGTACCACTTTAAAACATACTTTAATGTTGTAGTTGTGCCTAGTGAACAAAAGAGAAGAATATAAGAGTATTTTGTGAGTAAAATGTGAAAGTGGAAAACCTAACTTCTGTGCGCCAGAATTCTGAACACTGCATCTTCAACCTTGACACGTCTTTCACGCTGTATACTCCAAGTGCATATCAATCCCTTGTTGTGACTGGCTGCGTATGCTTGATGAATGTATAGTACACTCATGCAAATTCGCAAACCCAAACCCCTTGTGCATTCTTCATGCCTAGGATGACTCATTCCTTAAATCAACTGTACTTTTGCTCTCGCGAGGTAACCTATGGCAGTCTGGATTGGAATAAGTGATGTAAACATGTACAAGTTCCTTGGTAAAAAGCTGAGAATGTTGGAGTGAGTGAGTTGGTGATTTAATAAATAGCCTCTCACATCTAGTGGAAGGAAAGATGCTTCAATATCCATATGTAAACAGGTTGTGTGTGGCACGCCAGAATTGCTAAGTCCATGTGATGCCTGGTGGCTATATGCTCAAGAGAATTAATATAATTTCTCTCTGAAGTATTACACTGGTACCTTTACTGTTGGTTGGTTCATATAAACTAGTTCTTAAGAGAACCATAGGTGTGTGAACCTGTGTCTTAGTTGGCTGAATATAATGTATGGCTCATGCAAATTTACAAGGACTAAACATGTTTTTCCCATATGTGCTTGGTGCATATATGAACCATTGCTATGCAATTGAGCTTCTGTTACCTACTGTAGTAGACATGAAAATTACTCAGTGGGGAAAGAGCACATGATGATTATAAAGATGATGTACCTGTGAGTCAGGTCTGTCTGAGAAAAGGGGTGAGGTCTGGCATTGCTGTGTAAGTGAATATGGAATAGGACATTCATGCACCAACATCACAGCCATAGGAATGGATGTCTGGTCTGCTAATTGGGTAAATGCCATTAGTTAATACATAATGCATATTGCAGTTGTAAATGCCTATTTTCCATTTCCATTCACAATGCCTGTCCCATGTTGCTATGTCACAATGATTGCTGTACTGTGTCTGGTCCTCCCTGTGCCCAGGTCTACTGTGGTTCAAACATGGTGGAACTTAGACCACATAAATGCTTGTAATTGTGTTAAGCTACCCTGTCTCAGCATATGGTCTCGTGATTACCACAGTACATCAGAGTGAAATACACCACATCATCAAACTAGGAGAGGTGTGTTTGGACCACACCCATCCTTTTCCTCCCCATCCCCAATCTGTGTCTGTTGATGTATAATAACATTATCTTTTAACATATGTAAAGAGATGTTGTGCCATTTTGTATATCGACAGAGAACAGTATGGTGGAGAGGCCATCCATATATCATCTGGGAAAACTAACCAGTGGTCCCAGAATCCAGAACCAACTCTCTATAAGTGAAATCTTCTAGAACCCACAATATGGGAATTTCCTAGAGACTTTCAGCTCAGCTCTCAAACAGCTGGATATAAATAAGGGCGAAAAGAGTTCTGAAGACTTCAGTGATCATAATTATCAATGACATCTGAGAACTAAACAAGTCTATGGTGGTGAACCTCATTCAAGACGTCTGGTGAAATGACTGGGACAATGGATTGTTTAGCTATGACTTATCTTAGTTAATCTCCAGCCTGGTGCTCACACAGTGTTTTCAGAATGAAGACTTGTAAAGGAGGTGAGATAGACTGAGGAGAAAGAAAACTGGGACATAGTTGTATCTTAGATCTTCCTCTACAGGAAAAGTAGAACAACACCCTAAGTCTCAACTTCATGAACAGTCAACTCACCAGTGAAAGACAAGGCTGTGGCTTTTCTTCAAACTGTGACAGTAGGGGATAATTAGTCAGACTTGGAAAATCATCATGGGGAGAACTGCAACCTGAGCTTGTCCAACACCCATCATAGGTGCTAAAAGGATTAAACAGACCAGTGGAGCAGAATGTCCATATGCTTGCCTCAGGTTATGGCTTATCTTGGTTTTCCCTCATTAACAGTAGAGGAAAGGATAAAAGTCAATGGTGTAGTGGTGATTAGAGAGGAGAGGAGGAGGAAAGTTTGGTTATTAGCTGGAGGAGTGGTGTAGGAGTGGTGTATCATGTTTATCTTCATGCATGTGGGACATATTTTATGCATTTTCAATGTATGTATTGAAGTGTTGACATGCCAGGAGAGGGAACAATGGTCATCACTGGACTCACCATCAGCTCAATAAACAGTATTATTGAACCAGTGTTTTAAGTACATGTCCCCAGTGAATTTCTTGTACAGTTGCTGTCAAGTGTTGTCTCTGGTGACTGTCTTAAGTGCTGTGGTTGGTTATACATATTGTGAAAAGTCCTGTATAGATGTTGTCAAGTATCACATGATGTCTATCTTGTACAATTGTGGTGTAAACAATTCCTTGTGAATGTATGTCCCACTTTTGGCAGGAAACTGTCATGTAGATGTCTTGTCCAACAGATGTAATGTACAGTTATTGTTGAAGTTTGTTTGTCTACAAATAATTGAGTCCTAAAGTCCTAAAGACTAATTGAACTGATATAGGTCACAAAATGACAAAATATATAGGAGAAGATCTATGTGACGGACGAACAGCACACTGGCAACATTATGTTGAGTGAGAGGGATCCTCAGTTGTACAGGCGCTAATGGTTCAGATCTTCTCTGACCTTGGGTGAACTAGTTACTTCTTATATAAATTTCTGTGTAGATACATAGTGGTCTCACAGTGGGGGTTTGAGCCAAAGAAAAATGGTTCTCCAAAAAGGCTATTGCGGGAATGATTAGCTCATTTGTGTGACCTCTAGACAAAACGTGCTAAATCATATCCTTTATCTTGTTATTTATTATTCAAGATATATCTCCAGAGAACACTACAAACTAGGTCCTCTGGCAACTCAATCAAACATGTCACATAACTGGTAGGCTCTTTTCGGGATATAAACCCTGGGAAAAAGAACACTCGTCTCGGATTAAACCCTGGTAATAACCTGCTAGGGGCTCACATACCTGTTGCCCTGATGTCAGGATACAAACCTTGGGCATACCCGGCATAGGACTCACTTTGGGATCTCTATGTTGGTATTAAAATCCGGGGTGACCTCTCGCAAATCAGACCAAATTCTTGGAGTTTTTATGGAGTTGTTTAATGGACCCTGTCTCTTATATGAGGGCAACTGTCCAGACATGTAAACCCACAATAAATCTCTAGAAGGTTTGATTTCATTAATAGTGATAATATTGCATGTATCACTGTTTTAATATATAAGTTAGGATTCAATGTAGCAGACTGAAAATGATGTATAAATATCTTATGGGTCAACATAATTGCTTGTATCCATGATATTTGTTTTTCTCAGAATGATATGATTTATTAGCTTGTCAATATTGTTGTATAATTTTGTGCATGCTGGTTGTTCAATATATGTATCCAAAAATTAAGGTACCTGAAACACCAGAGAACACAAATTATTTTAAATATAACTGAGACAGCTAGTACAGGGAAAAATTCATTTTTGTCCCTGAAATTAAGACACTTGATCCAGTAAATAATATGGGGCCTACTCCATCTCAAAATTAATTGCTGGCATGGGAGAGAGAGGGGAAATATTGTTGTAACTACAACATTTTTAATGTCACCACATCACATAAGATAATAACTCCTTATATTCTCTTCTCCCCATAACATGCTTGCAACACTGAGAGGGGAGAGTGTGAACCCTGATGGAAAACTTGGGCAACCATTAAGACACCTCACTAACAATCTCTCTCAGTATAGTCAGTATTCGTACCGGCTAATGTCCAGTGTCGATTCGACATCTGGGTTTATTCTTCCGTTGTGTAATCTCGTCAGTAGCCCTGATCAAGCTGCTGAGAAAGTGAGCGCAATTGAAATCTCCAGGAGAAAACATCCTTATCAACTCAGTCACTTGCCATTTCTGATGTAGTGGTATTATTAAGCGTACTTGATACGTAATGGACGAGATGAAGGGAAGATTCTACCTGATGTCATGGGCGGTCATATAAAACCGACCACAGTCTGGTGTCTATAAGACATTAGTCTATTGTTCGATGGTGTAATCTCTCTGGTGTACTAGGATCCACGTCGGCAGGAGTGAACTCATTGAATCTCCAGGAAGGCCATCAAAATAACTGGACCCCTAGCCATTTATATGGAAGTGGAGAGCGTACGCAAAGTATGTGTCCAGGAAACGATGGATAACCAACCTGATGTCATTGGCGTATCATACGACTAGGAGCACATCATGGACAACCTGAAAAATTTCATGAAGAGATATAACAGGATCCGTCTCCGATGTCGGCCGTCAATTCATCCTCAGTTGAGAAAGCGTTTCTGCCTTTAAAATTGTGGAGATTAAAGGATGGACAAAGTTGAGAACAACTGATGTCATTCCCCTTTTTCATTTTCAATTGGGAAGACCTTTCTGCCGGAAGAAGGTAGGAATGTAATAAGGATTACTGTCTCCAAACAGTTAACTCTTATATGGTAGAGCTCACTGCAACTCCAGCAGCTGACACTCTATACACATGGTCTGCGATTCAGTGGACTAATAACGAAAGATCAGTTTCAAACAGCTGACTCCTTTCAAGATAAAGATCCCTGCACTCCAGCAGTCGACTCTTTATATAATAAGAACCATGCATTATGCCGTGGAATCTTATATTATTACTGAGATGCGAGGTGTATTCACAAGACCTGGCCAGTCCTGTCCTCAAAGTCAGTAAAATGGCTTCCAAAATTCCAGTCAATATTGGGATATAGGAAGTAACCCACATAATCACACCCCTTCAAAGGTGGCTGTGATAATGACGAACTTCTCTATGCTGAGAGGATTCGCCCAATTCGCCATGGTAAACGTTTTGCTCGTGTGGGCGAGAAAGAACGGATACTCCAGCCATTCAAAAGCAATTAGCTAAAGCATGGCTGAAGACAACTAGTTGGAAGTTCCACCTGGAATTATAGATTAGTAGTAGTAGATGTCAAAGTCTGGCTGCATCTACAAATTCAGTTGCTACGTTGGAAAATAGAGCAACTAAGGAGAGAAAATGCTGTCACTTCTCACAACAAATCAAAATAGAGGCCTAACGGAATGAGGAAATCTCAGCCAATTAGTGCACCTCTAAATCTATGGTAAGACTACAGAAATAAGTCAAGGAAATATAATGGGAAATTGCTACCATCTGCGAACACAAGAGACTTATTGGAAAGGTAGACCCTGTGTCCAACGCTAACCAAATCTGCACTAGTAGATGTTAGTCTTAACAAGTTTTGCAGCGGCTGCTATACAGTTCACCCGGAAGTGATTGTCTTTGCTCCGGTGATGATCAAAAATTTTAACCCAGTTCCAAATGCCAAGATTACTGTTGGAGAAAGTGTTCAGTTAAATACACTCTCACAGGATTATCATTCTCCAGTGGCGAAGGGAAGAATGAAGTTCTGATAAGGTGAAAAGTTGAGAGATCCATGGAATGCAACCATTCTCTCTAAACGTCATCTAGAAGTTGGCTTAATTGCAAAGCCATTACTTCACATAATGAATCTCTATGGAACATTCATACATTACGAAATGGTGTGACTCAGAGAGATCATTTATCACAACAGGAAATATAGCAAGGATGTCAGCAGTGGAACACTGTCAGAGGTAAATAGAAGAGCAGTTCACAGATGAGTGGAGTCAGGACTCTTGATGCTCCCAGTGACTTAAAGGAACATAATGCAGGGCTAACTTCCTGGTATTTGCGTTTGCCACCAAATTTATCAACTGATGGAATGTTGGGGCAGATTTTTTTTAAGGAGAAAAATCACTTAGTTCCAAATGTACTACTCTAGTAGGGTAAAGGGAGACAGGGAGAAATTGACAAAACCCACTTGAGGGATCTGGGAACTGTGGATTTCTGAAAATCATCTGTCATACCTATGAAAGATTTAAGAGAGGGGCCATGTAGCATGATGAAACAGAACTCCCCATTCCCAGCCCTACACATTCATAAAAATACTTCCAATTTAAGTGGCGTTTCCAAATAGAAGGACGATTCTTGGAACTAGTATGTTCCAGAACGAGTTGGGGGAGGCGGCGGTATGCGCTTGTCTTTTGATTGGTTAATAAGTAATGAGCCCACGCTTTTCCTGGGCCATATTTTAAAATTTAATTAGTTTGAGCGGGGATCTCACCGGGAGCGGTCGCTAGTGTGATGTGATGACTGCCACATGGCGTTTAGACAGAATGACGTCATCGGAAAATGCGGTAGTAAATGATATAGGGAAAACCCCACAAGAAACTAAGGAAACTTAGAAACAGGGAACGTCAGACGACAACAAGGAAGGACAACGAAGAGGACCTTGTGTGATTCGGCTGAGGCGCGACATATTGTGTGAAGCCCGTGTTCGTTTGGAGAGTTGGTTGTGAGAAGGCAAAGGCTTGGCTGAGGACTATCAGGTGGAGGATGTCTAACGAAGAAAGTCTCAATACTGAGCAGAGGACCTGAAGGCATGGAACACCTAGACAAACCTGTGAAAATGAGAACAGCGAGATAGATTGAGCTCCTAACTACAGTCGGACATTACCGGGATAGAGTCGTAAATATTTTGTGTGAATGCCGTTCCTGTGTTAAAAGGAACGGGAGAGGATAGCAGCTGAAAAAGAGATGAAAGATAAGCAACTGGCATTTGAGAAAGAAAAACTTTTGGCCGAACAACTTCTTAAGGACAAGGAAGTTGAAGGTAATTTGAAAGTCAAGTCATTGGAATTGGATCGTGAAGCTGAGATTGAACGAGAAAGAATTCAAGCAAAACATAATGATCCAGTAAAGAAGTATCAAGGTCTTTTTCGCAATTTCCAGCAAGGTGATTCTGTCAGTTCTTGGATTACCAATTTTGAAGTGCTAGTAAAGTACTACAAGGTACCGGAATTAGACGTACCGATTCTGTTCCACAGGCATCTCGCATTGGAGCCTTTAAAGGTAATCGAGTTAATACCTGAGGACTTACGTACTAACTACAAATACATGAGAGATCGTGTTTTGGCACACTTTAGTTTAGATGAATCGGGCTTACGTACTAAGTTCAAAACACTCACTCCTAAATCTAACCAAACTTTCCTTGACTTTGTTTCTGAATTAACCTCATCTTTTGATAAATGGACTAAAGCCGCTGATATTGGGTCTGACTACAATAAAATTCGAGACTTAATAATTAGAGATAGACTACTATCTGCGGTACCAGAGGCCATGTCTATATTTCTAGTGGAGAATAAATGCAAAGATCTTAAGGAAATGGAAACGAGGGGAGAATCATATTTCAATGCACACCGTGACATATTTGCGGAATGCACACAACCTGAACTGGTAATAGGAGCTAGTGCTAGAATTCAGAATAACAGAAGTAATGGTAAGTTCAAGAAATTCTCTAATAGAAACAGGGGACCTTACAAAAACACAAACAGAGATTCTGACAGACCTAGAAAAGGTCACTTCACACGATGTCAATATTGTAAACTCTCACACGGTGCTTTGGAAATGTGTGACCAACATCCTGGTTATCCTGCGTACCTAAGAGACACCACATCTAAGAAAAAGAGTAAGTATGACTCCTACAAGAAGAGTGTTAAATGTTATTCTTGTCGGGCGTATGGACATACAAGCCGGTCGTGCGCGATGAGAAACTCTTGGAAGGAGGCGAATACTGCATACGTGTTCTCCAGCAGCGATTCTGACGACTTAGAGGACACACATGCGGCTATTATTCAGACTTACAACGACAAATTAGATAAGACTGAGAAAGACATTCCTGATGACGAATGCCTAATGACCATTCAAGAGGCCAATGCGGCTGACATACAGAATGGCACACTTAAAGTTCACCAAGCTTGGGTGAACGGGGAACCTACTACATGCGTTCGTGATACAGGCGCATCTATTATTGGGGTAGACCAAAAGCTCATAAGAGAGCAAGACTACACAGGCAAAACTGTAGGCTGCAGAACTTTTGGCGGCACAGTTGAAAGGTATAAAATCGCCACAATCATGATAAAATCTCCATACTTTAAAGGCACAGTAAATGCAGCAGTACTTCCGAATCCGTGTGCCGGGTTACTCATTGGGAACGTACCCAATGCAAATGATCGCACTCATGAAGAGGCAATTGAATGGGAGATTGAAAACACGCCAACAATTGCTGTCACAAGAGCACAAGTGCATCGTCAAGAAGAAGAAAATAAGGACAATTCTTCATCTTCTCAGACTGTTAGTGACAATGGTCATAATACTATAAAACTGACTGCGGACTTAGCTACGGAACAACAAGAAGACGCTATTACACAACAAATACCAACACCAACAGTTAACAGTGATAAGGATTGGCAAGCAATACAAATTAATAACAAACTATCACCACAAGATAAAGATAAGCTTATTTCAGCTATACAAGAGTTTAGCACAATCTTTTCTGATAAACCTGGGCAAACATCACTTATTAAACACAAAATTACTTTACTATCTGATATCCCAGTAAAGGTGAAACCATATCCTATCCCTCTACATTATCTGGATAAGATTACAGCAGAAATATCTGAACTTGATCAAAGTGGTATAATTAGGAAGTCCATTTCAAATTATTGTTCTCCGGTAGTCATTGTGAAGAAAAAAATGGTTCACTACGTTTGTGTGTCGACTACAGGAAAGTGAACGCGTTAACACTCCTCGATGCTGAACCAATGCCAAATATCGATGAACTAATCGAAGGCATGGCAAACTCTAAGCTATTTTCAAAGATTGATCTTACTAAAGGGTATTGGCAAATCCCCATGGATGAAGATTCCATACATATTACAGCATTTAGTACTCCTTTAGGTTTGTACGAATGGGCATATCTTCCATTCGGGTTACAGAATGCACCAAGCACATTCATGCGTATGATGAGAAAATTACTACACGGTATTTCTAATGTTGCTACATATATGGATGATATCTGTATCCATACTTCTGACATTGACACACATGTTAAAATATTAAAACAAGTATTTCAGAGAATACAACAACATGGTCTGAAAGCAAAACCTAGCAAAATAGAAATAGGTTTCACTGAAATACAATTCCTTGGTCATAGAATTTCTGACGGATTCCGTAAAACTGATCCACAAGTAGTTACCAAGATCTTAAATATTAAACCACCTACCACTAAGAAGGAACTTCGAAGTCTGTTGGGTCTCATTAATTACTATCAGAAATTTATTCCTAACTTTGCTGATATGACGGCAACATTTTCTGAACTTCTAAAAAAAGGTCAACCAACGAAAATTATCTGGACAGATGATCATGATAAATTATTACAACAGATCAAAACTCTGTTTAGCACATATCCTATTCTTAAATTGCCTGATATCTCTAAAGATTTCGTTTTACAAACAGACGCTAGTTTTCATGCAATTTCAGCTGTTTTACTTCAAATACATGATGGTAAATTGCATTCTATTCTGTACTTTAGTAAGAAACTATCAGATACTCAGAGAAATTATGCAATTACCGAACTGGAAGCTTTAGCGTTAATTGAGAGCATTGATAAATTTTCTAGATACCTTCTTGGGAGAAAATTCCTAGTTATTTCTGACAATAAACCATTGCAGATCTTTAAATCTCGTCATCCAAAGAACTCCAGAATTCATAGATGGTCACTTCTGTTACAGGACTATGAATTTGATATCTGCCACATTCCAGGCAAAGACAATAATTTCTCTCTATCGTCTCTAAAAAAAATTATGTATGTTATATTTTCTTACTTATTGTCTGCGTTCGTATTTGCATTTTCGTTAGGCTGATTAACATATGTTGCATGCATTCACCCAGGTAGATTACTGTTGAAAACAACAAATTGCGAATTATGTGAAATTTATTAGTGTTATTCGGATATGTACATGGTTTGTTTAATTCGTTCTTTGGCAGGGACATTGTTCGCCATGACAAGTGACACTGCACAATCGAGTGTGATTGACCATGTGCGCTGTAATTGATGAACTATACCTGAACATTTCTGGATTATCGGAAATCGTTTGTATTTCTAAAATAATGTTATGTCATATTATTACAGCATATTCGCGGTAAACATTGATAGTTATAGTGCTATTTCGTGGATCGAAACCTGACTATTGATGAGAGTGTATGTGTTGAACACTGACACAGTAAATGAGAATAGACACGGTTTTCGTCGCGAAACGACATATGTCAGTATTAATTGTACTACTTGAGTAACATTATTCATTTCAGTAATCAATTATTAATTTATTGCTAATGCGTAGCATAGAATTATATATATATTTTATTTCACATAAATCCAGTTCATAATGTTAAGTAGTTACATATTCTTATTATTATTGTTCATATTAGTACTTAATGATACATATGATGGGTCATAGATTTTTCAATTCTCATTGTGATCGCCATTGCCAAGTATAGCCACCACATTATGAAATACGCCGTTAAATAATATTGTCACTCGGTTGTTATTGCCACACCTACACAAAGAGTTTATGATGACTTCTCTAAGGAGCATTTACCTCGACTACGCCTAAAATTATGACGTCATAATACTAATACCTCACCTACCCGTTTAATGAGATTGAGATTCTTGACATAGCACAGATGGTTACAAGACACTAGTAAATGCAACTGGTACCTGTTTATTCCTCACGTCCCCTTACTCCAGGTTTTGACCTAGAGAAGGACGCTTGTCCTTAGGGACAAATGAGGGACTGATCTTTATGATTAGTTAGTACAGCCTCCCCATGGGCTGTATACACGACATCTACCGTTGGTGTGTAGATTGGAGGGCGTGCCCGTTATATATTTTTTTTTATTTTGTGGGTAATGGATAGGTGTCCATAGCATCTTGCTAGTCCGATAAAAGTCATTATGTCTGCACTGCTATGTGTCAGGTTAATTCTCTTGATGAAAAAAAAATGATTTCATCATTTTAAAAGGGAGGGGGGCATACTGCCACATGGTGTTTAGACAGAATGACGTCATCGGAAAATGCGGTAGTAAATGATATAGGGAAAACCCCACAAGAAACTAAGGAAACTTAGAAACAGGGAACGTCAGACGACAACAAGGAAGGACAACGAAGAGGACCTTGTGTGATTCGGCTGAGGCGCGACATATTGTGTGAAGCCCGTGTTCGTTTGGAGAGTTGGTTGTGAGAAGGCAAAGGCTTGGCTGAGGACTATCAGGTGGAGGATGTCTAACGAAGAAAGTCTCAATACTGAGCAGAGGACCTGAAGGCATGGAACACCTAGACAAACCTGTGAAAATGAGAACAACGAGATAGATTGAGCTCCTAACTACAGTCGGACATTACCGGGATAGAGTCGTAAATATTTTGTGTGAATGCCGTTCCTGTGTTAAAAGGAACCATTCATTTTCTCGATTAATCCATTGTATTGATCCAGCGCATCATTAAAAGAATGTGTGAGTACTGTTGTTTAGGATGGCGTCGGTTGATTCTTCGTATTACAGTTCGAGCATTTATGTTCAAGCATTCTGAGGTATTACTAGATACCTAAAAGAAAAACACCTTGATGAGTAGGAGACATAAACATCTAATATTGTTACAAGGGAGATTACTGAAATTTAGACAAAAGGAAATTGTATACCTAGAATAATATCATTAGCTTACTTTAAAATCTCTTTACTATACCTTACTAAATAAAATAGTCAATTTTTTAGTCAGATTTTATAATGTCAATAATAACACTATTAGCTTACCTATAGAAAATTTGTTTTGTTTATACTCAATTACTTTTTATAATCAACTTTTAATGCGTAACATTTATGTTTAATTCTCCATTGTGTACTTAGACAGTATTATCCATTTCAGTCCTCCAAGGATTGATCTGACACTATTTTTTCTTTCTCCGTTAATGGTTTGGTCACTCTGTGATACGTTTGTTCTCGGCCTAAGAATTACGGCTTTTTCGCCCCCCCCCCCCCCTTTCTTTGAAAATTATCTTTTGCTTCATTGGCACACTCATTAGAAGTAACCGCAACTCCCCCCCCCAAAAAAAAAAAAATAAATAATAATCTTTCTTAGGTCCTCCTTCTCTCGTTCCTCCGCGGATTCACAACATGTAGATTTGGATTAAAGATATTTTCTGTCACGGATGGTGGATAGCAACCAAGATGGCGGTGTAAACGTGTGCTTTAATTCGGACAAGTTATTATGTGTTCATGCTGCTGTTTTCATGTAATATTATTATCATGTAATATTATTTGAGTGACCTGTTTCAGATGCTAAAATTGTGAATCGACTTTCTTTTGCGTGTCTTTTCGCTGGATCATCGAGTGAATTTATTGCTATAGCAAAAAGTTTGTGAAATTAAAAATGGACTCTACTCAGGTGAGCCGTGTTATCGATGGAAGAAAATGCAGTCAAGTATTCGCGTCTACCCGCGGTACTAAACCTAACCAAGTTTCTGAGGTAAGCGTCGGACTAGACTCTTTTGAGGAGGATGCCATGCACCTACCCAAAACACTGGTGGTCTTGTTGAGAGGCCCAGGAGCGGCCAGATCAACTGCTGAACTGGTGGGAGGTGCATTGGTCGGTCCCAGAGGCGTACACGAACTTGGTGAGCTATATAGGTATGAAAACCCAACAAAGTGGTTCTTTGCTATTGTATCAGAGACACTTTACGAGCGTCTCCATGGGAAAACCATAACTTTAAAAAACCCGGAAATGACAATAGAAATTCAACAGGCAGAGAAAGAGAACAAGCGATTAACCTTACACTGGGTTTTAGGAACAATGAAAGAAGAAGGTGTGAAGACAATAGGGAAAGAAATAACAGGCGACCATGAGCCCGTGATTTTCAAAATTAAAAACTCAGCAGGGAAATGGGGAGACTTGGTACATCCTAAATAAGGGCAAACCATACCACACTATGTCAATATTACAGCAAAAGGAGGGCAGAAAATTTGGAATCATAGAATCCTGGTGACCATGCCAGGACGGAGGACAGTCTGCCTGACATGCGGGCAAGATTCACAGTGGTCTAATAAATGTCCAACTAAGTCAACAAAGCCAACACCAATCATAAACAACCTAGATGAGTTTCCAGCTCTGCCAGGACTGTTAAAAAGACAACCCACCCAGCCTGCCCCGCCCATCCAGGCAAAATCGAAACAAGCTACGACCCCAAACCCAGGCCCACCAACGACCTCGACCAAGAAGAAAGACCAAAAGGAGGAGGAGGCCTCCTTTACAAACGACAAAGAGGCAGATACGACAGAGGGTTTCAAGGAAGTCACACATAACAAGCCTCTGTCAGGACTGTTAAAAAGGCAGTCTACCCAGCCTGCCCCGCCCACCCAGGCAAAATCGAAAAGATGACTCTAAACCCAGGCCCACCAACGACCTTGACCAAGGAGAAGGACCAAAAGGAGGAGGAGTCCTTTACAAACGACAAAGAAGCAGATACGACAGAGGGTTTTAAGGAAGTCACACAGAACAAGCGCAATAGACGACGGGAAAACACGGAAAACGGTGATTGGAAGGAAGAGTCTCCCATAGTGACACCAAAGAAAGTAAAAAAAACAAGACATCCCCACAGGAAAAACAAACGGAATAAAGCAGACCACAAAGGAAGACGACAACATATCTTTACGAAAATTATTTATCACCACCGACACAGACGACGAAGAGAATCCTGAAACAACAAAAACACAATAAACAGCTACATACACCCATTGTTTAAAAAAAATATCTTATTATTAATGTCAATTGTCAATTTATACTTAACATAATTATTTGTTTGATATTGGGATGGGTGATGACATCAAGATAATATGTTTAAATATAGCAGGTATACGTACAAAACAATAACACATTTGCACACTTTTACACAAACCAGATTTCATCCCACTACAAGAGACAAATATACATTCAGATACACATGGTGCACAGATTACAACACAATTAGGACCGATACATGCAATTTTCAGTTTTGCGGTCCACAACATAGAGTCTAGGACAGCCATACTACAAACATCAGATAGGTGGAACATACTCAAAACAAATCGGGATAGCCAGGGTAGAATCAGCATAACACAGATAAGTAACACATCACACACATATACCATTGTCAACATTCATGCACCACCAAATTATAACCACCAACAAAAATTCTATGAAGAACTTGACACACTACTCACACATACATACAGAGGACAGAACATCATACTCTGTGGAGATTTCAACTGTGTATTACAAGCACTGGATATATTAGGCAGAGAAATGAAGACACAGGTAAGGAGAATGAACAGAGAAGGCACAACCCAGTTAGAGACCCTGCAAAACATTGTAGACACACGCACCTTAATAGAAACATTAAGACACAAACATCCAAATAAGCGAGAAATAACCCACACAAATAAAACATATATATATATATATATATATATATATATATATATATATATATATATATATATATATATATATATATATATATATATATATATCCACAACACACCACATAATAAACACTCTGCACCTACAAGAACAAGAGACATTACAGTACACATACCATGAAGCCATATTAGCACACATCAGTACAAGCAACATAAACACACAGACATTTAAACGTTCATCACATTGGAAATTTAACAACACACTTCTTAAGCATGAAAAATACGTAAAATATATGACACAACTTTTACACACATACACCGACCACATACCGACTGATAACATCAGACAATACTGGGACTTACTGAAAAATACAATACGAAGCAGAACACAGCAACTAGCATCCATCATACACAAAGACAGATTAAGGTAGGAACAACTTATACAAACATATAGCTGACAAAACAGACAGACATTAATGCATCACACTTGCACACACTAGAGGAACAGCTAGAGCAGCACCAACAACACAGATATCTGGGTGCTCTCCTGAGAACAAAGCTCAACACAATCATACAAGAGACCCCCAGTAAACAATACATGGCAATTGAACAAAATATACAGCGTAGCAGACAAATAAGTAAAATAGTAGACATGCAAGGCAACATGCAAACAGAACCAGCACAAATAACAGAAGCATTCAATCAATACTACACTCAACTATTTACATCAGAGACAATAGACACACAGACACAACACAATTTTCTACAATACAGTAAAAAGCTGTCAGACGAAGACAAAGACAGGCTAGACACATAACCAACACTGGCTGACATAGCACACGCACTCAGTAAAATGAACAAAGACAATATACCAGGGCTGGACGGTTTAACGATAGAATTCTACCAACATTTCTTGCCTATCTTAGGTGGTCTTCTTCTTAAAGTCTATCAAGACGCCTTTGACAAAGAACAACTACCATATAGCTGCAACATGTCTTACATCACACTCATACCCAAAGACAATACAGACAACACACTGAGGAAAAATTATAGACCAATATCACTACTGAACACAGACTATAAAATACTTACCAAGGCACTGACCCAGCAACTTAGACCTTACATGCCAAAGCTCATACACCCTGACCAACAATGCGGAGTACTACATAGGAACATACACCAACACACACACATTTCATTAGAGACATCATCACATACACACAGGAGAAAGACTGTCAAGCCTCCCTCTCTTTTGTCCTTAGACCAGGAGAAGTCCTTTGACAGAATATCCCACTCTTATCTACACAAGACATTAACACAATGCAATTTAGGAATATACTTTAGGGGGTGGATAGAGATCTTGTACCGGAATCCTGAGAGTAAAGTGTTGGTTAACCACACACTCACTGCGGGGTTCCGGCTCACAAGATCGGTGAGACAAGGATGTCCTCTGTCGCCGCTCCTATATTTACTGGTTTTAGAACCACTACTAGAAGCAATCAGACAAGACACCAACATCACAGGCACATTCATACCAGGCGGAGGAGAGCGGAAGTTGCTTGCATAAGCAGACGACACCGTTTTATTCCCCGCCAACAAAACACCCATCACAAAGATACTCCATACATTTACACAGTTTGGTAAAGGGAGTGTGCCAAATTAAACATAAACAAATCACACATAATGGGCCTCGGAATATGGTGGAATAAAGCCGATTATCCCTCCAGACCTAACGGCCATAGACATTATTAAGGTATATGGCATCACATTTCCCAGCAAATCCAGACAGATACACGCATAAACATGGCAAAACCTCTCACACAAAATCATAGACATGCTACACAGATACAAGTACAAGACATCTACAATTTTCGGCAGGAGCATCATTGTCAACACTTTCATTATCCCTAAAATTATATATTTAGTTACAGTTCTAGACCCTCCAAGACAGACAATAACAGACATCAACAAAAATATCAGACGTTTCATCTTTAGCAGCACAATTTACTGCATACAGCATAAGACACTCATACAGGACAAGAAACAAGGAGAAATAGCACTGCAAGACATACACACAATGATTCAAGCACTGAGAAACCAACACATAGTACACATCCTTAGTCGCCCAGAATAACACCCACTAGCACTCGACTATATAGAAATGAGACTGCAACACCTTAGGCGAATACATCTTAATACACCACACTACTTTGGAACTCTACCAGCGTTCTATAAGACATGTATACAAGCACTCCGAATGAGTGAGCACTTACTACACCAGACAACACGCCAAATCTACAAATACCTGGTTAAACAACAAGCACCCCCACTACAAATTAGAATTAAAAGAGGAAAAACATACTACATACAAGACTACACATGTACATTTACTAATCTCCACAACCCAAACATAGCTCTCAAGGCCAGGGAAATTACATATCGTTTGATCTTTAACATGACACATACTACCGAAAAACAAGCACACAGGTCAAAACGAATATCACCATGTCAACTCTGTAGACAAAACATACAAGAAATAGAAGACCACATTTTTTACATCCCCAACAGTACAGACCGCACTAGACACTTTAAGACATCTAATTGAGATATTCACCAAAAAGAAGACAGATATGTACATGGCAATATTTTTAAACACAATACCCAAAACCACAGAAAATAATCACATAAGGTTGTTGACTGCACTAGCAGAGTACAGGTATGTGGTATGGACCTGTAGAAATGCAGCAACATACAGATTCAGAACATACAACACACATATAATACAGCACATGGTCCCAAGCAAAATCACACAAACATTCAAAAACACTTAGACAAAAGAGATTATACACATTTCAACTTTGTCTGTGGGATTTGGATAAAGTATACAAACATAGAGATACATCTAAATCTGTATTGGTTTATGCATGCATAGATATGTCTGTACATATAAGTATAAGTGGGTATGTGTGTGCGTGTGTGTGTGTGTGTGTGTGTGTGTGTGTGTGTGTGTGTGTGTGTGCTTGGATGGAAATATACACATACATGTGTATGTATATTTGGTATGTATATATCTCTGTCGGTAGTGTCTGTGTTGAAGTATGTTTGACCCCTAGTCATGCGTGGATAAACGTAGTTTTCATAAATAGCGTGACCGAAAAGTCATTTTGTTTCCGTGGAAACCTTTTACAAAACCCCCTTACCCCACTACAAACGCCAAGAACCAACACAATTTCAATCCTTGGAATCACCTTGGACCACGGCAGCTTTCCGGTTTTAAACTTCTCATTACGCTAACTCAGAATACATTCTTTGTGATTCATTGTGTGACACCCTCCTCCCTCTGCTCTCTTTAACCCCCCCCCCCTCTCTCTCTCTCTCTCTCTCTCTCTCTCTCTCTCTCTCTCTCTCTCTCTCTCTTACCCTATCACACACAAGCACACACATTCTTTGTGAATCAGTGTTCGTTGTCAATCGAGGTTTTGACCCTTGCTTAGCCGACACAGGTAAATCCTTTGTACTGACCTTCTCCCGGACCAGCGAACGGAAAAATAAATCCTTCGTACCTGTAAACGACCAAAAAAAAAATCTCGGCTTTCTCGCATGAAGCCTGTCAACATCACTCTAAAGTAATCACTGCACGCTGCCATCACTGCACGGTGCACAGGAATTCTCTACAGATTGAAAACAAAACAACCTCAAAATGCTGTTATTCAAAATAATGTTTTCCCGTTGGTATACCAACCTCTATCAGTGGTTTCGTATACTTAATCATATCATCATCATGTACCAAGTCCTTTGCAGAACGACGCTCTCATCACAGCACATCAAAAAGCCTCTCGACCTCTGACCGTTTCTCCTGCCTTGTGCACTTTCATATTAATCATATAGCATATCAGGATATTAACATATGTGCTCTGTCCTTATCTTCAACAACCAGTGATAAGTCCATATACTAACGGTACCAGTTGTCTGATTATGTGATCGTCTGACCTCACAGACTACGGTTGTCGGTCAGATCCCCTGGTCACTTCCTGCCAATCTATTCTCTCCAGGCTATGATAGTTTATCTGTCAATCCTCACTATACATATGAGTGCTCCGACCACATCTGCCTTATCATGCACTAATACACCACCCAACAGGGCAGACCCGGCCAGTCTGTTCACCTGCTAGTTTCCCCACCACACCTGCATGTTCTAGGAAAAAGATCTAACATATGCTCTCTATCTTTGATTTTTTGATTGAAGCATGCCACTCTGCATGCAGCTTGTCTGTCTTTACCCTATTAAGCATGTGCTGTTTGTCCTGCAGCCAACGTAAAGTCGCCGTGACCAGCTCCTTGTTGTCTGAAGTATCATATTAAGTATGAAATAAGTTTTATATTAAAAAAAAAAACACACCTCTTTTTGTGACACCCAGAACACATTTCAGAAGCAAAATATTTCAAATATATATGTCATCAAATAAATAAAAAAAAATAATTGCTGTAATGCCCTCGTGCATGCCATTTCGACATCTTCATGATACAGTGTAAAGTCTACAATTTAAGAGACCAAATAGTTTCTCATCTCATCTCGTTCCTCTTATACCTTGCGGGAGAGTGCTTGTTTATGGGCTTCATATATAGACATTCCCGTGGACTCTGTTATTCCCTCTTTCCATTGTTTACAACAACAAGCGACTAACGACGACAACTGCTAAACTTCGAAATACTTCAAATAGAAAGGAGATTCTCGCGACTTGGAATGTTACAGGTCTAGGATATAAGGAACCAGCTCTCGTAGAGTTTATGAAAAAAATCAAATATTCAATTATTAGGACTCGCAGACACTAGGGGAAAGGGGCAGAACACGAAACGAACACACGAAGGTTACGTTCTTATATGGAGTGGCGTCGATCAGCAAGCTACAGCTAAACATGGCGTGGGTTGTTTGTTACATCCAGACAAAGCGAAAGCCATTATCAACACAAAATTTATATCGGAAAGGATAATACTAGTACAGATCAAAGAAGGAAGTAGAACAACAACTTTTATACAAACATACGCCCCATGTAATGACACTTACAGTGACGAAGACAAACACGAATATTTCGATAAACTTGCAGACACGTTAAATAATGTCAAAGAGACAGATGAACTTATTGTGATGGGTGATTTTAACGGACGAATAGGCACACGAAGAACACCATGGGATGATTGCATGGGGCCATTCAGCGACACAGAGACTGATTGTAACAGAAATGGTCAACATCTACTCAACATATGCTCCGAACATGGAATAATAATAGCAAATAGTTTTTTTTTTCAACATCGTCGTAGCCACACCAAAACCTGGTATAAATAGAATGACATAGACCAAGCATCTCAGATTGACTTTATTCTAATTAGGAAATCAGACAGAAGACTACTATTAGATTCAAGAGCACTCCCAAATACAGATGTTGATACTGATCACAAACCAGTCATAATAAACAAGATTTCCCCACACAGGAAAATAAGAAACAAAAAGGTAACAACACATGTCATCAATTATACGAGGCTGCAGGAAATACGGTTAAAGACGAATTCAGTCAAGAAATCAAAAACCTACATAAGAACATCCCTGATGACCACTCAAGCGTAGATACGGAATGGACATGTTTCAAGGCTGCCATGCTCGACACACTGGAAAATAAATGTGGAGCAAAGAAAATAGGGCAGGACAAAATATTAAGAAAAGCCTGGTGGAACAACGAAGTTAAAGATAGCATATCCAAAAAGAAGGTAGCATTCAAAAAGTGGATCACAACAAAATCTGAACAGGACTATATTACTTATAGAATAGAACGACGTAATGCCAAACGAACTATTAGAGCATCTAAAGATGAATCCTGGTGAATATATGGTGAACAGATGGCGACCCTTAGCAAAGACTGCCCAAGAGAATTTTATAAACGTGTCACCACAATGAGAAACAGAGATGCATGCTACAACCCAACCACCATAATAAACAGCAAAAGAGGTATACCAATATTTAATCCACAACAAAGACTAGCAAGGTGGGCAGAATACTTTCAAGAACTACTTAACCCCACACATAACATAGAAAACCTCATTTTTGTGTCTAAATTCCAGGGACAGCAAGAACCAAATTTCATACCTGCAGAAGTCAAAGCAGTTATACAAAAAAGTCCTAAAAACAAATCACCTGGTCCAGATGGAATAACCACAGAAGCTATTCATGTCTGTGGGGAAACAGGAGTTAAATGGCTAACAAGACTTTTTAATATAGCATGGGAAGAAAGAAAAGTCCCAGATGATTGGCAACAGGCAATAATAGTACAAATATGGAAAAAGAAAGGCAATATGAGAGAGTGTGAAACATACAGAGGTATATCACTCCTGAGCCACATAGGGAAAATGTATGCAAAACTATTGGAACAAAGAGCTAGACCAATAGTTGAACAACAGTTAAGCAAAGCACAATTCGGTTTTTGGAAAGGTAAAAGTTGCACTGACGCATTATTTACACTTAGACAAATATGTGAAAAAACTATCGAATATAGTGACCAGTAGAATATTGTGTTTGTAGATCAGGAAAAGGCTTTCGATAGAGTAGACAGATACAAATTATGGACCATCCTTGAAGACTATGGGATACAAGAGCAACTGCTAGAAAACATCATAGCCATGTACCACTCGAGCCGAAGTGCAGTAAGAACACAAGAAGGTATATCAGATATGTTCACAGACAATACAGGAGTGAGACAGGGATGTGTGCTCTCTCCCCTGCTATTCAATATCTACATGGACAGAATTTCCAAAGAAGCAAGTCTCTACAGAACAGATTCAGAAAATTTTGAACTCTTTACTCCAGACGAAACAACTGTCCCACAGGGAATAAATGAACTTCTATTTGCAGACAATCAGTGCCTGTTTTACAGCGATGAGGGCAGACTACAAAATCAGATTACTAATCTGAGTTAAACCTGCAGCAGATACAATATGAGTATAAACACAGCCAAAACCGAAGTAATGCAAGTTAGCAGATCGCCAGGCCCACTAAGTATACAGATAAATAACACAACTCCGAAACAAGTTAAAGAATTCAAATATCTTGGAAGTATGATCACAGAAGATGGCAGATTGGACAGAGAAATTGAAATCAGATGTCAAAATGCTAGTGCACTTACATATCAACTATCACCCTTACTGAAACATCCAAACACACCCATGCCCGCAAAACGACAGATATTAAACAGCATATTCACACCAACCCTATGCTACCAATCTCAAACCTGGACTTTATCCAAATTACACCTTCGCAAAATCAACACCTGCGAAATGAGATGTCTGAGGAGAGCTGCCAACTTAACAATCCGGGACCGAGTAAGAAATGCTATTATCAGACAGACTGTGGGATCAACACCTTGTGCCACATTTATTGAAAGACAGAAGATCAAGTGGTTTGGCCATGTCGTTAGAATGCAACATCAACAACTACCATCACTGGCCTTACATCAAAGATCATCTGCGACGAGACCACGAGGACGTCCAAGAAGAAAATGGATTGACGACATCAGAGACATTGTACAACCACACGGAATGACACTATTCAGTGCCGCCCACCGGGCGCTGGAACGCAAATTATCCCTCCCCACGACGCTTGACGCTTAAAATCCGGAATGTGACTGATTCGGTCACAGGATTATTAACCGATTCACATGTGACTATTTACACAGAAGGACGATATTTTTCGATACTAGTGTCATCGTGTTATGTGTTTTGTTGCATGGCATCTTAGGCAAGTTCAAGCCCATTGATTGGAAATTTACGTGATAACACTTGTTCATATGATTATGTACCATGTTTGGTCCAAATCTACTGTTTGTTTGGCACTAAATCAGTTAATCTGAGCCTGGGATGGACCCAAATGATAACTTCTCTATTGAAGTTGAATGGGATAGGTACAATGGTGAAAAGAATAGGATATATTTCCGTAAAAGTGTGGTAGCAGCAAACCCCTTTCAAAAACTCCAACATGTGGTACATTAAAACAAAAATAACAATATATTTAACCGAGTTGAAAAATGTAAATAGTTAGTTCGGTAGTCGTCAGATTGTCCTCACTGGACATGAAACATTTAAGTTCATAAGTGTTTGGATTCCCTTCTCGGTGTCTGTCTCCCTCAGCTTGTAGCGGTTGACGTTGATACATATAAATATTTAGGGGCAATCATAACATCAGACGGAAGATACGTGACGGCGATTATTTGCAAAGAAGTCAAGCAATAGCTGTGCTTCAGAAAATAAAAAAAGTATCTTATGTAATAAGTCACTGCCATTGAATGGCAGAAACAGAATACTGAAATGTTATATGTTACATTTTCTGCTGTACGGCACTGAATAATGGAACGTAAACAAACAAATTAGGAAGAGTCTGGAAGTAGCCTAGATTGAACCCCTGTGTTTGGACTGCCAGAATAAGTAACAACAATTGCCTGCATGAGGCTAATAAACGTAGAACATTATATGCAACTGTAAGAAAGAGGAATCATGGACAAGTAGTAAACAAGTAAGGAATTATGTGGAAGCTACGAAGATGTGTTTGTTTAAAAAGAAGAATGACGAAAACACCATGGGCAGATACAAAGACCAATGAATATATCTTGAAAGAACTTAACTGAACATAGAGAACGGATTTCTAACATCAGGAAAAAACAGTCCACGTTCTGTGGGCATGTTATGAGAAGGGGAAAGCTGGAGCACGTCGTCGCAACGGGAAAGTTGGAGGCAAGGAGAGGCAGGGGGAGACCAAGAGAGAAGATGCTGACAAGTTTGACATCATGGCATGGAGGAACGTTGGTATTAAACATGACTGGAAGCACACAAGACAGATGGCTGTGAAAAGACATGATAACCATCAACAAACAGTACGGACTATTCTACTTCTTTCGTTCGCCTGAAATATGTTTATAACTGCAATGTTGTCTCTTGTATGAATCTAACAGTATTTTTTAGTTCATTCAGCGGTCCATAGAGTTTATCTTCGACTGTTGTCTCTCTAGGCCAGAAGTACGGACTATAATAATAATAATAATAATAATAATAATAATAATAATAATAATAATAATAATAATAATAATAATAATAATAATAATAATAATAAACTCCCCGCGTTTCTATCCTGTTTCAGGATATTGCGGTCAACATCAGCATCTTTCCGCTGTATGTTGATTCCTAGGCTAGATTACGCTCATCAGCATGCCACGACTTTCTGAGCGACCGGCTCCATACTCTCATAAGTCACTGGCGCGACTCGAACCGCTTCCAGTTCTCGTGCGCTCACTTCAACCACTAGAGTATTCGGGGTTAACGGAGAAAGCTGCTAACCCCTCGGCCAGGGAGATGGCAATCAATAATAATAATAATAATAATAATAATAATAATAATAATAATAATAATAATAATAATAATAATAATAATAATGTGATGTAGATAAGAAAGAGAACGTTCATAGGGCATATATTGATACAAGAGAGGCATTGGAGATCATTTTGACGACCAGACAGATCATTGAGAGAAAAGACAGAGGCAGAAAGAGAGAAGTGCTTCAGCTCAGGATGGATTGAGTCTGTGGCATGGAAGAGTATCATCAGCACAGTTGACTCAGAACGCTAAGGACTAAGATCCGTGGAAAGACATGAACGCATACGCCAGCTGACCAGGCACATGATGGTAATGATGATGAATAAGCGGTGAATATACATTTTGTCTCCCAAACTATTGTCATCTGTGGAACATGATGTTTAATGCGCTTCAACTTTCTCTGCTGATCACAGCTTAGTGAGTCCAATTCACACGTTGTTCAGTTAGACTTAAATGTTTATGTCTCGTCCTTGATATCGGGGCGTAAATTGCAAATACCCGATACATCGGTACAACTTGTAATTGTGACTCACGCAAAAATCAACCCAGTGCACCCACTACTAGTAATACGTGTTTGGATTACTTTGGAGCTCAAAAGCGAGCGAAAGAAGAAAAATATCTCTTCTCCTCCTCTCCTCCCCCTCTTTACATCCCCCATTCCCACCTTTTCACCATCTTCCTCCTCCTACTTCTTCTTCTTCTACATTTATGTGCTCTTTTAAAAGAATTTTATAATGTATTTTGTTTTTTCTGTAGCCGTGTGTGTTCTTTAGCCGTGTGTCATCTTTTGAGATCGTTTGATAGGCAGTGAGGTTGGTCAAAACCTATTTAAAGGTTCAGGGAATCAACGCCTTCTACAAATAGATCAAGCAGTCTTTGCTTAATTTTGGCATCCGTCATCATTATCAATCAATTTTCAATCTGGCTCTAGAAAAAGTTGTAAGGAAGGTAAAGGAGGAATCTGCTATTGGAGGAACATCCAGACTGCTTAGTTATGCAGATGATATAGATATTATAGGGGAAAATGAACAAAAGACATTGGAAATATTGACTCACTTAAAGGAAAAAGCTCAACAAATGAGGCTGGTTATCAACCAGGATAAGACAGAATATATGGTAATTTATAGAGAAGGAAAGGCTAAAAACTCTGGCCACATACAAATAAATAATATGACCATTAAAAGAACGGGAACATACAAATACCTGGGTACAATCTTCAACTGCTCCATCATAATAAGGGAAGAAATACAAACTAGAATCAACTCTGGAAATAAAATATACTATGCACTACAACATCTACTAAAATCAAATGCGCTATCTCGTAACACCAAGATCACAATATACAAAACACTGATCAGACCGGTTGTCTTGTATGACTCTGAAACCTTGAGTGCAACTAAAGGAGACGAAGCCGTGTTACAAACCTTTGAGAACAAAGTCTTAAGACACATTTTAGGGCCGATTAGGGATACACAAAGTGGAGAGTGGAAAAGAAGAAGCAACAAAGACATGTATGATCTATTTAAGTCCCCGCTAATCACTAGTATCATGAATGTCAATACCACAATAGCTGGGGCATATAGAAAGAATGGATGATAATAGGGAAACAAAACTCGCTTACACTCAGGAAATAAATGACTGTAGACCCCGAGGTAGACATAGAAGACGGTGGAGAGATTATATATATATATATATATATATATATATATATATATATATATATATATATATATATATATATATATATATATATATATATATATATATATATACAGACCTACAAGCACTTGGAATCAACGACTGGCAAGAGAAGGTCAACCAGAGAGACGAATGGAGACGGCTTGTATCTGCAGCAAAGAACCTCAATGGCTAGGAATGCTGAAGAAGACAAAGATGAAGAAGTCATCATTCTCATCGCTACCAGTCCTTTGCGAACGTTAACGATGACGTAATCATCGTGTTCTATGAAGCAAATATTTAAATGAGTTGAATAAAGTAGCCTCACCTCCACAGTCGCGATGTCATAGTAGTTATTTGGTACAATTGCTTGCTATGGACGGTCTGTCTTCACATCCTTGTGGGGGAATTCTGGGAGGACTATTCCGGCTAACGAAGCGACGACAGAACATTATCTTGACAATGACGAAGCTAGGCGCTCCTTTCTAGCGTCAACATCAGCATCTTGCAGCCTGGTGAAAATTACAGAATCACATCCATCGTTTGATTCATTTATTCATCCTGCTTTACAGAGGGAATTCAGGATGTCAGCCTGGCCCATTGCTTGTCATCTAGCCACAGCTGACCGCAAGTTCCCCAGTTGCGCGTCAGCTGCATCCACCAGCAAACCCGTTCGTTCGTTACCTCTTAAACCGCATTTCCTATCACAACAATGAGACAGATATTGGTCTTGAGATCCTCAGAGATTCATGCTTTTGACTTCTGGGCCAGCCTATCTGGGGCTTTCTTAGCATACTCATGGAGTCGTTGAGAAAACATGTATGGGTCAGCGTTTGTGTTTCCAACCATGCTATTACATTTTATATGGCATTTAGAATGTTATCTTCATGACAGTCTAGGCCAGGCTGGGACGTTTGGTCTCACCTTATTTTATGTAGCACACATGAGATTAGAAACCCTGACGTCAAACGACGTGACTGCAAAGCTAAACAGATTGGACTGGATGATTTAGTTGTACAAAGTTCGCCTCTCTAAGACCAGAAGTATCGGACATATATCTCTCTCTTGATGTTACTACTACCCACCCCTAGAATCCTCCCGTAGCCGATGATGGCGTAGTGGCCAGACTCTCGCTTGCCGGCCCAGTGGGTTCAATCAGCATTGGCGCGGAGTCGAATTAAAATAAAATATTGACATGGGCTCCCAGAATAAAGTCTTGGGAGGTAAAGGCGGCCGGCGTAATACCGACCATTTATTGATTTATTTATGATAATACTCACATAGTGTAAGTTAAGTTGTACATAGTTATACTGTGCAGTATCTCTGCGTCCCTAAAAAAGATGATGATTTGCATGGTTTGTTGTTGCTGGCTGTGGGGACCACAATCAGCCTGGTACAAAGCACAGCTGACGTAACGTCTTCTTTTTCGTATAGTCCATCCCGTACTGCGCTGATGATCACATATATCCGCAGCCCTCTATCTCGTGTACTGCCAATCATTTCTGAAACCGATGTTCCTCCATGCTACAATGTCAAACATAAAGTATTGCGTTGAAGTACTGTTTATAGCGATACTTGCTGCAAACATTAGTCACTTTTTTCTTATTTAACATTCAACACGCAACATAGTTTAAAAAAAAATTAAAGGTAAGATTCATTTAACTTCATCACATTAAAGAAATATTTTAATCCACACACGTTTGATTTTGATTGATTTTTATATTTTAAATAAAGACATAAACAAAATTTTCCACGATTTCTTGCCTGGCATATCTCGCTGCATATATATTCCATCCATCGATCATGTGCCATGCCGGTAAGCGTGGGCGGTCATGTTTTGCCATCTCACTCGATCACCAGAGTCGTGGATTAGCTCCTTGTTTCTGTCTCGACTATGGCACGTGGCCAAGGTATTTACTTCTCGGTCTTTCCCTTGGTCTCTTACAAGTTCTCCAGTTCATTTCTTCTCATAACATGTCCAAAAAAAATTGTGACTGTCTACGTTATATATTAGATGAAGTGAATAAATGAATAATACTTTCGCTTAAATACTTAATGTATTTACATTTCAGCGTAAATAATCCATACATCTGCTTCACAGTTGATTGTGGGAGGCGACGTTTAAGAAATTTAAAAGCATACGCGGGGAAGTCAATAACTAAGTCACAAATGGCTGTAGAAAAATAACTAAATATGACAACAACTTGAAACCAGTTTATTTGTATACATACATTCCCGTAGTGAATTTAATCAAAGACGCCATAAATAATAAACTGCACGATTTCTTGCCTGGCATATCCTATATTTTAATCTTCATTGCACATGCTATTCACGCTATGGGAACACCCTATAAATGCGGGGAGGAACCGAATGGGTGTATTCCACAACGACATCGGCATTAGCATTATCAAGTGTCTTGCCGGCTGGAGTGGGCGATCATGCCTCTCCACAAAGTACGATCTCCGACGTCATGGATCAGTTCGTGTTTTGACTTCCTTCCATGCCATGACACAAGACTGTCAATAATCTTCGACTGCTTCTTTCTGATGTTTGTGATAAGTTGTCTTTGCGACTCAGCTTCCCTTAAAACGTCCTGCTTTCTCTTTTCGGCTGTCAAATTAATTTTCAGGACCTTTTGTAAAACCACATCTCCAAGGCTTCCATGGATTTTTTCACCTGTTTCCACAACTGCACAGGGTAAAATATAACCAGGTGTTGAGGGTAGGTCCCTAATTTGTTATTTATTTTAACTTCTAGCTTAGGATGTGGCCTATTCAGATTGCACATTTTGAAATCTAGCTTCCGATTGGTTTACAACCTATGTGTGCACGGGTGCTCCTAGTTATTCGCCACTACTCGCCAAGGCTAGGGGCCAGACACACAGCATCATAGTGGGGTGTAGATAATGATCGAGTTCCTTATTTTGTAAAAACATACGATTTGTTTCATGGTCATTAATCACAAGACAGACAGAAAAAAATGAATTCTATTATTATTTATACAGGTAGGCTTATCTAGAAAATATATTTGTATACTCATAATCTCTCCCATAGGCAGTCCTATCTAGTAAATGTATTTATATTCTCATAATCCCTCCCATAGGCAGTCCTATCTAGTAAATGTATTTATATTCTCATAATCCCTCCCATAGGCAGTCCGACATAGTAAATATATTGATACAGTAACACCTCGGTTTTCGTTGACTTCGGTTATCATCGATTTCGGATTTCGTCGATTTATTCAGCGAAAAATGTGTCTCGGTTTACGTCGGTTGCATCGGATTTCATCGGCGTGCCCACGTGACCTCGCTGCTAATGTATTTTGCGAAAACAAAAGGACACACGCGTTCTTCTGCTCAGTTTGGCGTTGTTTCTCGCTGTGTGAGTATCACTTGCTAATAAGTTAACCCTTTCCCTTTAGATCCGTCATGGGACCAAAGAACGTTTCCAGAGCCTGCAGCCCTTCGAAGAAGAAGACCAGGAACACGATCGAGTTGAAGATAGAAATCATTGAAAAATACGAGAGGCATTAAAATTGCTTAAATCGGTCGCATGTACGGGAAGTCGCCATCCACGATAAGTTCCATTGTGGCGAAAAAGGGAAGAAATAAAGAATGCTAACGTAGTGAAAGGCGTGTATGTGCTAACGAAATAGAGATCGCAAACAATTGAAGATGTCGAACAGTTATTATTAATTTGTATACTCACAATCTTCTCATTTGGATAATCGCTTGGAATCTGTTGACTATGATGTACATAAACCGCTTAAAGTTAGTTGCATATCCTTTACAGGACGCCGCAGTCAACAACATCATGTTATTTCTAGGCATGTTTACGTTAAATAATTTGCCATTGCTTTCTGAACGACCGGCACTCATAGCTTTGTATGTGAAACCAACGCAAGACGGTCTGCTTCCACATCACCCGCAGCTGTGTTCCGAACGCGTTATTCGGTACTGCGAATTGCATTCGTAACTCCTGTGCCACAGAATTAAACCGTTCCAGGAAATGTGGCGAACCTAAATTTATTTCTAGTCAGTAGGTCATCATCATCATGTGCCGTGCCGATAAGCGTTGGTGGTCATGTGTCGCCATCTCATACGATCACCAGATTGCGGATCAGCTCTGCATTCTTGTCTCGACCATACTGCCAAGCATCTCCTTTAAGGCTCGTTGTAGATAACCTCACACTCTTCACGAAACAGACAAGTAGTAACTGTAGAAAAGGGCAACACCAGCGCCCTAGTAGCAGATCACCTTTTATTACTGACAATGTAACATTCACGCAGCCGTCCACTGTCTCAGGACTCTCGCAGTGTGTCGGAGGTAAGCAGGACGTTATATATATGTTTGTGCGACGACTGCTATAATAATTCTTAGTCTTTGGTGTCTACTTCTATCGTCAAGGAAGCAGCTACCTCTTCACATACACCACAGGTTAATGTTCTATGAAGGTTAACTAACATCGCTGGCTGGCCATCTTGGTCAAATGCATAACAGGCCTTCACTGTGGAAACATCGTTAAATTTGAGCTGAATTCATCGTAGCAACTTGGTTGAGTATTCTAGCCTGTCGCAGGACATATTGACCGTCTTGCTGGGGATATTAATATGACTTGCTCGATGTTCTCAAACGCCTAGATGCGTTTTTCCAACCTCTTCCAAGCACTTTCTCGGCCTAACTAAATTATAGTTCTTTCTTACTTCATTAAATTTACCATATGTAAGTAAACTAAAATACGTCTTTTCAGGCAATGAGGCGTGGATGTGGATATTCTCAGTTGGGTATATGGTGCTAGCCCCGTATTTAATAGACCCATGTGCACTCGATGTTTGATATGGTCAACTCCGCACCGCCCGTCTTTGTTTCCCGTGTCATTTTCTGGTACCAATTTTAGTCTGGGGCGATCTAGGATCCCGCAATAAGTTTAAATGATCTACCTTGATGAGGATTTGAACACATTACCACCAGGCTGGCTGGCAAGCGTGGTAGATACAGCAGTACCTCAGCTCCCTATAACTGTATAAATAAGTACAGGGCCCTTTTACACTCCTCAAAGCGCACTGGGCATTTGGTCATAGGCCCATATTTTTAATGACCAGTTGGCACTTGTTGGGTGATGTATTCACTGTCACAGAAGTAGTCTTTACTTCCCAAAACATTTTCCGGTATCCATTTCAGGCTGCTTTCACCAGAGATTTGTAAAAATCAACCCCCCCCCCCCCCCCAATCGGGATTGGAACCCATGGCCATCGGACCAACAGAAAAGAGTCTAGTCACTTACTCATTATACTACCACGGCTATTCTATAGCCATATTTAAAAAGTTCACTGCCTGTCATTTACATGACGTTGCGGTCAAACCTGTATGTTTTGGCTGTTTGTGATTTACTAGGCAATGTTAGTTCAGTAGTATGCCATTGCGGTCTGAGCAGTTGACGCCTCATACCATATATATCAACGCAACGATATCTGATTCCAAATTGCCCGGAGCTGATTTCGAACCCTGAAAAGCAGTTTCACTATCATCTAAGCCACAACGTCGTGTAACCATCTTGGAGACATCAATTCCATGGCATGTAGAAGAAGTGTATTGTTTGCCTTCGTTATGGTCCCTTTTATCTTCTCTTCTTCTTCTTCAGCGTTCCAAACCATTGAGGTTCTTTGCTGCAAATACAATCCGTCTCCATTCGTCTCTCTGGTGGACCTTCTCTTGCCAGTCCCTTTTATCTTACTTAAATAAATAACTTGTCCTTGTAATATAACGTAAGTCCTTGTGTGGTAAGACCACCAAACAGAAGCAGATACAGGTAGATTCAGAAACTAAATTAAAGATGAAGGAAATGGAGGTAGATTCAAACATACAGATAGCCTCTAGTAAACAAAAGAGTCAAGAAGAACAGAATAAGTTTAGTAAATATAAAGGCCTGATCAAACCATATAGCGTAGGGGATTCAATCTCAGCATGGACTGAGAATATAGAATTTCAACTTAAGACTCAGAAAATACCTTTGGAGGACTGGGCAATGATCTACATGAGAAATCTCAGTGGGGAGCCATTAAAGGTTATAGAATCAATACCTACAGAACTAAGGAACAATTATCAGTACATTCACGATAGGATCATGCAACACTTTCTTACAGGTGTCTCACAGTTTTGCCCAGATCTTCAAAAAATATCTCTATTTCTCTATCTTCTTTGTCCTGCAGTTGGTGAAAAGATTAACTGATTCATCATTGAAGAATTATTTGATGTATCTCTTGCGCACGAAATGAGAATAACGTGGCAGAATCAAGATAACCAAATAATACAGCCGTCAGCCCGTTTATGTGAACTCTCGAAGAATATTCAAGGGGGTTTAAATGCGAGAGAATCGACTTCATTGCACCTGGTGTTATCCCATATGGCTCGATCTCTTTCCGCAGGACGGTCTGCCGAAATCGTCGCCCAAAGCACGAACTCCGCAGCGCCAGAGACCACACCCAGGATTCTCTAAGAAAATTGCACCCATGAAGGAAAAGACTGAGTCCGGAATCGAACATACAACCTTCTTGGCAACTGGTAGGCAGATTAACTACTGCGCCACGGAGAGCCCCATACCAAAAATTAAGGATCCCCCTATGAAGCACTCTTTGCCATTGTTGTTGTTGTTGTTGTTGTTGTTGTTGTTGTTGTTGTTGTTGTTGTTGTTGTTGTGTGTGTGTGTGTTTTAATTTGCAAAATCACTCGTTTTTTACTTTCGGTGTTTACTTTCTGTGTTTACTTTCTGTATTTATTATCCTGTGTTTACTTTCTGTGTTTACTTTCTGTGTTTATTTTCTGTGTTTATTATCTGTGTTTACTTTCTGTGTTTATTATCTGTGTTTATTATCTGTGTTTATTTTCTGTGTTTATTATCTGTGTTTACTTTCTGTGTTTATTATCTGTGTTCATTACCTGTGTTTACTTTCTGTGCTTACTTTCGGTGTTTACTTTCTGTGTTTACTTTCTGTGTTTACTTTCTGTGTTTATTATCTGTGTTTATTTTCTGTGTTTATTAGCTGTGTTTATTATCTGTGTTTATTATCTGTGTTTACTTTCTGTGTTTATTATCTGTGTTTATTATCTGTGTTTACTTTCTGTGTTTATTATCTGTGTTTATTATCTGTGTTTATTATCTGTGTTTATTATCTGTGTTTATTATCTGTGTTTACTTTCTGTGTTTACTTTCTGTGTTTACTTTCTGTGTTTACTTTCTGTGTCTATTATCTGTGCTTACTTTCTGTGTTTACTTTCTGTGTTTATTATCTGTGCTTACTTTCTGTGTTTACTTTCTGTGTTTAGTATCTGTGCTTACTTTCGGTGTTTACTTTCTGTGTTTATTATCTGTGTTTATTATCTGTGCTTACTTTCTGTGCTTACTTTCTGTGTTTATTATCTGTGTTTACTTTCTGTGTTTATTATCTGTGTTTACTTTCTGTGTTTACTTTCTGTGTCTATTATCTGTGCTTACTTTCTGTGTTTATTATCTGTGTTTATTATCTGTGTTTACTTTCTGTGTTAACTTTCTGTGTTTACTTTCTGTGTCTATTATCTGTGCTTACTTTCTGTGTTTACTTTCTGTGTTTATTATCTGTGCTTACTTTCTGTGTTAACTTTCTGTGTTTAGTATCTGTGTCTATTATCTGTGCTTACTTTCGGTGTTTACTTTCTGTGTTTATTATCTGTGTTTATTATCTGTGCTTACTTTCTGTGTTTACTTTCTGTGTTTATTATCTGTGTTTATTATCTGTGTTTATTATCTGTGCTTACTTTCTGTGTTTATTATCTGTGTTTATTATCTGTGTTTATTATCTGTGTTTATTATCTGTGTTTATTATCTGTGTTTATTATCTGTGTTTACTTTCTGTGTTTACTTTCTGTGTTTACTTTCTGTGTCTATTATCTGTGCTTACTTTCTGTGTTTACTTTCTGTGTTTATTATCTGTGCTTACTTTCTGTGTTTACTTTCTGTGTTTAGTATCTGTGCTTACTTTCGGTGTTTACTTTCTGTGTTTATTATCTGTGTTTATTATCTGTGCTTACTTTCTGTGCTTACTTTCTGTGTTTATTATCTGTGTTTACTTTCTGTGTTTATTATCTGTGTTTACTTTCTGTGTTTACTTTCTGTGTCTATTATCTGTGCTTACTTTCTGTGTTTATTATCTGTGTTTATTATCTGTGTTTACTTTCTGTGTTAACTTTCTGTGTTTACTTTCTGTGTCTATTATCTGTGCTTACTTTCTGTGTTTACTTTCTGTGTTTATTATCTGTGCTTACTTTCTGTGTTAACTTTCTGTGTTTAGTATCTGTGTCTATTATCTGTGCTTACTTTCGGTGTTTACTTTCTGTGTTTATTATCTGTGTTTATTATCTGTGCTTACTTTCGTGTAGAACTGCAGATGCCAAGGTACAACGGTCACCTGCAGAAATCTGGAGACGATCCCTCCGTTGCAAACAGGAAGTAATGTCACTGCCAATGATACACTAAGATTTGAAGTAAGTATTGAAACTAAATGTTAAAACGAAAAATAAAGGATTCTTTAAAACTCCATGATATACATTGGATATATTAGTAGGTGGAGTCTCTGAAGAGGTCAAGGCTGACAAAGAAGCAGTTTAATTTTTGCACCAAGCCACGCTTATGTACGAGATAATGAAAAAGCCAATAGGTTATTGTGGACCGAGGACAAGAAATGGACCAGGATTATATGTCGAATGCCTTCAGAGAGACAGGGCGATTAATCGAATGGAGTCATGCCTAAAAGGTCGAGAAAATTGACTTCTTTGCACTGGGTTTTGATCCCATATGGCTCGGTCTCTTTCCGCAGGTCAGCCTACCGAAAGCGTCACACACAGCACAAACTCCGTAACTCCAGCGGCAACCCCCAGGAATCTCTGAGAAAAATGCACTCGTGAACCGAAAGACGTAGCCCGGAATCGAACCCACAACCTTCGGAGCGCGAGGCAGACGACTTAACTCCTTGGCCACGGAGAAGATGTCATGTTTAATTCTGAAGCCCGATGCACCGGCTCTGTGGTGAAGGTGTTACGGAAGCAATTCATAATCCCGTATACCGCGTTAGTAATACAGCTGTGGGCGATTTGCCAGCAGACTGACTTGCTTTGGTTTTCATACAATGGTATGAATGCCGGTCGTTCAGAAATAAATAAATTGTTTGCATATCCTTTACAGGACATTCCTGTCAACATCAGCATCTTTCAGCTGATTGTTGATTTCTTGGCAAGATTACGCTCAGTAGTTTGCCATTGCTTTCTGAACATACCCCGTAAGTTACCGACGCGATTCAAACCACTTCTGATTCTCACCGTCGTCACGATACTTATGAGAGTATACGAGATTATGGAGAAAAGTCACTAACTTCTAGGCCAGGAAGCCGGCAATGGCAAACTACTGAACTTAAATTTGCCAAGAAATCGCAAACAGCCAAAAAAAGATTGGGGTTAACTGCGACGTCCTGTAAATGATAAGCAACTGTCTTGTATAAGCGTTCAGATTGCCTGGACCAGTGGTTCTCAACCGATGGGGAATTGCCCCCCTCCCCACCCCAGGGGGAATTTTAGGGTTTCCAGTGGGAAATTAAGATTATTTCAAGATCGCGATAATACAAGAACGGATCACTTGATATTGTTTTTCCTCTCCATACTTTAAGATTCTGTACTTCTCGCTCTTCTGATATTCGTTTTATAACGTAAGAAGATCTGCATATTACGTTTTATGTGGACGTCTACACGTGTTCTAGTATGTGTTATTAAATTTAGCTTCAATTTTTACGTATACTGTGTAGGGGCAAGGGGGGGGGGGGAGATTTATAAGGAGGAAATACGAAAGGGGGGAAATGGCATTCTGAACATATGGTGAAGGGGTGCATGGGCGAAAAAAGGTTGGGAATCACTGGCGAAGACCATGAGAAGAGTTTGTATCTATCGGAGTGAAGTTGATGTAGAGACTTTCTCCCCACGCGGTACTAAGGCACTATATCCGCGAGTGCTGTGTCGCACAGCGCCCTTTCCCTCTACACCAGGGGTAGCAAACTACGGCCCGCGACGTCATTTCATCCTGCCAACCGACGGCACTCGAACTTGCTTGATAAAACGTATAGAACACGAGAGGTTGTTATACAATTTAAATGTAAATAGTATGTTTAGAATAATAGGAGATCTTCACACGTGCGGAGTATTACTGGCCGCTATGTGTCTTAAATTTACTATTTTCAATTATAAATTATTGTATCTAGATTTACTTATTTATTGTCATGTTTGCTTATTTCGCGCCATCCCAAGTCTATCTCCGGCTCGTGGTAGCGCCGCCTGCGCTCTAACGTTTCCATGGTTTCCATGGCAATACACACACACACACACACACACACACACACACACACACACACACACACACACACACACACGCATATTTTCCTCCCCCAGATGCGTCCGGCTGTCAACACAGGTCCGATGCTCCAGAAATATCTACTTCTTTTTGCCGCCATCCATTTTATAATTACGTAACAAGGATTTCTTTGTATGACAGTGATAGGTAAGTGAACTACAAGTGTGAATAGAGGCAATAAAGTAACAAACATAGCATAAAAATGTCATAGAAGCCTCATGTTATTACGAAAATATTATCCCCAGTCAGAAGAATTCCCCGGTCAAGGTGTTAATCGAGCTGGTCTCTAGGCCAGTGTTTTTTAACCTTTCTGCTGGAGCAGATTCTTACGCAAATGTTTACGTTGCGCAAGGAACTCTGTGCGATGATCCAAGTATCTGTCCTATTTTAAGGTGCATTTAGGTGATTTCGGTCTATGTCGGTGGAACCCCTGGCTGCCACTCGCGGAACCCCGCTGTCACTACGAAACAAAAAATCTATCAACATATTCAAAGTTTTCTGGACAGTTTCTGGAAAGCTCTGAGAAATATGAGTCCACGAAACGTGATTTAGAAACACAAAGAGATCTCTTCACGAGAAAGTGTGCTGAAAATGAAACTGTCACTCGTACAAGTTACAAAATAGTGCATAAGATGGCAGAAGGAGGATAACCATTTACTGATGGCAACTTCATCAAAGAGAGTATGATGGAAGCAGAAAATGACTTGTGTCCTTAGAAAGCCGATTTGTTTGGAACTATCAACCTTTTGGCAAATTCAGTTGTGTTAAGAACAGAAGAACTTGTAGAGAACATAGTGCTACAGATACGCGAAAAAACTAGGAACTTTTTGTGGCAATTTCTGGCGCTGGATGAGTCTACTGATTTCTCGAGTACGTCACAATTTTTCGTGTGCATTCGTGGTGTCAATTTGGACTTTCAGATAACGGAAGAGTTTGCCTCCGTGGAACAACAACTGGAAAAGACATTTTCATGAAAGAGCAACAAGTTTTGCAAGACTATAATCTTCAGTGGCATCAACATCGAGGTGTTACAGTTGATGGAGGAAAAAAATATGGCTGGAGTGAGGAAGGATCTGATGAGGCAGATCAGGACTTAGTTGGAAGATGTGCAAATTCCGGGCGCTCTGTCCATAAACTGCATCATACATCAGCAAGCACTCTGTGGGAAAGACTTACATAATTCTTGTGTTCTGAAAACAGTCGTTTCTGCTGTGACCTTCATTCGGGGACATACACTCAATCACCGTAAGTTCCAGTCTTTTCATGAAGAAATTGATGTTTCGTTTTTACAAGCTCGAAACGAAATAGATGTTTTCCTTACTAAAACGATAGAGCTGATCCACAGCTGTCAAATCCTACTCGGCTGTCAAAGTTGTCATTTTTGGTCGATATCACATCTCACATACATGAACAGAATTTGTAACTTCAGTGAAATAGATGTTTTCCTTACTAAAACGATAGAGCTGATCCACAGCTGTCAAATCCTACTCGGCTGTCAAAGTTGTCATTTTTGGTCGATATCACATCTCACATACATGAACAGAATTTGTAACTTCAGTGAAAGGTAACACCGTCTGTGATCTTTACAGAATCATCAAAGGATTTTGGAGAAAGCTGTCATTGTTTGAAGCACAACTGGAAGGAGAAAAAATTTCTCATTTTCACAGTTTCAAATATTTTTGCGCTACAATCACCGAAGATGTCAACCTCGATTTTCCGAGAAAAATTATTCGTGACTTGGTAAAAGCATGTTTTGGAGAGATTTTTAGATCATGTCAGAACTGAGAGTGACATTCTTCTGTTCCAGAATCCTTTCTAGTGTAACCTTGATGATGTGCCAGTTAAACTACAGTTGGAGCTCATTTATTTGCAAGCAAATGACTTGTTGAAAGAGAAGCACAGAGAAGGAAACCTGTTGAATTTTACCGCTGCTAACTTGATATTGAGTTTTCGAAACTGTAGAAATTTGCCGCTGGTATGGCATCAGTGTTTGGAACAACTTATGTCTGTGAGCAAACATTTTCAAAAATGAAGTACGTGAAGTCAACACATCGATCGAGACTCACTGAAGAACATTTGAAAGCAATTCTCTTGATTGCATGCATCAGTTCCAAAACAAACATTGATGATATCTTGAAAGCCAAGTATCAGTTTCACAAAGCTCACTAACCTTTTTTGCTGCTTAATTTGTGAGATTCGGATATGTGCACACTAGGTCTGATGTAACTATTTTTTTGCTAACGTCACCTTCTTTGATAACATTTATTATTAAATAGATATGTTGGATGCCTGTTTTTTTGTGTGTATTGCACGCCACTCACCCATGATTAACTTGGTTTTTCGTCATTTATACCAGAGCTTTCGTTCTGGCTTGCAAGTATTGTTAAAGTTAGTTGCATATCCTTTACAGGACATTTGCAGTCAACATCAGGGTTTTGTGCTGTTGTTGATGTCATGGCAAGTTTACGTTCAGTAATTTGCCGTTTCTTTCTGAACGACCGGCACCCGCACCATTGCGCAAACAACCAGCGCAACGTGGTCTGCTGCCAAATCGCTAGCAGTTGTGTTTCGAACGCGGGTATACGGACAATGTCCGTAAAATCTTCGCCACGGAGACGGCGCTAGTATTGTACAGAATGAGTATCCGGTCCGCGCTCATCATTTTGTCAGTTATCCGGCCCGCCGTGAAAAAAGTTTGGTGACCCCTGCTCTACACGCACAGAAACCAGCGGTATTGAAATATGGGTCTTAATAAAGACACCACATTTATTCACAGTTACAGAAATGATATTGTTACTTATTAAAAGATGTTTGACCGATATTGAAATGTTTCATAAAATGTTTTATTCTTTTCTTCAGGAAGGAAGATTAACCCATATCTCCGATAACAGTCTACCGCCAGGCCTGGTTAACATTTACATTGCCAGCAATCCACTAACATTTCAGACGAGGCATTTCGCGACGCCGCCACTACGCTGCAGTCTCTATATTTCACGAGTGTACCTTTTATACAAGTGCCTGATGCCCTGGCCAACCTAACTAACCTGAGAAACCTGACGTTTAATATCATGAACATTGATAACTGGAACAGTGCACCAGATAACATTGCGAAGTCACTTTCATCTCTCAACCTTGTACTCATAGATCTGTCTCAATGGCCTGAATGATTATCTAGGTGTCAGTCACTCAATAACCTAAGTATCTATTACGGCAACATTACAACCATTTCAGAATCTGCATTTGACATAATGAATAATACTTTGGCATCTCTCACAATACACATAGGCCACTTAAGTGACGTGCCTAAGGCTTTTTAGTCGCTAAGAAATTTGACGTCACTGGATCTGAGCCAGAACATACTAAATAATGTGAATGGGTGACCTGGGCTGGCACAGCTAATGACTTTACCTTTAGCGGAGACAATTGAGCAATTGAAAGTCATTAACACGTTTATGACAATACTTCCCAGCTTATCTAGTGCTAGCAGTTTGGTGCACCTTGAATTTTTCATGAATGAAATCAGTCAAGTGACCTCAGACATGCTTCCACGTAGCCTAGTGTATCTTAGCTTGAAATGTAATAAGATTAGAAAGGTCACAGATGCCAGCTTTACACATCTGTCCAGTTTAGAAATACTATACCTGGGAAGTAATCCTATAACCGACATTTCATATTTGGCTTTTAGAGATCTTGTGTCGCTCAGAATCCTTTGTCTGTCCAAGACAGAGCTAACCCAGATTCCTCTATCCGTGACCCCGATGATGGTGCCTCCGTTCTAGTGTGCAGAACAGGCTGCAAATATGGCTGCTTGCTGTTATTGTTGAGTGTATATTTTTATCATCTTTAAACGTGTGTAGCTGAGAATTCTTTTAACATCAGATTCCACATACACACAACAATTGTAAACCAAATTATATATTAACTGTTTCCATGAAATAATTTTAGTTTAATTGTTATTTCATGCATTTATTTTCGCTTGCATTTCTCGAACATTAAATAAATAACTCAATTATAAAATGTTAACTGATAATGCACTATTCTGTGTGTGTGAATACCCCTCTTTATGTCCATAACATACCAACTTTATTGGTAAGTTAACTGAATGTTTGCTTGCAAATCCTCTTGTAAACTGTGAGTTTAACACAGTTTTAACTTCCATACACTGGCGCTCAGGTCGTTTTAGCTCTGAAAAGAGTTTGCAATTGTCAGCGTGATGGTGTCCACCCAACCCGGTACAGAAGTGCTATACCCATGGAGTCTGTGCTAAAGAACCTTTCCCAAGCGCAGTAATTTGCGGGGTGCGCACTAGAGGTATTGAAAGTTCACATCTGTGTTGAGGCATATTAAGATGTAACCGGAGGTCAGCATGGCGGAATGGATAAGAACTTTCGTACCGATGTAAATGTAACTGGTTAAACTCCTACACCAGTCAGTTAAACTAAAATGTTGACTTCTCGTCCTTGACTTAGGGACGTAAATTACAAGTGCCTCCAAAGTCGGAGTGCGTTTGCCTGATGGCGAGGAACACTGGTAATAGGGTAAGCTAATCCACATGAAAAAGTCAGTCCAGTGCAACTAGAAATAGTAAACAATATGAAACAACACAAAGAAATGCAGCCTTACAGAACACAATTACGGAAAACACAAGACGTTGCGGCGACAAGTCTTCATCAGCAAACAAACGCATACACAAATCACAGCATATAATCACCGAGAAGACACTACAGTGACTACATTATGACATTAGAACGGAATGAGAAGAATGAAAAGATCCACACACAAAATTAGAACATTGAAGAGAAAATGGTGGGGGGGGGGGGGATCGAAAAAAAACTGCTACCTACCTCAGAATCCCAGGCTGTGATACTCAGTGATGGTTTATCGAAGAAGAACCAAGAATGGAACAGTGCGAAGATGGACAAAAGACATTGCAGACATTTTGGGCATGACAATTCTGGAGTCAGGAGAATTTACCAAGAGTCATGAATATTTTCCAGGGCTACGATGCGGACGTGATGTCATGCAGAGGATATGCTACATGATGAGGATATGGCATTTTTAGCTTAATTCATTGAGCCTCGAGAAATAGGCTTTTCAGCGGTATTACTATACGGTCATCATCATCATCATCATCATCATCATCATCATCATCATCATCATCATCATCATCATCATCATCATCATCATCATCATCATCATCACCACCACCACCACCACCACCACCACCACCACCACCACCACCACCACCACCACCACAACCACCACCACCACCACCATCATCATCATGATCATCATGATCATGATCATGATCATGATCATGATCATGATCATCATCATCATCATCATCATCATCATCATCATCATCATCATCATAATCATCATCACCAACATCACCAACATCATCATCAAGTTATTATGAATGTAATATTATCACATGTGTATGAATGTATATGTTGTAAATACACACTGTTTTGTACGAAATAAACTGTAAATAAATACAAAATTTACAAAAAGGGCATTTTTAAAATGTGTTTAAGTAGGTATATAATGGGGCTTTTAGATCTAGCGGAGGGGGTAGCACATTCGAGGGGGCGGTGGTAGCGACGGCGAGCCAAAACGACACCCCCAAGGAACACGACGAACCCCGGGGGCACCCCATATACATGGGGGGTACCACACGCACGCAAGCACGCACACACAGCCCCGGGGCCCAACCCCAGGGCCCCGGGGCGAACACATGCATGAACCCATGCACCTACACATGCACATACATCCACATGCACGCACACACATGCACCCACACATACGCACGCAAACACATGCACCCCCACACGCACACAGACGCTTGCACATACGCACGCACATACATACGCACGCATACATACACACGCACGCACGCACAGACTCGCACACATACACACACGCACACATACACACGCGCACACACGCACGCACACATACACATACACGCGCACATACACACGCGCACACACGCACGCATACACACAAGCACGCACACATACACACGCACGCGCGCACATGCAGCCGCGCACACACAGCCCCGGGGCGCACACGGGTCTCTTACAGACAACTCAAGCCGGTGTGATATATTTTAGTAACACGCCTGCAATCACGAAGCTCCCGAAAAAAACGGAGGGCTATTTTACTCCCACTCGCTGATAACAGAATGTGCTGCTAACAGAACACACTGCTACACACAGCGCGCGTATTTTCTCAGCCAACATGTGACGTGGAAGTTAATCTCTGTGTAGCGAGCTTAGGCAGCGAGGGTGATATATAGCCACAAAATCTTGCGAGTATAACAACCTGAAGTTCTTTGCTTTATAACATACATTGAAAAACATTGTATGTGTAAAATTATATACAAATGTATACTTGACTACATATTTTAATATAAACGGTCATATATAACCACAAAATCTTGCTGTTACCTAGGTCGGCCGCGTGGTCGAGTCGGTTAAACCACATCACACTCAGCAGGTCTAAAAATTGAATGGTTTGCATGCACAAACCCGGGTTATCCATTCAATATTCTAGCCTGCCGTAGTGCGGATGGGGCACCTTCTAGGTTCGCTAGTATTTCGTTTCGATTAGCAACCAACAAGGGGGTCGTCTCATCTCTATATATGTGATTTAACCAACACACCTCACATCTCTCGGAAGATGGCAAGTTGTGTGCATAAATACCTGGGTTGTCGTCATCCTGTGGGGGAACGAATCACAAAGCCGACTTTTGCATTTTTAAAAATTCGCTGTGGTTCCGCGTCCACTGTAAACAGAGAGCACCGTTTACGGGGGCGGATCCACACAAAAAAAGGTGGTGCTGTATGATGGTTTATAATTATACTCTTTGTCATAGGGCGGCTTTTGTTATAGGGGTACGCGATACAAAATTAGAGCGGTACCAACCAGCTATATCTAGATGCGAACCGCTACAAACATGCGAATACGAACGGGAGCACTCGGCGAGCGGGCACGCTCTCTCGTCGAGCACCACCAACACAAATTGCAACAGTCAAGACCCCCTCCCAAAAATATTAGGGGTCGGCGGCCAGCGCGTCATTGGGTCAACCACCAGTGCGAGTAACCCAAGCCGTGTCACACACAACAGGAGGAGAAGAAGGAAAGAAAGCAATGGAAAAATGTTCATACATACCTCAGAATTTTACATAGTTTATCTGAGGAGTATATCCTTCCGCGTATTACTGAAATCCAGTGGCGGATCGTTCGGGGGAATAGGGGGTGGTTCCAAAATGTCCTGATCGTGTACACGTGTTATTTCGACCCTATAGCTTTTACGAATTCTGCCCGTGCCTCGTCCCTTCCTTTCAGAATGAGAGATTTTTTTGTCTCTTCGTTCAGATCTGCCGGCGCCTAGCTCCGAATATCTTTTTTCAACTGGTGAAATTTCTTTTCTTCAGCTGTAATTATTTTATACTCCACGTCTGTAATTCTCCCATCATCAAGAGCCTTTGAAACAAGGTCGGCTATACTGGAAAGCTTAGCCTGCGCCAGAGTGTCAATTTCATCGTGTTTCTTAGCTTTCGACGTTAGTTTGCGGGAAGCTAGCTTGCTCCCAGCGGACATGATTCCACAAGCTAGGGCAGCTATCTCGAGCCCAACAACTACAGGGGCGGCGATAATGGTGGTAAGAAGCCCAACACCCTCACACCCATACCAAGGCTAGCCGCCAGCATCACGCTGTCCACAGTGTCTAATGCATTAACGGCACGCCGATATTTTTTATACAGTGCAGCCCGTTTGTCCCTTTCGTCCTCCAGAGACTTCCGAAGACGGGTAATCTCTTGAATGCGATAGGTACCGCCGTCACTAGTATCAAATGACGGATATAGCGACATTATTCTTTGCGCGTCAAACCTACTTCTTCAACTGAGATATTAAATGTTCAATGCGAACGGTGCTAATCGGCCCTGTAGTGAACAAAAGCCGGGTAAAAGCAGTGACGGTATTAAAGATGATTTCATCCACCGAACCTAACCTAGCTCTACTATAATGTCCGTCTCTGATGCCCGGGCCGCCCACGTCCCGGCAGCCGTAGAAGTGATTACGAGAGCAATATGCCTGGGGAGTGGTGACGCACTCCATTTAATAGAGACCCCTGGAAGGACTGGGACAACCTCAGTCTGCGCCGCAGCCCCAATAGCTAACTCGAGATAGATGGTTGACTCCTTAGGAGGCTTACCTAGCATATCAAGGTCGGCTTTACACTCTGTAACGGCCTTCAAGCAATATTTAGTCCCCTGGACTTTAGCCTCAGTCACCGATACGGCATAGAAGAGAGGCTTGGCGCACTGCATTTTCAGAAATGACTGGTAGGCCACAACAGGAGACTTGTTGGGGCGTATGACCGTCTTGCAAGCCTGATAACTCACAAACGCCTTGCCCATGTTGGTTAACCTAATAGTATGCCATTGGGCTCGAGGTGAGTATATCCCGTGCGAAGCTCAAGCTGCGGATCCCAGTCATCGGCACGAGCATAGACCCCCTGGAGAGTGAGCTGGAGACCATAGATCTTGTAGTTATGACCCGGCTCCCGCCACCCAATAGTGACGGCCAAATCAGCAAAGGTTAGGGTAGAGCATGCTCATGGGCGATGCCTTCCTGGACATTCTGAATCAGCCATTGCGATGTTTGATGTGTAGTACGCAACTTAGATATCCCAACGGCAAGTCGTCACACTTTTCATCTCGGACCGAAAGTCTAATATCGCTTAGAGTTCCAGTCTCCAACTTCTTATAATATGGGACAGAGAAAATCTCGTGTTTCCCTTGATTACATTCCACATTTTTAACGGTCACAGCCCTGAGGAGTGTGGAGGGAAGCGAATTATGACGGTTCTCATATGACGAAAGCCCTTCGAGATGAATGTACAACTCCTTATATATGATAAGGTTAGGAAACTTCTGCGCGGTTATTAACTTCGCGCCCGCACCCCGATGGGTGAACCGAAGAGCCCTGCCTAGCCCCCCAAAGTCAAATAAAATATCCATCAAACCACCGCCAATACTTACGAGACCAGTTGCAGAGTTTAGCGACAGAGAAAACTTCCGAGGCTCAAAGAGCTGTGTGTTGAGGGTACAAATATCATAATAGCCATCGGGGATAGTAACAAGCCGATTATTAAAGGAGAACCAGTGATTGTCCAGCTTCTCGGAAATATTTGCCCACGCTGGGTAGAACAACAATTCCACGATAGCCACTTCTAGGTCACCATCGCGATTGTCTAGGACCGGGTTGAGGGGGATGGTTCCCCATGCTGTATGTTGCTTAATGTGATGTTCATATTAGCATGGCTAATAATTACCGCTTACGAGTTCTATAAGGATGGTAAATACCCGCCGGATCAGCCATGTTTGATGTGGAGTACACAGCTTAGATATGCCAGCGGCACGTCTCCGCCCTTTTTTATCTCGGACTGAAAGTCTTATACCCCCTACAGTTCCAGTTTTCAGCTTTTTATAATGAGGCACAGAGAAAATCTCGTGTCTCCCTTGATTACATTCCTCTTTTTTTAACGGGTACAGCCCGGATGAGTGTGGAGGGAAGCGAATTATGACGGTTTCCATATGATGATAGACCCTCGAGATGAATGTACAACTCCTTATATATGATAAGGTTAGGAAACCTCGACGCATAGAATGTAAACACCTCATTGAACAGCTTACTTCTGTCATCTAAGCCGAACACAAGAACCCCACCTAGCCCTCCCCATGATATGATCAACCCCGATTTTATACCACCGAGACTTACAAGGCCAGATGCGGGGTTAAGAGAAAGAGAGAGCTTCCGTGGCTCAAAGAAGTGCTTGTTGAGAGCACAGACATCATAATACCCGTCGGGGATAGTAACAACTTCGTCACCAAGTTTGAACCAATTGTTTTTCAGCTTCGCGGAAATATTAACCCACGTGGGGTAGAACAACAATTCCACAATAGCCACCTCTAGGTCATCATCACGATTGTCTAGGACCGGGTTGAGGGGGATGGGTTCCCCGTGTTGGACGTTGCTAAGTGTGAGATACATATTAGCACAGCTAATAATAATGACTGCTTACGAGTTCAATAAGGACGCCAAATACCCGGCGGGTGTGGTATACCCGTTTGCGCATGTAAAGGATCTCACGAAGGTGGACATACAGGTCAACCTCCAAGGAGCCTTTCAGACACAGTTCCCCAACGTGTTTGAAAAATACCGGTTGCCATACGTGTAGCCAGACCAGATCGTACAAGCTTGGTACAGCAAGCCGATACAATTCTGGCAAAATCAAGTCAACTTCGCTGTATGGTCTGCCACGGCGAGGTGTGGGTATGTCCGTGCAGGAGCATCTGTCCGATTCTGACCCACTAACGCGAGCCGTCTTCATATTCCATGTCTACTACCAGATTCGCCGAATCCTCAAAGAAATGCGTGTGGCTCTACCACAAGATCAGGGTTGGAAAGCCTTTGAAAATCCCTACGATGTAAGAGATTATCAGCGTAAATGCGCGGAATTTATGATTTCCCAGAACGATTACTGGAGACGGGGCGAGAAGAATAACGGGTTGGGGAGCGTGTACATTTACTGGATGAACAGTGGTTATCACGTCCTGAATGACGGCCAAGGTGGTGTATATGACCCAAAGCGACTATCATTCACACAAAAGACCACAAAACGATGTACTACACATAGATTACATCGCACAAGATGATCCTCAGGCTGACTCCGCCTGACGGGCTTTCGTTCTTAACAAGTCACAGGGCTTCACTCACCCCGGGGTTGAGCGAATAAATGAGAGCATTCGAACCTATGTGTGGGCAATCTTAGGGGCCCAGGCTCAGACTAGAACGCAAGTTCTGGGAACTGGAACGGCGTTTGATGCCCAGAAGCAATTTCTGGTATTAGTAGAAGACGCCACCTCTGCGCCCGTAGATCTCGCGGCGGCCATCAAAGGGTATCAAGACGTGCTACAAAACGCGAGCTCAGAAGTTAATTATGTCTTTGGAACGGGGTTGTATATGGCCCCCAGCGACATGCTGCTCCGCATCGGCCAGATAGCTGGATATAACAACATGATCGTCATCGCAGAGCCAGGCCTAAAGCGTGGCCTGAATACAGCCATTAATGCCCCAGACCCTACCGTAAAACTGTCCAGCATTGCGCAACCGGCACCGACGGTAGAGCTGCCCAGCATTGCTCAGTCAGCGCAGCCGGACACCAGCATAGCTGATAAGGCAGCCAGGCTGCAGCATCAAAATGAAAAGATAGCACTTATTGCTGGGGGTGTCGCAGCACGTCTAGTGGCCCTATGGTTAGTTCATTTACTTCGCAAATAGCCGCTCTCTTATAGCCAGCAGCAGCAAGCCACCGAGTGCAATCACTAATGCCCAGAGATTTCCAGCCAGCCATCCCACACCCTTACTCAAGAAGTTAAGGAGCCAGGAGATAATGCTGCCTATGATTCCCGGGAGTGCCGCCGCAGCCTTACCAGCTAGCCTGGCCAGAAGGCTCGCTAAGTCTTTCAGCTTTTGTCGAATCCATTCCTTAGCCCCAGGGCCAGGTGGTGGCCCAGGCGGTGGGGTAGGGGGTGCACCACCACCACCTCCGCTGCCAATAATGGCTAGGGTGATAGTAGAAATTAAGAGGCCGATCGCCGTGAGAATGCTCGCTATGGTGATGCCTTGCTCTCGGAACAGAGGCCGCAGCCTCTCACCCAATGTGGTGTCTTCATTAACCACCCGATGAATGGTTTCACGGATCCGACTGAATTGGGTGCGCAAGTCTTCGTGTAACTCAGCGACTTCTATTAAAAGCCTCTTCTTAGCTTCTTCAATATCGGCAATCTTTTGCTCTTGAAAGTCCCTACTCTCCTCATTGGGTGCTATCAACATTTTCCGCCGCCGTATGGCGATCTCTTTATCTTGCTGGTCGAGAATAACGAGGTAGTTTGTGAGCTTACCTTTAATCGTCGTCACCTCTTTGTCAAGCGCCATGATCCCCCGGAATTCTCTCACTGGAGGTAGGTCTATCTCCCCCAGGTACTGGTCTACGTGTGAGGTTTCTAAAACCCTCTGCACTTCTGGACTCGACATGACCCGTTCTAAGATATTGCCAATATTTGAAGCTATTTGTGGGACATCCTGAATATCTGCTCCACCTAGAGCAGCTTCTTCCTCATCCAGATCACTATCAGTCTGCTTGAGGATGGTGACAGCCTTTGGTGGTATTTTTCTCCCAAACCCCAATGCCTCTCTGGTACTTGCTCTGTGGCCACTCAAAGCTAAAGGCATGCCGTCCAACTTTGTAATCCTTTCATGCTCAACATAGAGCGCATTCTTGCTACCCAACCTAATTTTTGTATAATCTTTGCCTGTTATAGGTGTGATACCCCACAGCTCCTTCACCTTGTTAAAATAGTCATCAATGACGCTGTTTTCTAGCTCCACTTGTAAGTTGGGCTTCCCATGTGACGGCTCCCCCTGTGACGTCTCCCCCTGTGACGGCTCCTCCTGTGACGGCCACTCGACATTAACAGCGTGGGGCTTGTCGATATCAAAGCCGTCGATGAAGCTTGTCTCTTCCTCGCCCGTTTTAGGCGGCCCCTCTTCGCCACCGAAATCGGTCAACTCAACTCTATCCATATTAGATATTGCTACAAAGCAACAACAATAAACAACTAGCCATGTCTTCAAGTGCATATGGCCGTAAGCTTAACCCTTACCGCCGTCGCCGGGAGCTGCTCGGTGTGAAAGGATTGCGGCAAACGATAATCGTGACCAACAATAATTCTACGATCGGTCCGAGGCAGCAGTTACTAGTTCGTGTTCCCAATCTCGGTGCACACGATGTTATCGTGCCTGGGTCAGTGCGGCTGGCATTCAATGTCGATCTCAGCTGCCCTGATGTCAACCGGTTGGTGGTCCAGAACCTCGGCCGAGCGCTGGTTCAAAAGCTGACCGTCAGGCTATCGGGCAATGAAGTCTTCTCTCTTGTGGACAGTGACGTCTACCTGGATCTTTGGAAGAGCCGATCGGAGCGGGCGAGCGCTGTGTATCAAGGCATCGATACAAGCACCGGCATGAATGTGACGAAGGCGCGTGTTGGCGCAGCGGATGCTGTTTTTCTGCCCCCCGCCAATGCGCCAGGCGTGGCCATCACGAAGGCCTTCAAAAACAGGTATTACATACCACTAGACTTTGAGCTGCTTGAAACGCATGCGCCCTTCTACCAATCTGCTCTTAGTGATCGGCTGGAGATTGAGTTGACCTTTAACGACGCTTCCCGCGTGATTCGCGCAACTGGTAAAGATGCCGGCAACTCCTCATATTCCCTAGAAAACATCTATCTCGAGTACGAAGTAGTCACTGAACCCACGTTGGTCCAGGCTAATTCGTAGCATGTATGAGAGCCGTATGGTAGTGTTATACGAGCGGGTCCTACGGCAAAGACGGATCCTTCAGAAAAAGGAGGACTCGATATGGAACATCAATCTGAACTCGCCCTGTAAGTCTTTGAAAGGTAATCTCCTATTATGGGAGGAGCCCGCGAACCACAAAGATTTTGCACCCCAAACAGAGTTGTTTTATAACCCGCAGATCACCAAAGTTGAAGTCATCGCAGAAGTACAAGCCAATCAGCTATTTGCGCACGGCTTAGCGCCACACCAGCTCTGGGACGAAGCGAGAAAATTCTTCGCCGGCGGCCTCGAAAGGCACCCGAAAGTCGCCAAAGAGCTAAGATTGTTCGATGTCAGTCTAGGCGAGTACTTGACGACAACATTTTTCTTGTGGCTGGACTTCCGGACCTCCGACGATGACCATCTTCACGGCAGCGGCCGCGTGTAGAAAACGGCTCTGATGGCATCACTCTCCAGATCACGAAAGAGGCTGAACCGGCGGGGCCACTGTACTGCTACGTTTATATGGTTATGGACGGACAGCTGAACATCGACACCGGGAGATTTGTTAGTGCTGTTTATTAATAGAGTTCCCGCTTAAGCCACACTCGGCAATCATCGCAGGCCCCACATCGTGTGGTAAAACAGAATTCATTCTCGACCTCCTGGAAGGCCCGTACAGGGGTGTTTTCGAGCATATTGTCATTGCTTGCCCTTCTGTACGATACAATGAAACATACCGGGCCCGGCCGTGGGTGTGGTCAGATCCCGAGGTCTTCATATTTGACCCCGGTTATCGGCTGCTCAAATGGTTAGAGGCCTTCTATAAAATGTTTCAGGGGACACCGACGTTATACATCATTGATGACTGCAGCGCAGAGGACGCTATTGCGCAGAAGCGGACTATGTTGACTTATCTAGCTTTTAGCGGGCGACATGCCCAGCAAAGTTTGTGGTTTCAAACCCAGAAGTACAACGCCGTTGCGAAAGGCCTCAGGGCGCAGACACAGTGGGTGGCGCTCTTCCATTCCAAGGATAAGGATAGCTTTGAAGGCTGCCTGGACGAGAACTACGTCATCCACTCTAGGGAGGAACGTGATGGGGTGCGAAAGCAACTCGAAGCTAATATGTTATCAAAGCTGGTACTGAGGACCAAGTTCCCATTTTCTTATAAAGTACTCAAAGCTGGTGAGGTTTATTAGATAATGTTACTAAGCATATGTTAAGCATCAGCTAAGCATATGTTAAGCATTAGCTAAGCACCACTTAAGCATGTATGAAGCAGTGCTTTGTTACTCCGTAACAGCCTTAGTTGTATTACAACTGATATGCACGTGTTGTGTGCTTGGATGGGCTGTGCATTCCTATATTAGAGTTAGACGTTGGGTATTAGCAAACGCTGTGATGGATTGTGACACCATACTTGACCAGCTGTTACGTGAAGAGGCAAAGCCAGCAGAGTCTGCTCCGGATGCAACACCACCTGCAACAACGCCACAGTCCGGACATGCGTTGCATCGTGAAAGGCTGGCATCACTTGCGGCTGGGGGACGTGCCGGGCAGTATATAGGAAGTAAGTACTCCAAACTTACAGTCGAACAGGTTGAGGCCTTGCCTGATCAAGAAATTGAGAAGCTATATGCGAGATACGAGGCTAGGCTTGGAGCTGCAATAACAAAGACCCTGGGTACGGCTATGCTACAGATGTACGCACAAGTGGCAAGTATGTTCCTCCCCATTGCTGATAATCAAGCTTTGGTGACAGACCTGGAGGCCTACCCGTTTCTAGGGCATGCGCTAAACACAGTTACATGTGAACTCTACCATAAGTTCGGTATGTGCTTAGCACCTGCACCTTTTAAGCACTGCCATTTTGGACATATCTGTCCTAAGCAAGAACAAGATGGAGGAGGAGACCCCCGAAATTGCTCCACAGGAGACGGAGAAACTAGTGACAAAGTACCCCAGAAAAGTTGCGGCTGGGAAGAGAGGAGCTGCTGCTCGAAAGACTCGTGAAGCAGAGAGGTTGTCTCTGGCTCTGCAGCAGGCTGTTCGTGAGAAGAAACGAAAGTTAGCCCCGGAGCATGAGCAGACCCCACCACCGCTGTTTCCAATGGTGCCAGTTGATTACCGCGGCTGGACTCCCTGGATTATCGGAGTGGCTGGCGTGGTCGTTGTCGTCGGTGTAATTAGGCAGAAAATGCGGCGGTCTAAAGCACCTGCCCCACCTGCGCCCTCCAAGCGACCGGAGACTAACATATTAAAGAATAGAGATCCATTTTATATGGAATAATGGCAGGTGTTGATGGGAGAGCTATTGTTAATGCCGTTTACCACGGCGCTGTGGTGGCCGCGCTTACGGTAGGCACCGCAAAACTGACCAAGGTGATTTTCAAAGGGGCAACCTTGCCGAAGCTAGACGCTGATATGTATGACATTGGGATGATGGTTTTAGACACGTCCGTCGCCTTAGCACTCCGAGATTTGCTTATCAAAGAGGGCTTGATCCCCGCTGATATATTGCATAAGCCCTTACAGTATCAGCCCCGCTAGATATGGCCTCTGTCGCAATGATGATAGGGGGCGCTGTTGTCAATGCCCTCGCGTTTACGGGGGGCAACTACCTCTTTTCCAAGCTAGGGCATGCGGACGCCTATGAAGAAATGAGGCGGCACGATGAGGCTGTCGAGCGGCTACAGGCGGCCCAGGCTGAGTGGACGAGAAAGAGAACCGCGCGGCTGGACTGGCTCAACGATGAGCTACAGCACGAAGGCCACGCCGTTCACTCTTTCTAGGATGTCGACCAGGCCATGCGGGAATACAGCCTGATCTCCGGAAAACATGTAGAGCCCCTCGAGCCTGAACCTCGCCTGTTGGATTTCTATGTGCCATCCGAGCCGCAGAAAGACCGCGAGATCACTTTTATCGTTCTTGGACTGGCAGCGACGAGTATTGTTGCTTATAAGTTGCTTTAGAGATTGATCGCTGCTACCCAGTAACAAATGAAAGGTCTGGAGAACATCTACTACAACCCTCAGGGCTATTGGAAAGGCTTGGCGGCCATCAAGTAGCGCGCTGCTGCAGCTAATGTTTCAGAGGATGTTGCCCGAGACTAGCTCCAGAAGCAAGCTATTTTTCAGATCTATCTACCCGCTCCTCGTTATATTCCGCGGCCATCTATTGATGAAGATAGACCGAATGCCGTCCATCAGGCTGACTTGCTCTACCTACCACATGACCGGGTTGGTCGTAAGACATTAAAGTATGCCTTGACGGTTGTGAATGTTGCCTCACGGTTTAAGGAAGCAGAGGCTTTGACAGACAAGAGCAGTGAAGGGGTGGCTTTGGCCCTAGAGCGAATTCACAAACGCGGGCAACTCAAATGGCCACAGCTTCTGCAGATTGACCCGGGGCGTGAGTTTATGGGTGCTGTGAGCCAGCTGGCAGTGAAGCATAAGACACAGATACGGCGTGGTGAAGCTGGGAATCACCGGCAGCAGGCGATCGTTGAGAGGTTCAATCGTACTCTGGCAGAGAGACTGTTCGGTGCCCAGTACGCCCAAGAGTTACTACTGGCAGCTCGAGGGTCCTCTGAACGTTCGGCTGAATGGGTTCAGGCTCTTCCTCAGGTGGTCGCGGCGCTTAACGGTGAGGCGACTCGTTTGACAGGTCGGAAGCCGGTTGATGCCATTAAGGACACTTCTGTATCCCATACGCCGGCCGCTCCAGCTCACCGTACTATCGGCCTCAAGGAACCTGTGATTCCGTCTGATGCTCTATTTCGGTATCTGTATGCAAGCTCGCCTGGGGAGCACGAGCTTGAAGGTGGCCGGCGCCGGGCGACTGATCCTTCGTGGTCACCGACTTTGTACGGGATTCACCATATCACCCAACAAGAGGGTCAGCCCACACTTTATTACCTGCTGGATGGGCCAGCTCGGGGATTTGTGCGCGAGGAACTGCTCGTTGTGCCTCCTGACACACAGCTACCCCATAGCCGGATTCTAGACCAAAGAGCTTGATGAACATGCGCTCTATTTCACGCTCCGTGGCGATATGTCCATAGGCTCTTGTGGTAACACCATCGGCGAAAATCCATTTTTTCGTGTCCATTGGGTTCAGGGATGTTTTATTCATCTCATAGACCCCAATCTGGTGACCCTTGCTCCGTATGGCGATCTGTGTGTGCTTGTATTCTCGCCGGCCAAACAGGCTGTCCTTATACAATTTATGTCTGAGGTCCTTTTTCACAACTACTATGGAGACGCCTTTGGCTTTCTTGATGTTGGTGGCTTCTAAGATTGAGTACATCTTTGGTCTAAGGCCTATGAACTCGGCTATGGGCCGGCTGCTGCTTTCGTCTTTGAATTTGCCGACCACCTTTTTGTTTGCTGTCGAATGGTTGGGGTGGTCTCTTGGGTAGTCCGAGAAGACGTACCAGTCAGGGTGGGCTTTCATGTCGGCGTACACATCGTCAGTCTCCACCTGGAACAGTAGAGAGTCGGTGTCTGTATAACAAAGCTCAAGTCTATAACCGTATTGCGGTTTGAGCTTGTTGTACCAGAAACTATACATGAGGTGTTTGGACAGGTCTAGGATGGCCTGCCCACAATAGACTGGTTTGTTCAGCAGGATTCTGGTCTTGATGCTGTGCACAGCAATCAGTCCACCACCGAAGAGTGTGCGTGATTCGAAGTTGGGGCTGGCTATCAATCATCTGAGTCGGTCGGTCTCTGAGGCCCGGACAAGGTCGACTCTGATACGTTTGCGGACGTTCTCCATGCTCTTCCCAAAGTCTGCGTTGTTCATCAGTTTGAAGAAGTCCTTCTCAAATTCGGACTTCGCCTGGGCACGCAGGGCTGTGTTCATTTCTATGTATGGCTTCATCCACGGAGATTGATTGAACTTGATGGCTCTGTGGATCTTGGTGACCTGTAGGCCTAGGGTGTGATAGAGCTTGAGGTTGCGGTAGTGAACGATGTACCGCTCCTTGTTGCGGAGGTTGGGGACTAGCTTTATTTGCTCCGTGAACTTACTCCCCAGTTCGTTCAGGAGCTTATGCTGACAGTCACTCAACCACAACTTTGGGGTGGACATCGTTTCTGGTGCTAGTAAATAATCGTTGTGGGCTTCATGCCGGTGCTCCGGGTATTTCATATCTACCTCAACGAGCCAGCCCTCAGGCGTATCATCTGGTGTGCTCAGTACCTCCTCGGGGGTTGGGCTGGCCCATTGGAATCCGCTGGTGGGGAGGTATTGCATCATCGCCCAATCGTACAGATTATTCGCATCGAGATACATGATCCATGTTTTCGGTGCTTCGGGGGTGTAATCTGGAGACATGGAATTGTTGGCCTTCGCATATCGCTTTGAGACCATGGCCACACCCCCTCGGAGGTCATTCTCAACGAAGAGGTGCATGTCCTGGTCGGTCAGGAGCTCGAGTTGGACCTTCGTCTTCTTTAGGAGTGCGCCCCATGCTAGGCTTGGCAAACTGATGTAGTGGGCTTGGTCAAGCCTATACACACTCATACAGGTGTCTCGGGACGCCTCGAAGACATCGACCAGCAAGAGGACGTCTGTTTTCAGGTATAGGTCATGGTAGTCTCCGAGTGTTTTGCAGCCGAACTCTTGCCACACTTTCTGGGCGTGGGTACAAATCTGTACGAGTTGGACCTTCGTCTTCTTTATGAGTGCGCCCCATGCTAGGCTTGGCAAACTGATGTAGTGGGCTGGGTCAAGCCTATACACACTCATACAGGTGTCTCGGGACGCCTCGAAGACATCGACCAGCAAGAGGACGTCTGTTTTCAGTATAGGTCATGGTAGTCTCCGAGTGTTTTGCAGCCGAACTCTTGCCACACTTTCTGGGCGTGGGTGTAGTCGGCATCACTGATGCCTTCTCGGGTGAGCTTGCTGTAGAAGGCCTCTTTGGGTGGTAGGCAGTCTTCATTGAACCGCTCGGCGCTATTCATATATTCGTAGGGATATACACCCTTGCGGAGCAGGAGATGTGAGCCGCCATGACTTAACGTGACCCTGAACTTTCCCTCCAACACAGTCCAGGGGGTGTGTTTCTCTACATTGGCCTTGCATGTCCCACATCTGCCAATTGATATTACATCACCATCACGTTCGAGATGCTCTAGGGCAGCTGGCTTGCCGCAACAGAATGGTGTCAGCTCGCTTAGATTCCCAACCAGGGTGTCTAGAGAACTGTTCAGGAACTGGAGACTATCAATAAACCGTAGCGGCCCGATTGTGAAGGAGGCGTACTTCTCCATGTTGTTTGATATGCAGGTGATCTTTGCATCGTCCACCTGCTCCGTCAACCACTTGCCATTCTTCTTCTTGTATACGGTTCTCTTCCAATCCATCTTGCCTGCCGCCTGCATGATGAGGTGAGAGTCGTACCCTCTTAGATTGTGGAAGACTACTGGCACCTTCAGCTTGTCTTTGGAGATGCGCCATAATAGATTGCAGGTGTTGTGGGCTGCCCCTCGGTATTTACCGGTAATGTGGCTGTGGTCTCTCACCTTGTCCACCCCCAGCGGCTTGTCACAGATGTGGCAGGTGGTGGTTGTGGCGAAGTCTTTGAGGTCTTTCTCAGTCATCTTCATTGGGGCTGGTCGTTGTAGGCGCTGGCGGATGGTGGCCACCTCTCGCCCCAGGTACTGGAGGAAGTTGCCGGCGGCGTCCTCCTCCCGATATATGACGGGGTTTGTGGTGAGACCGTCAGAGCGCACGATGGTGTAGCCGAAGCCGCATGCGGGTTGCTCGGCTAGCAGTCGTGTGTTGCTCTGGCTTGGATCCATCGCTGCGCCCTGTACAGGGACGTTCAACGTCTCGAAGTCTGCGTATATGACGTGTGGCGCCCGCATCTGCCTCTGGTAGTCTTTGAATTTCTTGGCGTTTTTCCCCTCCTCTGACATGACATTCACTTGGCATTCGGTGTTGATGCCTTTACAGAGTGGCTCATGCTGGTCCAAGAGGCTCTGGGTGGAGTATACATGGAGGCAGTTGATACATGGATACTTCTTACCCTTGTGTTTGCTGTCTCTGTATAGCAGCCGCTCCGCGTCCTTGATCCAGACGTAGTGCTTGGAGTCGCCCTCACTCAGGAGTAGGAGGTTGATCTGGTTCCGCCTGTGGGCAGATTTCCGGAGTACCACCGGCCTCTCCTCCCACCCGAAGATGTTAATGGCTATGGTGGGATTTTGGTTCTCAAATCTACCGATGCTGGTCAACTGTACTGGGAACTCGATTCCTTCGAAGTTTAGCTTCCCTAGGTGGCTTCTATAATGGTACAGTTTGTCTACGTTGTTGGGTGCTGGGTAGAGGGCTGAGAGAATGGCCCACTCGAAGCAGCGGTTGTCCTCGTTCTTCACATTTACAACACTTCGTGGTGTGATTAACCTGGGTGTTACAAAGTAACTATTGCCGCGGAAGGGTTGGTATCTTGAGAGGCGGAGGTCTAGCTGTAGGCACTTCTCAAACTCCCAGCCCGAGCCTTTTTTCTTGAATTCTTCAACGTCGTGAAGTATCTTGGTTTTGGCCAGCTCTAGCCCCTCATCAATATCATCAACATGTAATACCTCATAGTTCCTGCTGCCGTGGTAGGCTTCCGCATAGATAATGCCTTCTTTACCTTTGGCCCAATACCTGGCATGTAGACAGATATACATTTTGACACTGCCATGCCTCTCTAACGCTTTCTCAATTAGTGCCTTGGTGTCTGGGAACATACGATCGAGGAATCCCCTAGGGTCTGGAAATATATGAAATTCGGGTACAAATGCCCGATAGTCTATCAAACCCCAAGCTTCCTTGCGTTCAACTCTATATTACAGCGGCTCATTCCAGTGTGTGTAGCGCGTGTCAAGCGGCCCTGGCACGCCATACTCGTCGGGTGGCTTGGCGATGTGGGTACGTGGCTTTGGGACGGGGCGTTCGGCGGCTGGCTCACGGCGCAGGATAGATGTGCATGGCTTTGGGATGGGGCGCTCGGCGACTGGCTCGGCGGCTGGCTCGCGGCGCAGGAATATTGTGCGTGGTTTTGGGATGGGGCGCTCGGCGGCTGGCTCAGCGGCTGGCTCGCGGCGAAGGATGGGGCGCTCGATGACTGGCTCGCGGCGCGGTGGCTCAGCGGCTAGCCCTCGTGGGGGCCTGCATGCGAGCTGTAGGGTTGTGGTGGTCTCGGCTTCAAGGCGTTCCCACTCCCGAGTGCGTTGGGCCTCGTCTTGGACCTGCCCTTTCAGCGCTGGGTACCGCTCGGCCGCTCGCTTGAGCACTTCTGAACGAACAAAATCGCGCGCATAGGCGAGTTCTCTGATAAGGGTGGCTTTGTTCCGCCGGCTGTATGGCATCCCATAGTCACTTGCTTGCTGTTGTAGTTGTCTGAGTTCAGGCATGGCTAAATATACAACTTCGCCCGTCTAGCAGGTGAGTGTATATGTACAGCATATAGTTCCATGTCTCTAATTAAAATTGAAAAATACTGTGATCTTAGCCAAACGTCGGAACTCTGCGTTAAAGGGCTTCACCTTTTCATGGTACCACGTTCGTCGATTGGCGGCATTATAACCACACTCCCTACATAGTGTTAGATAGTTTGTGACTCCCCTCCAACAGCCTTGGCAGGGCTTGGTGCATGTCCCTTTCCGCACCTGAACTGCATGTGCCCAGCAGTACTCCCTCATACAGCTACGCTCACAGAGTTCTGTGGAATATAGCCGAAGCCACTTACACTTGTTCTTCGCGGTACGCATCACAGTATACCCAAAGATGATATATTCTAAATCGGCGGCGCACCATCCCGCTCTCTCAAGCTATGCATGCGTGTGAATGTGTGTGTGCGTGTGCGTGCGTATGTATTTGTGTGCGTGGGTGCATGCGTGCGTGCATGCATGTGGATGTATGTGCACGTGTATGTGTGCGTGCGTATGTATGTGCGTGCGTGTGTGCGTGCGTATGTGTGTGCGTGCATGTGTATGAGTGCGTGTGTGTGTGGGTGCATGTGTGCGTATGTGTTCGTGTGGGCACGGATCCCTGGGGGGCTGGGCCCCGGGGCTCTCCCCACCACTACCAGCGTGTGGTATCCCCCATGTATATGGGGTGCCCCCGGGGTTCGTCGTGGTCCCTGGGGGTGTCGTTTTGGCTCCCCGCCGATACCACCGCCCCCTCGAATGTGCTACCCCCTCCGGTAGATCTAAAAGCCCCATTATATACCTACTGTTTTAGATGCTGCACAATGTCTTAGTCGGTCCTAAACATGGCGGTTAGGCATTTCAACCGTTAAGCTTCTGTAGTTTATATGCTTCTGGCAATGGTTTGCAGTCGCATTTTCCTCATGTTGGACTGGTAGTGCATGGTTTAGGGCGTGGCGCGACTCTGTGAGCTGTGAGTTTCGTTTGGAATGTGTTTACATCTGTCCGCGGTTGTTGTAGCTTGATCTGCATGTTCGGAGCGGTCTGTCGCTTAGAATTGACTGGATTACCTTTTCGGTTCACGAGTGCATTTGTCTCGGAGACTCATGGGGGTCTTCGCTGAAGCTACGGTGTTCATGCTTTGTGCGATGCTTTCAGAGGGCCACCCTGCCGAAGGCACCGAGCAATATGGAATAAATCCTGGGACAATGAAGTTGATCATCTCGACTTTTAATGCAGTAATGTGTGACTGCTGGTTTTCTAGTGACTGCCGCTTACATGATTATGAACAGTATTTTCCGTGGAGGACTTTTGTGTTGGCATTATGACAGCGGCATTATGCACAGTGTACTTCTGTCTTTTCCACTTTTCACATAGTGCAGTGAGGAGAATTTCGTGTGATATTCACTGGCACAGGAACGGAGCATAATGGGGACGATCCGTTGCCATGAAGTTGGAACCACGACTAACTAATTTGCCAAAGTGCAGAGTATGGACTTTCTTTTAAATGAGTCTTAAGAGGTCCACTGCCAGTGTTAAGTGGACATCGATTTGGGATTGCACCGTCACTTCCCTCTAGCTAGATCAAGTACAGATATTTGGCCCTGTTACAGGCCGTCAAAAACATTTTACTTCTAAGAAATCCACCATACAATAAATTAGTAGAAAAGAAAAGGACAAGACAACTAATGTAATATCGAAATGAAATAGAAAAATTAGTTAGAAAACTCCGACGCGTGTAAAATGAAGCCATTACGTTTACACAAACTTTGAAGACGACTTAAAATTATTATCCAGTTATTTATTATTTACTTAAATATAATATTTTTCGCTAGTTTTATTGAAAAATGTATAAGAGATTCTTATAAATAATACAATTATTTAAATTACATAATAGATTTACACCATGTTTAGTAATGTCCCTTGAAATACTGTTATTTTGTTATGTCCCTTACCAACATTTTAATTACCGTTCCTTTTAATGTGGTTTAAAGTCGGACACAACTGTTTACGGTCGGGACAAGAACACAGAGCTGATCCTCAAATTTGGCAATCGTGTAAGATGGTGAAACATGACCGCCTGCGCTTATTGTTTTGTTTATTTGTTGTTTAAATAAAAAAAGAAAGGGTTCTAGGTTCCCTCAAGTGCCAGAGCCGCCCCATCAGGCCCCTATGTCCATGTACGTCATTCGGATGACCGCCTTTGCGTTTTATAAAAATAATGTTTTTTCCCCGTTAAAAAAGGTGTGCATTTACAAAACAAGGTGTATTGTGTGTTTTCTTTTACAAAACCATACATATAAACATATGGTGAAGTAATTATCTACTCTCGTGCATACTTAAATCTGTCACTAGAAATTCTTTCATACTCCAAGTATTCTCATGCACACTTAGTTTTATTAAACAAGTTTAAAAGTATCACTGAATAGATCATACATAACCATCGCAAAAAACCTCCCATTTTACAAAGTAATTTAAAAACAGGTGTATGCGGTGTTTGCTCGTGCGAGTGACAGAGAGAGAAATGAACACAGAGAGAGAGAGAGAGAGAGAGAGAGAGAGAGAGAGAGAGAGAGAGAGAGAGAGAGAGACAGACAGACAGACAGACAGACAGACAGACAGACAGATAGACAGACAGACACACAGAATGAGGGAGGAGGATAACAGACCCAAAAACAGACAAGGATTGTGAATTTAGCAACATTGGGTCTAATAACGTTATCACCACACCAGCACAATGGATTCATTTGGACTGGGCAGGGTGGGATGGAGGAGGAAATGTTTCCTTGGTCAAAGTTACTTCCCCGCTAAGATCTTTGACTTATGAAATACAGCCTCCTTTTGTGATGGTTAGCTCGATGAACTGTTTACCCTGGCTGTGGTAGGCTAAATTAAAAATAGTGTTACAATTTTTTAAAATACAAAGCAGTGTGTATTTACCATGTCTAATGTGTATTTCATTTGTTTGTTTATATCATGGAGCGTTGCATTTTGTTAGTGTTAAGTGACACATGTGGGAATAAAAATTAAAAATAAATTATATACGCATTTAATTATATCATTTTAAGGCGTGGTTCAAGTATAAACGTATTCCTTGCATGTGCTTCCTTGCCACCTCCACAAGTATACGCGGAATGTATGTTTCACCTGTCCATCTCTCTCTCTCTCTCTCTCTCTCTCTCTCTCTCTCTCTCTCTCTCTCTCTCTCTCTCTCTCTCTCTCTCTCTCGCTTTCTCCAAATAACAACACATTGAGTGCTGTGAGCTTGGACAATAACCTATAAATTATCATCCCCTTAAAATGTGGCTTCCCTATAACTATGGGGTCACATAGTTCGGGAGTGTTCTGAAAAGTAAAACTTTGCTTATGTTTTATTTTTATTTTTTAATTGTGTTTAGACACTGCCCATTATCTAAGCCAAAGTGCTGGATATTAAGGATTTTTAAAAAAAACTGGGCCCTTTAGTCCCACTATGTATCTTGAGGCTCATAGTGGTTGGTGGACAGTAATTTGGAGATTCGTGTTTGCAGTTTGGATGATCGTCTCTGCACCCTAGCCAGATCAAGTGCAGATTATATTAAGGATGTTTTGGCCTAAGTTACAGGCCGGACAAAAATAATCTGTATATTTTTTATGATAGTAAAAGTAATATTAATGATGGTAGTAATAATAATAGTAATACTAATAATAATAATAATAATATAATCATATGATTAATAATACCATCAATCAGACATAAGTCAACTATACCTGGTCCAAGTAAAAACTAAATGCTCTAATCGTAGAAAGCATGGAACAATATCGACATGAAAATCCTGAGGAGAAAATTAATACAAAATAGGAATGTGTAAAAATATACAGATTGCAAATACCAACTTACCAATGAAGGAAAAGAAAAAAAAGCAACTGTGGATAACCGATGAAATCTGAAGCAAAATGTCTGAAATAAAGAAAACAAAGAACACTCCAGAATAAGCAACAATAGACAGAGAAATACGTAACATGTGCAGAGTTGCCAAAGATGAGTGGTTGCAGAAAAAAAATACAAAGAAATCACAATCCCAAAGGGATCTATGAAAATATTTTTTTAAAAATTATAAAGAAGAAAAATAATATAACACAAAACGGTTGTATCAGAGGAGAAATGGAGAAATTATAATTGATAGTACCGACATAATAAAAAGATGGACAGAAGACACTGATGAGTTATTCAGGGACAGCAAGGTCAATAAATCAGTATTGTGTAATACTCATGATGGACCAATCATTGTAAAGGCTGAAGTAAAGAGTGTGCGTGCGTGCGTGCGTACGTACGTACGTACGTACGTACGCACGCACGCGTGCGTGCGTATGTATGTATGTATGTATGTATGTATGTATGTATGTATGTATGTATGTATGTATGTATGTCTGTCTGTCTGTCTGTCTGTCTGTCTGTCTGTGCGTGCGTGCGTGCGTGCGTGTGTGCGTGTGTGTGTATGTATGTATGTATGTATTATGTATGTATGTTCATCATCATCATCATCATCATGTTCATCAACATCATTAATATCATCATCATGTTTAATATCATCATCATCATCATCATAATCATCATAATCTTAATCACCATCGTCATCGTCATCATCATCATCATCATCATCATCATCATCATCATCATCATCATCATCATCATCATCATGTTCATCAACATCATGAAAGCTATTTCCAGAATATCGCTCTCATTTGTAAAGACTCTCGATCCCTCGCCCGTTCTCTTGCCGCATATTCATGCCCAGGATGCATTTACTGTCCAGTGTCCACAGTTCTGCTGGTCGACCCCTGTCTCTTTTTCCAGTAACCACGTGTAGACCGGATATACGTCACTGGCACGTAAGGCTAACAGCACAACGGAACTCACATTAATTCAGCTCAACAGTGAATGGTTTAAATATCTCAGAAGTGAAAGGTTTAAATAATTCAGCATTGAATGGTTTAAATAATTAAGCATTGAGTGATTTAAATAACTCGGCATTGAATGGTTTAAATAATTCAGCATTGAGTGGTGTAAATAATTCAGCATTGAGTGGTCTAAATAATCAGCATTAAGTGGTTTAAATAATTCAGCAGTATATGAGTTAACTGATTCAGTGCCACACATAAAGTAAGATCGGGCCTGACAATCACATGAACAAGTATTATCATGTGGATTTCCGTTCACTGAGCTATGAAATTATGGAAGATACCGCGAAACAAATCGAATAACACGATGACTCTAGCATAGAGAAAAAATGGTTCTTCTGTCCAAATTGTAGGTTCACATTTTTCGATATATTATCATTCGGCGCTGAATCAGTTAATAAAAAAAAAAACTCTAGTATCAACAATATAATACTGCGTAACACGTGGTGTATTTTTAATGATTGTGCTGAGTTTGAAAATATTGCCGGTCCAAGTTTTGTATTTACCTATTATGGTGCATGAACTTTACAGTGGGTGAATACAACATTTGAGCTGGCAATATTTCCAAATACTGCACAGTCATTAAAAATACACCCTATATATTGTGATGTGTATGCTTTTGTTATATATACAACATATATAAATTAGAATTTTCTTGAGGAGTATCTTACATTTAGTTTTCTTTGTTTGTGTGGGAACAATTATGTGTTGCTGGTCAAACATTTTCATTTCACCTGAATATTTCAGTCATCTAAATCAGTGGTTCTCGACCGGTGGGGAATTCCCTCCCCCAAAGGGAAATTTTAGGGTTTCCAGGAGGGAGGAGGGGGGGGGGGAATGAAGAGTATTTCAAGATCGCGTTAATACAAGAACCGATTACTTGATATTTTTTTTCCCTTCATTCTTTATGGTTCTGTAGTCTCACGCGTCTGAAATTCATTTTATAATGTAAGCAGACTCTCAAATCACGTCTTATGTAGACGTCTAGACTTGTTTTAGTATTTGTTATTAAATTTAGCTTCCAGTATTACGTATACTGTGTGGGGCGGGGTGGGGGATTTATAGGGAGGAAATGCGAAAGGGGGAAATGAAGTTCTGAAAATATGATGAGGGGGGGGGGGGGGGGTGCTCGGGCCAAAAAAGGTTGAGAACCACTGATCAAAATTAACCAGTTTAATGAATGGCTTACTATTCTGTGGAACAGGGTTACGAGTGCAATTCGTAATCCCGCAAACTGCTTTCGAAACACAGCTATGAGCGATTTGGAAGCAGACCGCCTTGCATTGATTTCCAAACAAAGATAGAAGTGCCAGTCGTTCAAACAGCAATGGCAAACTACTGAAAGTAAAGCTGCGAAGAAATGACAAACAGCTAAAAATTCCGGAGTTGATTGTGTCGTCCACTAAAGGCTATGCAACTAACTTACATACTATATAGGTGATGACAGGAGTAACCAATTTCAGAACTGAATTATTTGATGGTGTCATAAAGATGATATCACTTATCGACATAGCTCGTGTCATGTGACGATATTATCAACGCGTTATAACCTATTTATGAGGTGCATCGTTGATAAAGATAAAAAGAGCGTTCGTTACTGAGCACATACTAATCAGTTCAGAGTCTCGGGGGATTTGAGACAACTGTGATTTGAAACAACGATTTCCAACCTCAACGGTACATTTATATTTCAGTAATTTACCTAATTACAACAACACACCTGAATTATGCAAGGATGTATAAGAAAGCTGACATTATTTCAAACATTAATATCGGAATAATTTTTATTTTAAAGAAGAAAAATTGAAACGAAATTGCTACGCATTTATTTTGTTGCCTGTAATGAACTTACTCGTTGTTAGATTTGTAACTATTAACACAATTAATTGTAACTTCTGATAGATTTACTTCTGATAGATATCTAAGAGATTATTTTACTGTGAGTAAAATTTACATTATTAACAAATAAAAACAAGTTAGTTGCATGTCGTTTACAGGATGTCGCAAACAACTCCCATCATTTTTTGGCTGTTTGTAATTTACAAGGCGAGCTTGCGTTCAGAAGTGTGTCATTGCTTTCTGAGCATCCGACACTCATGCCGTTGTTAAAAATCAACACAACGCGGTTTGTTCCCAATAATCTGTAGTTGATTTGGAACCTCGGTGGTACGAGATTGGGAATTGCGTTCGCTGCCCTTTCTACACAGATGCTGACTATTAACAAATATAGTATTATACTGTGAGTAATAATGTATATTATTTATATATTATTATATTGTGAGTAAAATGTACATTATTTGCAATTATAGTATTATATTGTGATTGATTGATTGACTGATTTAAGTTTATTTTCAAAAGGTCACAAATTGGACCCGCAGACCCGCAATACATTCGGTCCTTTTACAATTATAGTAATATATTCTGAGTAAAATGTACATTATTAACAAACCTAGTATTAAATTATCGTTTTGCGTTGTGTTATAATGTGTTGGTATGGGAGCTGGTCGCTCAGAAAGCAATGGAAACTACTGAACATAAAACTTGCCTAGTACATCAACAGCATCTGAAAATGCTGAGGTTGAATGCAATGTCCTGTAAGGAATATACAACATTAAAAAAAAGTATTAAATTGTAATTAAAATGTACATTATTTACAAATATAGTAATATACTGTGAGTAAAATTACATTATTTACAAATATAGTATTATATTGTAAGTAAAATATACATTATATACAAATATAGTATTATATTGTGTGTAATATGTGCTGTCTGTCATTTACTGCCTATATAATACATTGCGGTGTAGGGCGGGGGTGGGGTGGGGTGGGGGGATCTTAAGCCTGAGGAATGAAGGCCGCCTTGGCTAAGTGCAGTCGCCGCGAACTGTGCAGTTAGGATTTGGTTTTCTTCTCCCAACAGATTATTAACTCTTTCGCTACAACGGGCCGATCTCGTGCCCCATTGGATGGACTGTGATGGCAATTGGTATTTTTATCGACACAGAATGATAAGTGGTTTATTTGATACATTTCTGCTCCGTTTCGGAATTTTAAGTTACAGTAAACTGAAAAGTCGCACAGCAGAAAGATAGCTACATCATCGTTGTGCCGCCAAACATTTGTTAACATTGGATTTTTGTGTATTTTCAGTTTTAAAGTTATTTGTTTTGATTTTTCACAATGGAAACGCCCACCAGTATGCGTCCGCGTAGAATGACTTCAGATCTAGCTAGGTTAATGTTTGAAACTGTTTTGAACAATAGTGATTCCGATATCAGTGAATATTTAGAAAGAAGTTTTAGTTGTGTCTAAAGGTCTAGCACGTAGTGATAAAGAAAAACCAGTGAATGTTCGTCAACAGCTGAGTGTCTGACAACGAAGCACGAATGGCTGAAGTTTACGTCTGTCATTATTGCGATGGAACTTGATCCAAGACCATGTATCAAAGACTACTGGTGTACAAGTGCACATTTATATACTCCTTGGTATGCCACTGCCACTACGTTTCCCTTGAAATCGATTTGAATCTATTTATCACACCATGTTTCACGTATGTGAACCAGAGGTTAAAAAAAAAGATTCTTGCATTCATTTCGTCGTCAATTGTGGCAGCTTGTGACACGGTGCTGCCAAGATAGGTGAATTTGTTCACAACACTTAGTCTATGACCATTCATTTTGATATTCGGCTCGGTGTGACTTATCCTTGGAGCTGGCTGGTACATGACTACAGTCTTCTCCAAGTTGACTTTAAAAGAAAAAAAGAAGTCCATTTTATCTCAAAGTTGACACAGGCACACAAGAAAGTTTAAATGTTGTATTGCATTTCTGCCTGTAAAGGATATGCAGCTAACTTTTAAAAATAATGTATTATCGTCACCAATGCACACACAGTTAATGTATATCAGGGATGATTAGATTCGCAGTGAGGTAAATATTTCTGGTTTCAACCACAGAGTGCGACTTGTGCATTTTGGGAAGAGATCACAAGAAGACGATGGCACTACTGTGTGATCTGCTCGTGATCTTCACGATTGGTGTTACCGGACCCAGACAAGTTTTTTCTGAGCTCTGCCCTTACAACACACCGGTAAGCAATTTTTGTTGCAATTTGATAAATTCACCTCATCCATCTTCGTCACCTATTTTCTTCCTCGATTGCTCTAGGCTACCACGTTAACGTCTTTAATAAAACAAGTGGTTCCTGCGTTAACGTCTTTAACAAAGCATTAGGAGTCTCTAGGTTCCCATGTTAAGGTATTTTACAAAACAGTAGGAGACTCTAGGTTCCCGCGTTAACGTCTTTAACAAAACATTAGGAGTTTCTAGGTTCCCACGTTAACGTCTTTAACAAAACAGTTGGAGTCTCCCTGTCGAAGTGGGTATACCGCCTTCCTCGCTCTCCTTACCTTGTGAGTTTGATTCCGAGCTACGACGTACGGTTCACGAGTGCAGTTTTCTCAGAGACTTCTGGGGTTCATTTACGGAGCTACGGAGTTCGTGCTTTGTGCGACGCGTTCGGCAGACCGCCCTGCAGAAATTGACCGAGCTGCATGGGATACAGCCCGCTGATATGAAGTCGACCCTCTTGCCTTTTAACCCATTTTCAATAACACAATAAGCAGCATCAGTTTCATGAACATTGCTACACAGGTTTGGTAAAATGAAATTTTCTGACTTTGAAACATAACAGTAATCCGACGATTACCTCTTAAAATTGTGATTGTGTGTGTGTGTGTGGGGGGGGGGGGGGGGGAACGACATTGAAACACAACAGTAATCCGACGATTACCTCTTAAAATTGTGATTGTGTGTGTGGGGGGGGGGGGGGGAACGACATTGAAACACAACAGTAATCCGACGATTACCTCTTAAAATTGTGATTGTGGCGCGGGGGGGGGGGGGGGGGGGGTTATTGAAACATAACAGTAATCCGACGATTACCTCTTAAAATTGTGATACATAAATAAATTTCAATCTGTTATGCCTAGTTTGCAATCTAACAATTATCAGATCTCACACTGAAAGTCGATGATAGGCAACCTTTTTCATATGGCTAGAGAGATTTTCAAATATCCTTGTTTGTGTATGTGTCTGTATGTATAGCTGTGTGTACGTTTATGTGTGTCTGTCTGTCTGTCTGTCTGTCTGTCTGTCTGTCTGTCTGTCTCTCTCTCTCTCTCTCTCTCTCTCTCTCTCTCTCTCTCTCTCTGTATGTCTGTGTGCGTGTGTCTGTGTGTGCATGCCTTATAACGGGGACAGTAATTTCCTTGAAGCACATTTAGTGATATCCTTGTGTTTGAATATCATAATATTTCGATTTGATCGAAAGGAATAAAACGCACGCGCTTAAACTTCTGGTGCGCTGTTAGTTGGGTTATGGGTTCAAGCTACACATCAGTCAGTTAAACTTGAATGTTGACTTCTGGTCCTTGACTTAGAACCACACACCGGTCAGTTAGACTTAAATGTTGACTTCTGGTCCTTGACTTAGAACCCCACACACCGGTCAGTTAGACTTAAATGTTGACTTCTCGTCCTTGACTTAGAACCACACACCGGTCAGTTCAACTCAAATGTTGACTTCTGGTCCTTGACTTAGAACCCCACACTGGTCAGTTAGACTTAAATGTTGACTTCTCGTCCTTGACTTAGAACCACACACCGGTCAGTTCAACTTAAATGTTGACTTCTGGTCCTTGACTTAGAACCACACACCGGTCAGTTAGACTTAAATGTTGATTTCTCGTCCTTGACTTAGAACCCCACACACCGGTCAGTTAGACTTAAATGTTGACTTCTCGTCCTTGAATTAGAACCCCACACACCGGTCAGTTAGACTTAAATGTTGACTTCTGGTCCTTGACTTAGAACCACACACCAGTCAGTTAGACTTAAATGTTGACTTCTGGTCCTTGACTTAGAACCACACACCGGTCAGTTAGACTTAAATGTTGACTTCTCGTCCTTGACTTAGAACCACACACACCGGTCAGTTAGACTTAAATGTTGACTTCTCGTCCTTGGCTTAGAACCCCACACCGGTCAGTTAGACTTACATGTTGACTTCTGGTCCTTGACTTAGAACCACACACCAGTCAGTTAGACTTAAATGTTGACTTCTGGTCCTTGACTTAGAACCACACACCGGTCAGTTAGACTTAAATGTTGACTTCTGGTCCTTGACTTAGAACCACACACACATGTCAGTTAGACTTAAATGTTGACTTCTCGTCCTTGGCTTAGAACCCCACACTGGTCAGTTAGACTTAAATGTTGACTTCTCGTCTTTGACTTAGAACCACACACACCGGTCAGTTAGACTTAAATGTTGACTTCTGGTCCTTGACTTAGAACCACACACACCGGTCAGTTAGACTTAAATGTTGACTTCTGGTCCTTGACTTAGAACCACACACACTGGTCAGTTAGACTTAAATGTTGACTTCCAAGGAATCCAAGCACTTTACCGGCACTGGAGGACTTGCATTGAACGCAGTGGTGACTGTCACGAATTGGCCGCCTTAACATCCCAGAATATTTTTCTCGGTCTCCAAATTTGAGAGGCCAAATTGAGAAAGAATGAATTAATCACACTACTCCAAAATTATCTAGTCGTGAGGTAAGATTATTCACAAAAAGCCTCTAGCCATGACGTAAGCTTGCAGATGGCAAGTAAAATGGCAACTAGATAATTAGTATACACCTTGGGAAACTGCTGACCCAGACATGCTGAATCAACAATGAACTGGGCCAGTGAGTGACATAAAACCACCCAGGCGTGAACAACATTGACACAGGGAGAGATAATGGCCCCAGGGCGGTAAACAAGCCCCGTCCACTCGGACTGGCAGACTCTGCAAGGTGTGAAATCACTGATAAGACTTAGTAGGCTAATAATGGTCAGACCCACAGGTGTGAAGGCTAGTGTGCATGCAGAAAGAATTTTATGACTGGACAGACTTGAAGTTAATTGCAGTTAACGTCAGGAGGAGATAAGAAGAATTTATGAATGGAATTCCTGGGAGATAAGTGTCTACTGCGAGGCTAGGTATAAAAACCCCTGCTAGACTTTTCCTCTTTAGATTAAATCTGACTTCAGAACAGGTAGGAACTATCTCAATGTTTGTAGTCATATGAAGGATTTCTTAGTAACTATGCAACAGTCTTTTAGACATATGAACTTTCAGTCGATATCTGATCTAGGTTATTCCAAGAACTATCTTTGGCGTAGGTTACTTGAGTGTGCGTTCTAAGTTCTGTGTTCAATATCATTGTGCTTCATGTGCTACTCTTCTGAGAAGTAGAAACTTATGGAAGGCAGGTCTTGTCTAGATATACTTGAGGTGTCGTAGCAGATGCTTGCCATCTCTTTCTAAACTAGACTAGTTGCTTTTTTGGTGTGTGCATTTGTTGTACAGAATATAGTCAACTGACTATTTATTTAATTCTTACAACAGCAGTAACTAAGTGTGATTAAACCGGGCAGCTCAGCAAATATGGCTGGTCTGTTTGGTCACTTCAATTAGACGTTGTATATCTCATTTTGTAGCTATACAATATTAGTACTAATTAATAATGCCTGATGCTATTATGTGAGTATCATTAGATGTCTATCTTGAAGTAATATAATGTTTACGGATATGTTGGATGTATGTATGTGTAATTTCATATGAATATACGATGCTAGGAATATGCTTCGTACATATTCTTTTTGTGTATATACATCTCATTTCGTATACCTACAAACTAACTAGTGCATTATGCTATTATATTAAAGTATCATAATATGTCTAGTTTAATTAATGTTTTATGTGTATTTCATGTTTGGTATATTGATTTGTCATATGCAAGCCTATCAATATGACGTGTTATATTATGGGGTGCGCATTGGCACACTAACCATCGATTGCATTTGTAGCAGAGGTGTAATGGTACAGACATTACCCACAAGTGTTATGGGGTATATGGTGCTAAACTTTCTCAGTGTATTGTGGGCGTGCGTCCACGGTAATGCATGGAAACCTGGCACAGCTATTGGTCACGGCTTGTAAGCCCGGATGACCTGGCATTGTTATAATACCCTTACCGACCCTGTGAGCTGCTAAACTAACATTGGACTGAGCGGCTGTACGACACAGAATTTCTGCATTAGCGACATGGACATGGGGCGGCAGAAATGTAATCATTACAGGCGTGTGAGACAATTGAAAAGCCCGTCCCAGACTAAAGACAGTAGGGAGAAGGAGGATGGTGAACGCAGTCGAGCTGGAAGATAAACTTGGCCAGACGGGTCATTGTATATGTTTGTGTTATAATATGTTTTAATTAGGATTGCGCTGATGTAGAACTGATATAACACATTCTTGACTTTCTTTCAAGCTCTCACAAGGAGCACCTATGTTATAGATCTCAAGAACGAGTTATGACTAGGTAGAGCCAGGACTGGCAGACGTTAGAATACCGGCAAGCTGTTCTTTTTTGAGTCTACTGGAGAGTGGGGATCTGGACCACAGTTCCAGATAGATGAAGTAACAAGTAAAGTTACGTAATATTTGTCATCAATATCAATATGTATATGATTTCATCATCCTCATCTTGAACCATCAGATGTCTATGATTATGATTAGTAAATAAATGTTGTAGTATTGTAACTCATAGTTCTGTCGTTATCTTTTAATTCCAATTGTGCATACGTGTTGTGTGTGTACATTGGTGGGGGTTCACTTACACACCAAGGAAAGGAGCAGTCAGGGAGAAAAACCTGTACTGAGATAGTCGTCTATATTCATATATTAAGACTTAAACATCTATCTCAACTAAACTTCTCTTTCCTATTCCTTAGCGAATATTCAGCACAGTTCATTTCATTTTGTAACGAGCCACTTGGAGCTGTACGTTGGATATTCAGGGCTTAATCTGTAGTTCAGCCATATAGATTTTGTCCCTAGTCAGTTTCTGACTATCTGGGGTTGCTCGCCAGTGAATAATACATTCATCTAGCCGGTGGGGCACCCCGACATCTGACAGATTGGGGCTTCTCGTACGGTATTTGAATTCGGACTTCTCGCTTTCAATAGACTCCGGTACTAGACCCTAGACATACGATTTTAAAAGTTAACTCTTGTAATCTTCAGTCATCAAAATAGACTATCATCAGATGTAGCTAATTTTAGTTGAGGAAGTTACAGAGTATATATATATAACTTTTCAAAAGTGTATAACAGATAAGAACTTATGAGAAAACTACCATCATCTATCATTTATTGATAACTGTTTGTAACTATTATCAATTAGTGTTACCATTAATCATTTATTGATAATTGAACACTTTAATCATATTTACATTGATGTGTTTGATGATTTAACTGCTTGACTGATTTGCAATTTTATGCTAATATATGCCATGTTCATTTTGACATGTATGCAGTGCATTTTAATGTTTATTTAGATAAATATTACTGTTGATTACTGTGTAGTATATCTCTCACACTTACTTCACTGCTGTCGCCAGGTACTACTTGAATATTATTTTCAGTTGTCTTTCACTGCTGAGGCTAAACTATACACATTGGATAGCGTAGACTGTCAGTAGTTAACTCTTGTCTTTCTAGCTTAGATCTGATTTTTGATATATACATAGGAGCTTACCTGAATATAGTCCTTTGCAATTATGGCCTTACGTTACCGGAATCCCGAAGAGGACATGAAGGCGCGCGCAGATTTCTCAGAGTCCGCGAAAGGGTGGGGCATAAGAAAAGGCTTAAAAGGGGAGCAACTAGAAATGTATATCATAGCTGAGTTAGAATGGTGGGACCAAGAAGAAGAAATTATGTTTAAAGAAAATGATGAGTTCTTTGGAGCACAAGAGCGTAGCAAAACTGAAGAAGCAGAGATTAATAAACAGCATATGGAAGTAGTCAATGCAGAGAAGCTAACCGTTCTAGCGGAACATAAGGTAGGAAATATGGATGTTCACCCAACCAGGAAGGAAGGGACATCTTTGCCACCCACCGCAGAATCAGAGGTAGTGGACCGGGAACTACAGGTTCTCATTCGACCCAGTCCTAAACGGAAAAGAGGGAAGAAAAAACGTGCCAAGGGCATTTCAAACAGTCACAAACGTGATGATTGTTTGTACCACGGCAATAGTCGTTTAACAGTACAGGACCTTCAGGAAAACCACTTGACTTCTAGGAGAAATGAATCTCGAGAGAAAGAGGAACTGAAGACAACCTTTAATGAGGTCGCAGGCGGAGACCTAGCCGATTCTCACATTCCCTTCTGGTCACAGAATCACGAAGTGGAATTACATCTGACTGAAATAGGGAGGAAGGAAGGAACAGAATCCCAGGTGAATTTCACTGCTGCAACGCGGGAAGAGTCACTAATTATCAGTTCAGATAATTTACCTAGTAACAGTTACCCAGAAGACAACTGTTTGCACTACGGTTTGCCAGTACAAGACTCCCAGGAATCTCATTTTACTTCAACGAGAGGTGAAACTCAAGAGGAAGATGACCTGAGGACATCTTTTAAGGAGGTCGGAGATCGAAAGGTAACCGACTTTATTATTCCCTTCAGCCCAGACGAGGAAGAAGTGGGATTAAATTTGACTGACAGTGGGATGAAGGATGACCCGGAACCCCTTGTGATCTTTGAGGCTGCAGCTCAGGACAAGACACTAGATTTCAGTTCAAATCATTTACCTATTGTGATGGATTGCTTAGACAGCCCATCACAGGATTTACCTCAACTGGACTTAGCCCATGAAAGCATGACCAGAGAGGAACATCCAGATCAGGAAACATTTCCAGTTGTTATCTCACAGTATACCAGTTCGGAGACTCAGGAAACACAAGGAATTGCCAGGAGCCAGAATATGGACTCTGATATTGTGCAGACACCATTGTCTGTAGTTGCTAAAGAAGAAAATTCTTTGCACAAGATGGAGGAAGAAACGCCTATCATCTCATTAGCTGAAGTTATCAGGGAATTCCAGCAACAGGAACCTGAAGTAACAGAAGTCAAGAGTGGTTTGGAATCAACACTCTTAGGACTCAATCTACCCTTCAGTCAGGTCGATTTGATAGGAGTAGATCAGCTATTTGTGGATACTTTATTCAAAAGTAACACCACTTTATCGCCCTGGAGTAACTATGTTATTTCTCAAGGCAGGACAACTTGGCACACTAAAATTCCACTTTCTAGCACGGTTTTCACACGAAACTCTAATGCAGAGAAACTCAGCCCATTAACTGATTATCAGGGGAAGAAACCGCGACACCGAGGAGGGACGATTGTTACTCCCGACTTTGAAGGAGGAAAGCGCCAGTTGAATTTATATCATGGGACCATGATGTGTAACATTATTCCTTTCAAAAGGAAGATATTGATGAATCTGTTAAGGATCTATAAAGGATGGAGGAATATCACGGAGACAAGCTTTGCTGTGGCCAGCTTATGCAAGACCTCACTACGGGTACATCCTCGGCTGAAAGGAGTAAATCACGTGAGTGAATGGTGTAAAACAATTGCTGCCCAGAGGCGTAGAAGAATCCCGTTGATTGTGATCTTTCCCAGAGGGGTAAAATTACAACCTTCTGACAATTACCGGATTTTACCAAGCTATTGCATGGAATCCCGGCCGAAAACCAGGTACAAGGATCTATCCAGAGTATCTTTGGGTTATGGAAATGGGACGTCTTTATGCAGGACAACCCACTGCCACAAGGAATATTGGAAACCTTTAGGCAGATACAGAACGGAGAGTGCTTAGGCATTATTCTGGGATGTACGGCGTGCTTTGACAAAAGATTTCTGGCAGAAACTTTTTTTTTAAGGGGAAAGCTCTGTCACGAATTGGCCGCCTTAACATCCCAGAATATTTTTCTCGGTCTCCAAATTTGAGAGGCCAAATTGAGAAAGAATGAATTAATCACACTACTCCAAAATTATCTAGTCGTGAGGTAAGATTATTCACAAAAAGCCTCTAGCCATGACGTAAGCTTGCAGATGGCAAGTAAAATGGCAACTAGATAATTAGTATACACCTTGGGAAACTGCTGACCCAGACATGCTGAATCAACAATGAACTGGGCCAGTGAGTGACATAAAACCACCCAGGCGTGAACAACATTGACACAGGGAGAGATAATGGCCCCAGGGCGGTAAACAAGCCCCGTCCACTCGGACTGGCAGACTCTGCAAGGTGTGAAATCACTGATAAGACTTAGTAGGCTAATAATGGTCAGACCCACAGGTGTGAAGGCTAGTGTGCATGCAGAAAGAATTTTATGACTGGACAGACTTGAAGTTAATTGCAGTTAACGTCAGGAGGAGATAAGAAGAATTTATGAATGGAATTCCTGGGAGATAAGTGTCTACTGCGAGGCTAGGTATAAAAACCCCTGCTAGACTTTTCCTCTTTAGATTAAATCTGACTTCAGAACAGGTAGGAACTATCTCAATGTTTGTAGTCATATGAAGGATTTCTTAGTAACTATGCAACAGTCTTTTAGACATATGAACTTTCAGTCGATATCTGATCTAGGTTATTCCAAGAACTATCTTTGGCGTAGGTTACTTGAGTGTGCGTTCTAAGTTCTGTGTTCAATATCATTGTGCTTCATGTGCTACTCTTCTGAGAAGTAGAAACTTATGGAAGGCAGGTCTTGTCTAGATATACTTGAGGTGTCGTAGCAGATGCTTGCCATCTCTTTCTAAACTAGACTAGTTGCTTTTTTGGTGTGTGCATTTGTTGTACAGAATATAGTCAACTGACTATTTATTTAATTCTTACAACAGCAGTAACTAAGTGTGATTAAACCGGGCAGCTCAGCAAATATGGCTGGTCTGTTTGGTCACTTCAATTAGACGTTGTATATCTCATTTTGTAGCTATACAATATTAGTACTAATTAATAATGCCTGATGCTATTATGTGAGTATCATTAGATGTCTATCTTGAAGTAATATAATGTTTACAGATATGTTGGATGTATGTATGTGTAATTTCATATGAATATACGATGCTAGGAATATGCTTCGTACATATTCTTTTTGTGTATATACATCTCATTTCGTATACCTACAAACTAACTAGTGCATTATGCTATTATATTAAAGTATCATAATATGTCTAGTTTAATTAATGTTTTATGTGTATTTCATGTTTGGTATATTGATTTGTCATATGCAAGCCTATCAATATGACGTGTTATATTATGGGGTGCGCATTGGCACACTAACCATCGATTGCATTTGTAGCAGAGGTGTAATGGTACAGACATTACCCACAAGTGTTATGGGGTATATGGTGCTAAACTTTCTCAGTGTATTGTGGGCGTGCGTCCACGGTAATGCATGGAAACCTGGCACAGCTATTGGTCACGGCTTGTAAGCCCGGATGACCTGGCATTGTTATAATACCCTTACCGACCCTGTGAGCTGCTAAACTAACATTGGACTGAGCGGCTGTACGACACAGAATTTCTGCATTAGCGACATGGACATGGGGCGGCAGAAATGTAATCATTACAGGCGTGTGAGACAATTGAAAAGCCCGTCCCAGACTAAAGACAGTAGGGAGAAGGAGGATGGTGAACGCAGTCGAGCTGGAAGATAAACTTGGCCAGACGGGTCATTGTATATGTTTGTGTTATAATATGTTTTAATTAGGATTGCGCTGATGTAGAACTGATATAACACATTCTTGACTTTCTTTCAAGCTCTCACAAGGAGCACCTATGTTATAGATCTCAAGAACGAGTTATGACTAGGTAGAGCCAGGACTGGCAGACGTTAGAATACCGGCAAGCTGTTCTTTTTTGAGTCTACTGGAGAGTGGGGATCTGGACCACAGTTCCAGATAGATGAAGTAACAAGTAAAGTTACGTAATATTTGTCATCAATATCAATATGTATATGATTTCATCATCCTCATCTTGAACCATCAGATGTCTATGATTATGATTAGTAAATAAATGTTGTAGTATTGTAACTCATAGTTCTGTCGTTATCTTTTAATTCCAATTGTGCATACGTGTTGTGTGTGTACATTGGTGGGGGTTCACTTACACACCAAGGAAAGGAGCAGTCAGGGAGAAAAACCTGTACTGAGATAGTCGTCTATATTCATATATTAAGACTTAAACATCTATCTCAACTAAACTTCTCTTTCCTATTCCTTGGCGAATATTCAGCACAGTTCATTTCATTTTGTAACGAGCCACTTGGAGCTGTACGTTGGATATTCAGGGCTTAATCTGTAGTTCAGCCATATAGATTTTGTCCCTAGTCAGTTTCTGACTATCTGGGGTTGCTCGCCAGTGAATAATACATTCATCTAGCCGGTGGGGCACCCCGACATCTGACAGTGACTACATCATAAAATGATACATTTATTCTTTACTTTTTCGGGATTCACACCTAACACACACACACACACACACACACACACACACACACACACACACGCACACGCACGCACGCACACACACACACACACACACACATTTAAGGTTTTCATATTAAGCCCCCTCGTAAGAAGAAGGCACAGCGGTTCTGTGGTCATGTAATGAGAAGAGAGACGTTAGAAAACATCCTGAAGACTGGAAAAGTCTTTGATATAAGAGACAGGGCCAGACGGAGAGAAATGATATGGATAGACTTGGACGGTGTCGCGGAGGAATATCATTAATTGATTGTATTAGAGCGCCGAGATCTCTGGAGATGCATGATCGCCTACGCTAGTTGGCAGGGGACATAATGCTGATGATGACTGTGTTTGGACAGGCGAAGTCTCCCGTTGTGTTACTGAAGAAAGGCCGGCGCGAAATTAAATCTGATAAGGAACTGCGCTGATAATGATATGAGCGCCGTGGGACCTGGGCTCAACACATGCGTTCGTCGTCTCACTAAGTGAGGGAAAGACAGGCCACCTATTCCTCCGTGTATTCAGGTCTACAATATGTGATAGCTCTATCACACCACAGACCAATAGCAGGCTCCTGCCACGGGACTCTTTAAAAAAAATTGAAAGCAAGGAATAGTAATCTGTAACCTACTATGCATGTCGTAGGAAATACATAATGAAGGTTGGGGTAAGGCTGGCTACTTCACTCTGGAGAATACTAGGGGCAAATCCAATCAATTATGAACAAGTTACAAGGAAGGACATTGGCGTGAGCTGGTTGAGGATCTGTGCTCCAACAGCGGATATAGGGCACCAGAAGAGGAAGAATATGCACAGGGTCTTCCTACTGAAAACACACTACATGAGTAGTGCTAGGTATGCCATACAAGGAAGAGTCGTATTATTACTAGGTTTTAAGAGAAGGATACACGGGTAACAACTGAACAAGTAATTACTAAATGTTGAGTTGGTTATGTAAAAAATGAGCAATTGGAACCCGTGCCAGAGCAGTGGCTAGAATGCTTGCCTGCTGGTCCGATGGTCATGTGTTCGAATCCCCTAGTTTATTCACTGCCCTGAACTCAAGGGTCAATTCAGCTGAAAGTTGGTACCAGGAAATTAGCTGGGAAGTAAAGACAATCCGTTGATGTTTGAGACTAGCAGAATGTGCCCATTATGCCTCACATGTGTGAAAGATTGAGAACCCGTACGTGGAAAGGATAGGACTGCGGGGGGATCGGCAGCGGTTCTCGTAGAATCTCAAAACTGAGAGGGAAGACCAGGAGAACTTTCAATCAGATAGCGGTGGGAACGTTTAGTAATGTGACTCTGCGCTGGCTATTGAACAAGGGGACGGAGCGCATATAGTAATGTCTTGAGTGTAGCTCAACTCAACAACTCAACTCAACTATGCCTCATGTCTTGAACAAGTATTGCTTACTTTTAAAAGATGATATTTGTCTAAACAGTCATGCTACTGCTTTTCGCAAACTATGGTTTGCACCGATTTACAAGAACTGCCGCCATTGCAAACTGGAAGTGGTATCTTGAACATTACAGAAATAACATTTACGGTAAGTGCGACATGATCTTCCTAGTTTTGTTTCTGTATGTTCACATGTCCTGTAGATTAGCGAACATTCTATTTCATGTCACCTTTAAAATACTGGAGAGGGCGAGATATCCCAGCCTGATATCAGCTCAGTTACGGGAATCTCTCATTTGCACATTATAGTGGTAGAGGAAAGGCAACGCACAAGCAGACGGTAAATGTAGGTCAAATGGTAGGAGTATACGGACATAACTGGACAACTGCACTTTAACGGAACAGAGCACTTGCTAGTCTGACTTGAGGTTGTCACTGGCGGGGTTAAGAAACTACCAGTGTGGATTTGGACTACAAGGGAAAGCCACCAAATTATCTTCCCATGAATACATTTATGAATGGGTCACAAAACTGGAAATCAGAAATTATATGTTGAGTCACTTTTGAGGTGTTCGGACTGAATAACCAGACATACCTATTCCGTAAAGTAGTAGATGCTTTATTTATCTGCCAACCCAATGATTTTGGTTCAAATGTCGTCTCAGGAAGGAATGTTTTCGTGATCACCTGGCTATCTGGTTGACATGGCCACGCTTTATGGGTATCAGATAAGTGTAGGTGAGTAAGGCTGTTATAAAATAAGATAGTTGTTATTATGTTATTATTATGTGGCATTGCCCATGCAGCATGATCCCCCTCACGGCCTGCATAGTTTACTCCAGAAGAAAGGTAACACCATGTCTGGAACGAAACAAGCTGCAGAAGCTGCTTGATCAGCAAAGCAATGCTCTAACTGTTCGCCTGTCGGAGCTTCGATTCTGGACTCGTTGCCGACCAGGGCTTAGAGCCTGGTCTGCCATAGCCATGGCATTTATACTTTAGGTTGCATTTCCTCGCACTAGGGTAAGACTTGTACCCTCCCAATTTCTCTCCTCCGCCCCAAGCCGTTACACAATGTGGGATGTTGGGTTGCGTCAGCGCTGCCCAACATTCTGTGCTAACAAAAAAAAAAGTAGTACGGTCTACTGTTTATATGGTAGCTCAGTCATATCTGACTAAGACTGACAGTAACAAGATGTTCTAATATATAATGAAACAAACAGATAGTTTTTGATGCCGCGGAATAACAGTAACACAAACATTTGTACATGCCTGACTAGGACGTCAGGGCGAAAATAGAGTAATCACCGAACTGTGACAAAGATTAAAGTTAGTTGGTTGCATATCCTTTATAGGACGTCGCTGTCAACCCCATCAATTTTTTCGGCTGACTAGGATTTCTTGGCAAGTTTACATTCAGCAGTTTGCCATTCCCTTCTGAACGACATACACTCATACCATTGTATGAAAACCAACACAAGACTGTCTGCTTCCAAATCGCCCAAAGCTGTGTTTCGAACACGATATGCGGGATTACGAATTGCGTTCACAGTTCTTGCTAGAGATGAAAATACTATAAAATTAATAATAAACACTAAGACTTGTTTCGGTCTTAGTTTTTATTCTATTATTATATCGTGTGTATTTATTTACCCCTACGCGGATTACTCTACTTACCTAGACTGTGACTCTGGTCAGGCGTTACAATGCTATACATGCCCGCATTAACACGGACCTGAGTTAAGAAAATGATGATCGTTTAAGATGGCCGGCCAACTGTGATCTTCCACATTAACCGGCATAACGCATGATGACATTGGTGAATCTTTATGGCACTTGCAATAAACAGTGATTAAGAGAGTAACTCTGCTTATATCAATGATTGCTACGTGGTAGCATTGGTTCCACGGATACAGATATAGGCTGTAAGGTCCATTTTCCTTTGCGGAAGTATCTTGAAATATCTGGAATAGCAGAGTTTAATTAACACAGTTCCGTCACCCAGCTTCTGAGTTAAGTGCTAGGAGCGACACTGTGAGCTGCGGATTTAATGTGGAGTGCTTTTACATCTGTCCACAGTTGTTTGTGTTGTGAACTGCATGTTAAGAAAATGGCGACCGGCCGGCTGGTTGCTGAACTACCTAGTTTTGCATTATGCAAGCTTAACGTACTCTGCAGCTCAGCTGTGGAACAATCTTCCACATGAAATAAAAGACATCACCAATCCCTATACATATAATCGCAAATTATTTGAACACTATCTCAGTACAGATTACCTTCCCCCTTAATAATAGAAGTAATAATAATAATAAAACCCTAGTATAACAGCCACTCCCCTTTTGGTAGGCCAGTATATTCCACATAGCTAATAACAAGTGCCACACCAGTTATTACTATTACTGAGTCGTGTAGTACTGATTTTTAATTTTTCCACATGCCTTTATAATTCATATCTTTTATATTGTTGCTGTTTTCAGTTAGCCTTGAATGATGTGTGAATGGTATAATGTATGAAAGAAAGTAATAAAAGGCAGAATCTTAGACGGGCCTGCGTGCCCAATTCTTAACCCTTTCAAAATAAAGTTTTGTTGTTGATGTTGTTGTTGTTGTTGTTGTTGTTGTTGTTGTTGTTGTTGTTGTTGTTGTTGTTGTGCAATAATGATGCTTTTATGTTGACTGCCGCTTTCATCTTCGATGAACTGTAATTTTCGTGGCGGACTGTTGAGATGACATTCTGGCAGCATGTACTTGCCTGTGCGCGCTGTTGGTTTGTCGGTACCGCTGCCTGTTCCACTTTTCACAAGGGACAATGAGGAGCATTTTGTGTGATATTCACTGGCACAGAAACAGCGCATTATGGGGATGATCCCTTGCTGTGAAGTTGGAACCTCGACTAAGTAACCACTCACTAACTAGTTTAATTAACGCTATGAACCAATGATTTTTGTAGTCATCTGTAGCTTAGGTGTCGTCAACGCATTTTCACAATTCCTTCATACCGGGTTCGAAGTCTATTCAATGAGGTTTGGAAGCAGATCGCACTGCATTAATTTTACAATAATATGAAAGCCTGCATTTCAGATAGCAATAGCAAACTCCAAAACATAAAGTTGCCCAGAAAACCACAATAGTAAAAAAAAAAAAAAATACATGCTGGGACTGATTACGAGGTGCCGTGAAAGGACTTCTACTAACACACATAATTTAAAGCGGATCCGTTGGTGTAACAGATATGACGTTCCACTGAAGCTGGGAGAGACTGACCACTTATTCCTCAATGCACTTATTCCTTACAAACATGTGACAGTTCTAGAACTTCACATACAGATACCGGGTCCTTGTTACGGGACTAAATCCACACACCCCCTCCCCCCCCCCCCCCAAAAAAAAAAAAATGATACAGGTGTTTGTAAAGTCCCACTACACTTTGTATGTAGAACGACTTTGAAACATGAAGTACATGACGTCATTAAAAAATATGCTGTGCAGTCCATCGTGAAGCAATATCAGCGAATGGCTGTTGTCTACTGGAGTCCTTCTTTGCATTCCAAACAAAATGGTGTTATCAATGGAAGAAAGAATTTATTTTGTCGAACAAGTGTTTCGGAATGGCGGTAATAACAACAGACACGTTGCAGAAGGTATTTGATAATATGAAAAAAAATGTGTATAGTCATGTCTTGAAGCCCTTCGTGGACATTTCAAACACCTGTTATAATGAATACTTTATTGGTACTTTCCAACTTTCCCAAAAGACCATAAGACCATAGCAGTAACTATTGTAACTAATTTAATGAATTTTTAGTTCATCTTTTGATGACGTCATGTACTTCATTTCTCAAATTTGACCTACATACAAAGCGAAGTGTGACTTTACAAACACCCCGTACAATGTATGAACTGCTGCAATTTAATTTAATCCCTTGCATTTCGTTTTCCTTTTTCTATCACACAGGAAGGAAACATACGTACCATACCTGCCAACACGCTCCCTCCAAATTTGACCACACTCACGTTTACGTCACATCCCCTGACCAACATCTCTGAAGATGCCTTTCAACAATCATCCGCAACGCTCAAATACCTGACCATTAGTCACGCCAGCTTCAACAGACTGCCCAAGGCTTTTGTGAAACTTGATGACTTGAATCACTTCAACCTAGACCACACTGACATTCACGACTGGGACACTGCTACATTTGAGAATTCTGCCACCTCCCTGACTAACCTTGCTTTAGTTAGCATGGGTTTAAGTGAATGGCCTACTTGGTTTTCGTTATTTAGATCTTTACAAGTGGTGGACTTCTCCAACAATTCCATAAAATCTGTTCCTGATGACGCGTTTAGGTTCTTGAATAGTACCTTACTGCATTTAACTCTTACAGATTGTAACTTGACTCAGTTACCTAAAGCACTATCAAGTCTGACTAATTTAACCTCATTAGACCTCAGCGGCAACATTTTGACCAGTATCAATGGTAGGCCAGCAATTGAGCAATTGGGAATGTTTCCCCTAAAAATAATGCTTGTAATATTGCAGCTAAAATATAGTGGGCTTAAAGTAATTCCAAACTTTACAAACCTCACAAAATTAAGCAGAATTGATTTAGACTATAATCAGATAACTGACTCGACTTCAGGCTCGTTTTCTAGTTCAGTGACCTCGCTAGATCTTGGAGAAAACAACCTGCCTTCTGTACCTGCTGTTGTTGCTGGTATGAATAATCTTACCTTTTTGGACCTATCCTACAATAAAATCACGTCGGTTAGTTTTGATACGCTTCCATTGCCTCTTGATATGGTCGATTTGAGCGGGAATAAAATAAGTCAAATTAACGACACAACTACCAAAGAGTTATCAGAATTAACTTACTTATATCTGTATAAAAACCCGGTCACAACAATCCCCAACTCCATATTCGAACGCATGGCGGCGCTGGAAACACTAGAACTCCAATCAACAAACCTAACCACAATTCCCCTGGGCTTGACATTACTGCCCAAGATCAAGACTCTAGACCTGCGCAATATTGATTCATTATCCTGTCCTTGTCCAACCCCGACAGCGCTGGTCACGTGGTTCACACCATTACAGAAAACGGTCACCAACATCGGTGTTTGCAGCAGTGGTGTAAAAGTTGATGAATACTTGCGAGGCAATTGTAACACCGCTGGGCTTTCCACTGTCTTCTCGTTTCCTGTTTGCTGTAGCAGTTTGGTTATCTTGTTGCTGGCTTATTTTTCTGGTTTATAATTTTAGTTGGAGATTGTACGATAAATTGCACATCAAGGATTGACGCAGTTGTGATAGTATGATAATGTGGACATACAGGGTGCTCATTTGTTTTAGTATGATAGAGTGCTAATGTAGGTGCATACTTTTGTGATTGTATGATAAAGTGCACACGCTGGGTGCAGATGTATTGTATTCTGCTAAAGCGCACATGCGGACTACAGATGTTTTGGTAGTTTAATAAAGTGCAATGTTGGTGCATACACTAGCAATTTGCACTGTTGTGGTATCATAATGTGCATATATAGGTGTAAATATTTCTGATAGCATATTAAAGTGAACAATCAAGGTGCACCTTTATGATATGTTAAAGTGTTCCCGTAATGTATGTTTATTATTTTGACCCATTGCAATTGCCACAGTGTCTGACGAATGTCCAACAATAGATAAGCCATTCAATAAATCAATCATGTGCCATGCCAGAAAGAGTGGGCGGTCATGACTCGCCATTTCACTCGATCATCAGAGTCGTGGATCAGCTCAGTGTTCCTGTCTCGACCATGCCATGTGGCCAAGCAATCCAGGTATTTACCTCTCGGTCTTTCCCTTGGTCTATTCCCTTAGATCTTGCAAGTTGTTACCAAGTTCTCCAATTTATTTCTTCTCATAACATGTCCAAAAAACTTTGACTGTCTAAGTCTAACTTCTCTAATCAATTTGCGATTTTCATTTGTCTCCTATAGCACTTGGTCATTGGTTTTTCTGTCTGTCCACGGTATTCTTTGCATTCTCCCCAGAAACCATATTTCTGCTGCCATCAGATGTTTTTCAGCTTGACTGCTCATTGTCCAAGTTTCACATCCATACAAAAGAACAAGCTCTGTGTAGCACCTAAACACTCCATAAGCCATTGCCACAGAGTATATGAGGAGTGTCCGACAACAGAAGAGCCATTACCTCAGAGTATATGACAATATACGAGCAATTGCCCCAGAGTATATGACGAATGTCTGACAACATATGAGCCATTGCCGTATAGTATATGACGAATGTCTGACAACAAATGAGCCGTAGATCAGGGGTCACAAAACTACGGCCCGCGGGCCGGATCCGGCCCGCGACGTCATTTCATCCGGCCCGCCGTGGGTATTCGAACTTGCTTGATATAACGTATGAAACACGAGACGCTGTGATACAATTTAAATGTAAATATTATGTTTAGAATAATAGGAGATCTTCACACGTGCGGAGAACCCATGGCTGCACTAGGCTGTTTATTTAGGCGGCCTTATTTATATATTTTGCAAACATTATTATGAGATATATTCTATTACCAAATGAAGCCGCCTGCCGCGGCTCTACAAGAGTATGGAGTAGCATATCCCATGATACCCTGGTAAAAAATGCATAGGATGATGGGATGTTGTGTTGGCGTGCCTATAAGAGCCCAGTCACGCCATGTTCCCGCCTCTTTGGCCTTGAGAACAACTGAGGCCAAAGAGATGCTGATGTCTAATTTTCAGCAGAGGGTTTGAACTCATCCCTCTGAGCCACTACCAAGCAGATGGGCAAAGATGCCCCAGGCACGGCCGAGTGTAGCCACTGTTTTTCCAGACCGCAGTTGAGAGGGCAGACAGGCCCTGTGAAGATCCAAAAGATCCAAGAGGATCTTGATTGTGGATTAACGATTATCTGCTGCGTGGTGAGTTTTGAATGAACCTTCATAGTTTAAATAAGAATATAGGAATATAAGAATATAATAGCTATATCTGTGCCTGAGAACAATAATTGATGGGTATATGCCTGGGAAGAGAGGAAGAGGAAGGGCAAAGAGAAGATGGGTGCAGGATGTGGCGCATGATCTCCAGATGGATGTATCTGAAGCGGCGCATCTTGCTTATGATCGAGAGGTTTTCCGGAAGGTTGTTATGGCTGCGAGGTTCTGCAAAGGACATGCTACTGAATAAATGACCTTTGTTCCATCTTGTTATCTGATAATTGCTGGTGTTGTGTATCAGACTACAGTTACAGTGTTGGATGATTATCCATGCTGTGATGAGGATCACTGGTACTGTGTTGGTTGACCATCCATGCTGTGATGGAAGATCACTAGTACTGTGAAGGATGATCATGTGTATGTTTATTCATGGGGATACCTATTTTGTCATTTCATCTAATCGTGAATTTTATTTATTAGGGCATTGGCATTATTAATCAGATGTTGTTGTATCTTTTTAATTACATTATTCCGATTCCCTGTACACGGACCTGAATTCCTTCTGATATCTCTAAATCGTTGTTTTCTTGTTAACCATAGAATGAGATTCTCTTTGTCTTCTTATTCCTCTCTTCTTCTACGGCCCATGAGCTGTAGCCGTTGTGCTATTATCTCCATCGTCTCTGTGCGATTACACAAAGGTACCTATAAACTGTACATGTACCTTTGATGAGCCGTAGCTAGTCCTCTGCTTTTCTTGTGTTTCAATGGGATTTTAATTATGTTTCTAATTTAATGTCTTTTTTTTTTCATTTTCAGCTCCCATGTACTTCACCCTTAATTATGGCTACTAGGAAAAGAAAAGTGGACACCAAGTGTCGATTTTTCAATGAAGAATGGGGAGTAAAGTACTTCTTTGTGAAAACAAAGGACCAGAAAAACAGTTGCGTAATATGCAGCGAAAGTGTTGCCGTTTTGAAAGAGTAAAATCTCCTGAATTATGTAATTCTATATTTATTGCAATTCCGAAGAAAACAGGAGCCATGGAATGCGATCAACATAGACCAATTAGTATCATGAGCCACATCACAAAGATTCTGCTGAGAATTATCATGCAAAGAGTGAGGAAGAAAATACAACCCGAAATAGGAGAAGAACAATGTGGGTTTGTAGAAGGCAAGGGCACAGTAAATGCTGTGTATATACTGAGAACAGTAATTGAGCGTTCTGTAGAAGTAAACAAATATCTATATCTTTGCTTTATTGACTACACAAAGGCTTTCGATAAAGTGAGACATGCCGACATGATAAGGATGCTTGAAGATCTACAAATGGATGGAAAAGACCTTAGACTTGTAAAAAACATATATTGGAAATAACAATCTGCCATCAGAATTGATAACGATGTAGGTCAATATCAGCCTATTAAAAGAGGTGTGAGACAGGGATGTGTAATGTCTCCAAATCTTTTTTCCCTGTACAGTGAAAATATATTTAGAAATATAGAAGATATGGAAGGAATCAACATTGGGGGACGATATATCAATAACATTAGATATGCATATGATACAATCTTGATTGCAGAGAAGGGACCTGCAAAATTTAGTAGATGTGGTTGTTGCACACAGTGAGCAGCTAGGGTTAGAACTGAATAGTAAGAAGACACAGATTAGGGTCGTCACTAGGAAGAAGGAAATACCATAATGTGATATACGAGTAGATGGACATATTCTTAAACAAGTGAATCGACATTGTTATCTCGACACAGTCATAACATCTGATGGGAGATGCCTTGAAGAGATTAGAACAAGAATTGCCATTGCGAAGGTAGCCTTTTGCAAGATGGAAAACATACTGACCAACAAAAAGATATCAATTGAAACGAGAAAAAGAGTGTTGAGATGCTACATAGAACCTATACTTTTGTATGGATGTGAAGCGTGGACAATAAGTAGTCAAGCTGAAAAACAGCTAATGGCTGTGGAAATGTGGTTTCTGAGGAAAATGCAAAGAATACTATGGACAGACAGAAAAACCAATGAAAAAGTCCTTCAAGAAACAAATGAAGATCATAAACTGATTAGCGTCATTAGACGTAGACAGTCAAAATATTTTGGGCATATTATGAGAAGAAATGAATTGGAGAACTTGGTGACAACTGGCAAGATCGAAGGGAAGAGACCAAGGGGAAGACCTAGAAGCAAATACCTGGATGGCTTGGCCACGTGGCATGGTCGAGACAGGAACACAGAGCTGATCCATGACGCTGGTGATCGAGTGAGATGGCAGAACATGACCGCCCACGCTTACTGACATGGCACATGATGGATACAATCTTAGGCGTCACTACGAAACAAAACGTCTATCAACATATTAAAAGTTTTCTGTTAAGTTTCGCTTTGGGAAATATGAGACCATTAAACATGGTTTTGAAACACAAAGAAATCTGTTCACGGGAAAATTTGCTGAAAATGAATTTGTCACTCGTACAAGTTTCAAAACAGTGCATAAGTTGGAAGAACGAGGAAAACCGTTTACTGATGGCAACTTCATCAAAGAGTGTATGATCGAAGCAGCAAATGAATTGTGTCCTGAGAAAGCCGATTTGTTTGGAACTATCAGCCTTTCGGCAAGTTCAGTTGTGCGGAGAACAGAAGAACTTGGAGAGAACATAGTGCTACAGATACGTGAGAAAGCTAGGAAATTATTGTGGTATTCTCTGGCGCTGGATGAGTCAACTGATCTCTCGAGAACGTCACAACTTCTCTTGTTCATTCGTGGTGTCAATTTTGACTTTCAGATATCGGAAGAGTTGGCATCCGTTTGCAGCATGCATGGAACAACAACTGGGAAAGGCATTATCGTGGAAGTGCAAACAATTTTGCAAGACTATATAACCTTCAGTGGAATCAGCTTCTAGGTGTTATAATTGATGGAAGGAAAAAAAAAACATGGCTGGAGTGAGGAAGGGTCTGGTGGGGCAGATCAGGACTCAGTTGGAAGATTTGCAAATTTCGGGCGCTCTGTTTATACACTGCATCCTACATCAGCAGTAATATGTGGGAAAGGCTTAGATATTTATTGTGTCCTGAAACCTGTCGTTTCTGCGGTGAACTTCATTCGGGAACACGCACTCATTCACCGTCAGTTCTAGGCTTTTCTTGAAGAAATTGATTCTGAATTCTGTGACTTGCCTTATCACACATCAATCAAGTGGCTCAGCTGCGGTAAAGTCCTGCTTCCTTTTTACAAACTCCGAAACGACATAGATGTTTTCCTCACTGAAAAAGATATAGCTGATTCACAGCTGTCAGATCCAACCTGGCTGTCAAAGTTGTCATTTTTGGTCGACATGAATGAACTGAACTTGAAACTTCAGGGAAAGGATGACCTCGTCTGTAATCTATACAGAACCATCAAAGGACTTCGGAGAAAGCTGTCATTGTTGGAAGCACAACTGGAAGGAGAAAACCTTTCTCATTTTCACTGTTTCAAAGAGTTTGGAGAGATTTTCAGAACTTGACAGAATTGAGAGTGACATTCTTCTATTCCAGAATCCGTTTGATTGTAACCTTGATGATGTGCCAGTTGAACTACAGTCGAGCTCATTGATTTGCAAGCAAATGACTTGTTGAAAGAGAAGCACAGAGAAGGAAGTACCGCTGCTTACCTGATGTTGAGTTTCCGAAACTTAAGATAGTTACCGCTGGTATGGCATCAATGTTTGGAACAACTTATGTCTGTGAGCAAACATTTTCAAAAATGAAGTCTATGAAGTCACCACATCGAATGAGATTGAATGATGAACATTTGAAAGCGATTCGCTTGATTGGATGCAGCAATTCCAAACAAAACAGGGGTTGTATTTTGAAAGCCACACGTCAGTTTCACAAATCTCACTAACCTCTTTTGCTGCTTAGTTTGTGAGATTTGGATATGTGCACATTAGGTCTGATTTAACTATCTTTTTGCTAACGTAGCTTTCTTTGATAACTTTATTTAGTAAATAAATGTGTTGGTTGTCTTTGTGTGTGTGAATGTGTGTGTGTGCGTACGTGCGCGCGCGCGCGCATTGCACACCCTTCCCATGATTAACTTAGTCTTTCGTCTTGTTACGCAGAGCTTTCGTTCTAGCTTGCAATTATTGTTAAAGATAGTTGCATAACCTTTACAGGACGTTTGCAGTCAACACAAGCATTATATGCTGTGGTTGATGTCTTGGCAAGTTTACGTTCAGTAGTTTATCATTGCTTTCTGAACGACCGGTACCCATAACATAGCGTAAAAACAAGCGCAACGTTGTCTGCTGCCAAATCGCCCGCATCTGTGTTTCAAACGTGGGTATACGGATTACGAACAGCGTCCGTAAGACCTACGCCACGGAGACGGCGCAAGTATTGTACAGAATGACTATCCGGCCCGCGCTCGTCATTTTTGTCAGTTATCCGGCCCGCCGTGAAAAAAGTTTGGTGACCCCTGCCGTAGAGTATATGACTAATGTCTGACAACAAATGAGCCATTGCTGCAAAGTATATGACGAATGTCTGACAATAGATGAGCCATTGCCGCAGAGAAAATGACAATATACTAGCGATTACCGCAGAGTATATGACGAATGTCTGACAATATATGAGTCATTGCCGCAGAGTAAATGACGAATGTCTGGCAATAGATGAGCCAGTGCCTCAGAGTATACGACAATAAACGAGCAATAGCTGCAGATTGTATGATGAATGTCTGACAATAGATAAGCCATTGCCCCAGAGAAAATGACAATAATCGACCAATTGCCGCAGAGTATATGACGAATGTCTGACAATAGATGAACCAGTGCCTCAGAGTATACAACAATAGACGAGAAATTGCTATATAGTGTACGATGAATGAATGACAATAAATGAGCCATTGCCCCAGAATTTAATGACAATATACGAGCAGTTGCCGCAGAGTAAATGACGAATGTCTGACAACAGATGAGCCAATGCCTCAGAGTATACGGCAATAGACGAGCAATTGCTGTAGAGTGTACAATGAATGACTGACAATAGATGAGCCATTGCCCCAGTGTATATGACGAATATCTGACAACAGATGAACCATTGCCGCAGAGTATATGACAATAAAAGAGCAATTGCCGCAAAATGTACAAAGAATGTCTGACAATAGATGAGACATTGCCGCAGAGTATATGACCAAAGTCTGACAATAGATGACCCATTGCCGCAGAGTATATGACGAATGTCTGACAATAGATGAGACATTGCTGCAGAGTATATGACCAAAGTCTGACAATAGATGACCCATTGCCGCAGAGTATATGACAAATGTCTGACAATAGATGAGCTTTTGATTCAGTGTATTTGACGAATGTCTGACAATAGATAAGCCATTGCAGTAGAGTATATGACGAAAGTCTATCAATAGATGAGCTATTGCAGCAGAGTATATGACGAATGTTTGAGAATAGATGAGCTATTGCCGCATAGTACATAACGAATGTATATCAATTGATGAGCCATTGCAGCAGAGTATATGACGAATGTCTGACAATAGATGAGCCATTAACACCGAGTATATGACATTATACGAGCCTTTGCCGCAGAGTATATAATGAATGTATATCAATAGATGAGCCATTGCAGCAGAGTATATAGCGAATGCCTGACAATAGATGAGGCATTGCCGCAGAGTAAATGACAAAATACTAGCAATAGCCACAGAGTATATGACGAATTTCTGACAATAGATGAGTCATTGCCGCAGAGTAAATGACAATAGAAGAACAATTCCTGCAGAGTGTTCGATGGATGTTTGGCAAAAGATGAACCATTGCCACAGAGTATGGCGAATGTCTGGCAATAGATAGGCCATTGCCGCAGAGTACATGACAATAGATGAGCAATTGCCGCAGAGTATATGACGAATGTCAGACAATAGATGAGCAGAGTATATGGCAAATGTCTTACATGTGATGTTTTTTTCTTACAACAATACGCTTCTTCTTTCAGATGATGGTAATTTCTCAAATACAATTAAACATTATGCTACACATTAAATTATTGTCGATACTGTTTTACATATACAAATGTAGATAACAAATGAGTATATTTCTGAGTGTGTTGTCTGTCTATTTCGTGTTTGCCAGATGTCCGTGTGTACGTTTCTGTGAATATTCATGTGTTGTTAATTATGTCAGTATAGTTAGTTAGTTAGTAAGTCGACAGATCATCCTTATTGAACATCAAATCATTCAGACCATAAGTGCTTGGATCCCCTTCTCAGCAAATCCCACTGCGTGTAGCGGCTAACGACAACAGTTTTGTGTTGGTTTATCAATCTTCTTTGGCTTCCTGCGTAGTGTTCTCACAGTTTGCTGCCGCCATCACTCGCATCGCAGCCAAACCCAGCTTGGCCTTTGTTATTACCTGATCTATGTGCTCAGTATAAGCAAGGCTTCGATCAAAACGTATCCTCAGGTAATTTATTGCCTGCGTTCTTTCCACAGTCTCTGAACACAGCATTACAGATGGTTTTGGAGTTTTGACAATGTGATTATTCAACGAGAACCAAGTCACTGTTGCCTTTGTTGGGTTGACCATTGCCCCAGCTTCAACACACCAAGTACTTATGCGATTGAGTTCGGTTTGTAGTTCCACAGCAACCTTCTCTCTATCCTTACCCTGGCGATACACTAAAACATCGACGGCATATGACAATGTCTTCCCCGGCCCATTTATCTGCTCGCTGGTGATTCTCACAGTGTAGGCGTTGAACTGCACCGGAGATAATGGTGATCCCTGTGGTAGGCCAGGATATATTGTTGTTGGTTCCGAAGTTCAACTGCCACATCTAAAAACTACTTTCCGTTGGAAGAGGGCTACAGCGATTCAATTAAGGAGGAAAGGACTTATCTTGAGTTCAAGAAGCTGAAGCATAAAAAATCCAATGTTACTCTGTTGTACGCGTCCTCAAGATTAATCGCTGCAGCAAAGGTTTCAATGCATGAGTGGAAACCTTCATAGACATCATGGGCAAAAACTGCTACATTGGTCCAGGTTTCTCTTTTTGGACGGTATCCTCCCAGGATAGGTGGGAAAACACCTTGCCTCTCTAGCTGGCTTGATATTTTTCTGGCAATTAACTTCTCCAGCAGCTTGCCAGTTGTATTCTGCATGGCTATTACTCGATATCCCTAAATTTGTTTGTGGTCTTTGCCAGGCTTCGGCAAGGGAATCAGATAGCCGTGTAACCACTCCTTCTTGATGCTAGCACTCCCTATACTGTTGTTGTACATGTCAGCTAGTTTCTCTAGCTCATTCTCGGTACACTTATTGATGTCGTCGTATCTTATGCCACCAGGCCCTGGAGCACTGTGTTTTGATCGTCGAAGCACATCCTTGATTTCTTTCACTGTCACTGTGTCTTCGTCCGAAATGTTCTGGGCCTTGCACTTGTCTGAGTTGGCCTCCTTGTCAAGATTTCGGCCTCCCATGTCTGTCTGTTTGCTCTGCTCTAGATAGCGTTCGAAGAGGGCTTTGCCCTTGTCCTCGTCAGTCCTCTGTCAGATGAGGTCAGCACGTTGGAAGTCAGGAACGCTCTTATTCTTGATTACCCCACGCATGCTTTTATGTAGTGGCCAGAAAAATTTCAGTGACTTGTCTGTGCTAACTCTTTGACATACCTCTGCCCGTTTTTCACTTTTGACCACCGTAACCAGTTTTTTTAAATAACTTATTTTTGTGTACATCTCTCTTTCTAAGAACATTCTGGGACTAGGATGGGCAACTCCGTTCTTCTTGGCGATTTGCCATTTCCTTACAGCACTACGCTTATCCACCCTGGCCTTCTCCACCTCAAACTTCCATCACGGTGGCTGCTCCCAGCTGTATTTCCTGCTGTCAGTTCATTATGTCAGTATTATAGCAAGAAACAATGGCAAACTACTAAACGTAAACTTGCCAAGAAATCACAAACAGCCAAACACTGCTGGGGTTGACTGCAACGTCATGTAAAGGATATGCAACTAACTAACTTAATTATTATTATCATCATCATATTCAAGTGCCATGCCAGCTGGCGTATGCGTTTATGTCTCTCCACATATCTCCGTCTTTGGTGTTCTGGGTCAACTCTGCTGCTGATATTCCTCCATGCCACAGTCTCAATCCACACAACATAATTTCTCTTTGTCGGCCTCTGCCTCTCTTTCCCTGGATCTTTCCAGTAGTCACGATGTTCTTCAATATCTCTCTTCTCATCACATGACCAAAGAAAGATGTTTGTGTCTTTCTTATTGTTGTATATAATGTTCTAGTTTCATTATCCTCTTTCAGGCAATCGTCGTTACTTATTCTGGCAGAGCAGGTCCGCATGGCCGAATGGGTAAGAACGCGTGGTCTTAAACATCCATTGTGCTGATGCCGAGGTTAGTAGTTCAACCCCTACACCGGACAATTGGACTAAAATTTTGACATGTTGTCCTTGACTTGGGGACGTACATAACAAGTACCCCTGAAGTCGGAGTGGGTTCGCCTGATGGCGAGGGACACTGTTAATAGGGAAAGCTAATCCACACGCAAAATGCAGTCCATCACTACTGTAAATAGTATGTAGGGACTACGCTTGAGTTCAAAGGAACCACATCTTTGTTGCTTCCAATTTCTTCCTAATTTCTTCATTTACATTCCAAGATTCACAGCCATACCGCAAAACAGGTTCTATATAGCACTTTAGTACACTCTTTCTTACATTCCGTGATAGTGACTTATTGCATAAGATACTTTTTATTTTATTATAATTTAAGTATATAAAAGTAAAAAAAAAAAGAAAAGATCTTACACATACTGAGCACATGATACCGGACACATACTTGTATAGACCAATCGGTGTGTGACGTGGCCAGTACCACGACAGCAGCCATTAATTCTCACGACATTTCAAGGAATTCATCTTAGGCTGGGTCGGTCGGCCTGGGAACACAGGTCAACTAAAAAAATTGGAATCCGCCTAATGCTGATTAAAACTATGATCGGCGGGTCGGCAGGCGAGCGCCTAGCTACAAAACTACTGCACAAGTCCGTCAATCTTTTCACCTCATGTAAGTAGTATTCATACACAATATTTATGTCTGCCTGTCTGTCAGTGTATGTATATGTGTAATACATACGCGAATACACACACACACACACACACACACACACACACAGATATATATATATATATATATATATATATATATATATATATATATATATATATATATATATATATATATATATAACGAGGACCCAAACTTGGCCAGGTACGACTAGTGTGCTGCGATCTAAACTTCACATTATCACAATGTTATCTCTAGTGTGTGAAGAAGTAACGTCATTCACAATCATCAACACCAGTTGCTTGCTGAACTTTGCCCCCCACAGCACTTTGACAATAATTTCTTAACGTAGCAACCAGTCGATTTAATGGTCAATAGTACTCGTGTAACGTATAAAAATTCATCGGTAAAAATATCACATTGGTTATATTCATAAATATTCGTAGAGATACATATACTAAAGATTTCGTTTGTGTGAAGTACTAGGTGCACTGTGACAGGTTTATATTTTGATAAATTGAATTTATATATGGTTAAATGATATGTCAATAGGAAATTCCAGTTTCGGTATTTTGCGTTCTTTGATGTATATTATCCTGGCTTTAATGTAATTGTAACTTATCTTTATCCGTAGGTTTTGTTGTCTCACTAAACCAAAAAGATGAACAGTACAGCGACTAGAGTTATTATCTTACTATTCTCTAGCTTGTGCATTTCGTTGGTTCTATCCTTTACTTGTCCGTACATTGATAAGGTAAGTGCTTTACATTAGCGATGTTCTCCCCTACACCCCCGCCCATCCAATCCCCAAGGTTATTTCCAACAAAGCAGTTCTCGCCACGTTGGTGAGTTACGGGATAAATGAGCTGGCCGCTCAGAAAGCAATGGCAAACTACTGAGCGTAATCTTGTCAAGAAATCAACAACAGCGGTAAAATGCTGGTGTTGACAGCGATGTCCTTTATTAGGATAAGCGAAAAAATAATAATAATTATAAAAGAATCAAAATCAATGTCATCCGTAGAATGAAGATTATCTGTAAACGACCTGCAACCTTATGCAACCTTATGGGAGGTAGGAGGAACTGATGGCTAGTCGATGCATTTTCAGCACAGATTCATAGCAACACATCTAACGGGCCAGTTAAACAATGAACAACATGGGAGTACATAATTAGAAATTAACTGACCTCTTTTCATGCCATGAGACATATTATAGTGTTTGCCCCATATTTGTACACCCAGTCGACACAAGACAATAAAGTGATCAATATTACGTTGGCCGGCTTTAATTCCCAGGAAAGTTTTAGCACCAAACTTAGAATGATTAACTCCAATATTAAATTGAAACCACTGTATGGATTAGAAATATGGAGAATTAACTAAACAGATTACTAATAAACTACAAACATTCACAAATTTGTATCTGCACATAATAGTGAGGATAAAATTGGTATGATTGAATCAGCAACGTAGTGCTCATGGAGAGAGCTAAACAAATGCCAGTGATTCAAGGGGTGAGGAAAAGACTATGGCGCTGTATAGGACAGACACTGAGAAAACCTGAGACGGATATAACTAGACATTCTCATGTCTGGAATCCATACAGCAAACGAAGTAGTGGGAGATCTAAGACACACGAAGAATGGAATTACAGGCAGAAATAAACAATATTGGGAAGTAGGAACAGGGATGTAGTTCCTGGGACGAATGTTGCGAATCCCTTGGACTATCATAGTAACTAACAACGATTACCCTAAAGAGGCTTAATTAAACTAGAACATTATATACAACAATAAGAAAGAGACAAACGGCTTTATTTGGTCATGGATGAGAAGAGAGGCATTCGAGAACATCGTGACAACTGGAAAGATCAAGGAGAAGAGAGGCAGAGACAGACCAAGAGAAAGAATGCTGGATTGATTGAGACGGTGGCATGGAGGAATATCATCAGTAGAGTTGATCCAGAACACCAACTGGCATGACACCTGATGATGATAAGCAAAAGAGAAGAGGGTTTTGCGTGAGTTGTTGAGGGCCTATTCCTGAATGGAGGATAAAGAGCAGAAGAAGACGAAATGGTGTACAATTTATTAATTCTTCGATAACAATAATTATGTCTAGATTAATAATAATCATAACATTGTCATAACATCTAAAGAAAGATGCCATGAGATGTAAAGATTAGAACAAGAATCGCCATGGCAAAGACAGCATTTAGAAGATGACATCATACCAG